>ML784680.1:267259-295529 GCA_009831015.1 Picea engelmannii
ACGAACCCTAGGAAGGAGTGGTTCGGTCCCATTACGGGTCTGTCAATGTTTGTTTAACGAGTCCAGAGATAGTAAACTCGAAGGTTTTTCAAGATTATAGAGTTTGGAAAAACACTTTAAAAGAGAACTCTCTCAGTTCCTTTTTCATACAATAGTCCAATGAGACTGAAAAAGGGTTAAACTATCGCTCGAAAGACGCATACTTCAAATACTTTAACGAGCGTGAAAATAGCAAGGTCGCTCGGCAATCTTTTCTCATTTAGAGAGTCTAAAAAGAGATTAAAGAAAAACTCCAGGGGGGTTCCTTTTTCGTGTAACCACAGTGAGCCCAAAAAAGTGATAAAAAAACGCTTGTTCACGTTCTTATATTTTTAACAAGCACAAGAACGGACAAAATGCGCTCGAGGTTTTAGGTAAAAACCATAATAAACAACCAAAAACACACCAGACCAGGGGAAAATTCTGTCCATAATCATCCATATTTCTCACCTGCAAGTCATTTCGCTCACTTCCACATTAGTGATTAGGGTTAAATAGTAAATAATCATAAAAAACCCACATTTGATATAGCAAAAAGCAATAAAATGAACAAATAACAAAATTTACCATACCATTTTCACATTTTACCATTTAGTGCCAAAAAAACCTCATTTTACCCTCTACCTTTGGTGTCGAATTCCAGGAACTACGGGAGACCATTCGAAGTGCCGTCAGCGATATTTTGGTAAGTGCCTCATCCTTTATCGTTTCATGGTTTAAAAATTCAATTTTATTGGTTAAAAGTCAAGTTTTAAGTCAATTTTTTGAACCCTATGCGCGTGGAAGCATTGTCGCAAGTGACCCATACGGGGCCTGTGAGAATGATCCATTCTCGCAGGTGGGCCTTAAGGCGCCTGCGAGAAGTTTTCACTGCGCATAGTAGGCCACCTGCGAACAACGCTGAATCCAAAAATTTGTTTAACGTTTAGCCAATAGAAAAAGTTTATCTTATTACCAAGATCATTAACCATATTTATATGTTCATTATGCAGGTTAATAGAGGAAATTATGGTACTAGAATGGTGGGAGAGAGAGCACGAGGAGGATAATACCAATGCAGAAAATCACCCTCCAACCATAGCCGCACTAAGAAACTGTGGTCTTTTAAAGTATTTCCGTATCTCGGGAATGAGAGCCCAAGTTCGATTGCTGGAATACTTAGTCCGAATGTGGGATCTGGACCAACAAGTGTTCATCGTGGGAGCTCATACATTGACTATCAATATCGAGGATATCTATTTCTTGACTGGATTGTCCAGATGTGGATCCTATGTCAGTTTGTCTGGCAGCAGAAGAGGTGGATTGAAAATGAGTGAGTATTGCAACCAGTATTGCGTACCCGAGGCAGAAAGACAAAAGGGGAAAGTGGCAATTTGGGGAGTCACTGATATAACTCTCCGCACGATTCTCTTCACCATTGCTCGGATGGTAGAAAGTGTGGCTCCACATATGGCTCTATAGAGCTATTTCCAGTATGTCATCGAGTGTACTGAGCCCCGGGTGTTTAACTGGGCTGATGCAGTATTACGCAATCTCAAGAAACAGTTGACTAGGTGCAGGCGTGGAGACTTGAAACAGTTCGGATATGGGTCTCTGTTAGTGTCCTTCTTCTTAGAGAGGGTCCCTGTGCTGAGACTACAAGCTGAGTGGCAGTTGTCAGGTCCCAGGGATCCGAGGATGTTACGGTGGTGTCGGCTCATGGCCCGACATGTGGCAGGTCCTATCGTCAAGTATGACGATATTTTCTTCGACTGGTTGCAGAACCAGATGCTCATGGTGGACGACTACGCATATGCCTGGCTGGATTTCCGAGGAGATCCAGATTTAGCGCTACTTGAGGATGCGCAGTGGGGAGACCTCGGTAAGAAGAAAAAAAAAATTTGTTTTTAAATGTTTTTGTATTTTAATCATATTTAAATGTTTTTGTTTTTATAGATTTACTCGAAGACTAACACCAAATACTTGTTGATAACACAGACGTTGGACCATACCGACCTACTGGCAGTTCTCCTATCCAGCGGTGAGGAGAGGCAGTAGTAGCAGTTCCACAATACACCGAGGATTATCTGACAGTGGAGCAGAATTTAGAGGGTCTTATGGCAGACGTTCCAGATATGACTCTGGAGGAGATCCCATGACGCGATCAGCATCACACTGTGGGGGTTTCTGCATCTATGGGTCGACTTCTCCGCAGAGTTGCCAGGACATTAGTGTGTTATCGTGATCATCATCTGTGATGTCATTATGTATAAGCCAGGAGCTTCAATTTTTGATATTTTGGTCTTCAAACAAACATTTTGTAAAAAACAAACTCTTTTGATCATTATATATATATACACGGCTTCTACCGGCTTACTTAACATTGTGTACAATTTAATGTGTTTGATTTATAAATGATTTAAATGCCTGTCCAATACATAATTAGCTAAAGCATCTGTTAATGTATTAAGACATCTAGGAATGTGTTGATATTCAATGTGATCAAAATGTCGTTCCAAGAGGTGAATCCGCAAATATACCCTTAATAAAGTGGGACTTCAAATAGAGTAGACATTACTTAGCTGTAGTACTACTAGCTGCGAGTCAAGTCATACAACCAAATGACGAATCCCAAGAGAGATAGCATCAACCAATAACTCAATAACGACACTATACTCTGCGATGTTGTTGGTTTCCCAACCAAGACATACACCTCGTAAAGATATAAGCTCGTTTGTAGGGGAATAGATTGCCCATGCAGCGAAAGCTAGATTTCGAGTACTATGGCTAGCACCATCAGCGAAGCCAATATAAGGTAGTGAATACTCCGACATCTGGCAATCAAACACAACGTCACGTAAGGGCAGAGACCAGATAACGTAAAAAATAAACTAAAGTAACACACACACAATATGATACATAAAATACAAGTACTCATGCACAAATGACTTATGCATAGTACTTCTTCAAGTACAACCCATTTCGGGGTTCACTCAAAGGTACACCATCATAATCCACCAGCTCATACGCTCCTTTTTCCAAAACTTTGCTAACAATGTAAGGTCCACGCCACATTGGTTCAAATTTCCCAGCTCCTAAGACATCTTTATCTTGTTCATATGGAAGAACAAGATCTCCTTCAGAGAAGACACGAGGCTTGACATGCTTTTCATACTGTGCCTTAACACGTTTCTTCTGAGCTTCTATTACAAGAGTAGCATCATAGTGAGTCTCGTCTAATCGCATCAGATACAACAGATGTTCCTCTTTGGCAGAAGTATTTGGTAAGAGTTCTATAGCTAGTTTCAGAGACAGTATTTCACATTCTATTGGTAGAATGGCTTCCATGCCATAAACTAGTCGAAAGGGTGTAAATCCCGTAGCAGATTTAACAGATGTCCGATATGCCCACAATGCTGAAAACAACATCATGTGCCAGCTAGTTTTATGGATTCCTATCATCCTTCGAATCATAGTTATAAGAACCTTATTGATTGCTTCGACCTGGCCATTAGGCTGCGGATAATAGGGTGTTGAACTATCATGACGAAGGCCCAACTTTTCCGTGAGTTCAAACATCATATTATTTCTAAAATGACTACCGTGATTGATAACGATAGCCTGAGGAACACCCAAAAAAGTGATGACATGGTTGAAAATAAATAACGCTGCAGTCTTCCCAGTATTATCGAATGTTGGCATCGCCTCGGCCCACTTAGTAAAATAATCAACAGCAACAATAATATAACCATGCCCCCCAGCCGAGTGAGGGTGACATGTCATGAAATCAATGCCCCATTTTTCAAAAGGACCTACTGAGACCACAGGATGAAGGGGAATAGGATGCGACCGAATCTTTTGATTATAGGTCTGGCAGGCATGACACTTCTGAACAACAGTAATGCAGTCCTTGAACAAGGAAGGCCAAAAGTATCCTTCACGTAATACCTTCTGGGTAGTAGCATACCCAGACATGTGACCACCACATGCTCCTGAATGACAGTCATTCAAAGCTTTCTCAGCCTCATCAAAAGTCAAACAACGTCAAAAGATAGAGTCAATGCCTCGATGGTAAAGAGTATCGCCGAGGATAATATAATGACGTGCTTGATAACGGACACGACGATGTTCGGCACTAGACAAAGCAGGTCGGAAAGTTTGAGTTTGGAGATATATAATGACATCTCCGTACCAAATGTCGTCAGTACTGATAAGGAAAAGTGACTCGTCAAGTAACGAATCAACTGCTACTTTTTCCGTGGCAGTGTGGGGAAAATCATAAATTAACTCAACGAAAACTAGGGATTTCTTCGACGTGGCGTGATCAAATTCCAAATTGAACTTCTAGAGAATGAAAATCCACTTGGAGTACTTGCCCCCCAGCAATTGACATGTCAATATATGTTGCATGGGGTTACAATGTGAAATCACTGTAGTCTTCCTGGAGAGAATGTAATGACAGAAACGTTGAACTGCTTGAACAACAACCAAAGCCAGCTTTTCAACATGTTGGTATTTAATTTCCGTCGAAGTTAGACTCCAACTCAAGTAATATATAACATGTTTGTCATGGGCATCATCCTCTTGAACGAGAACCATGCCGATAGTATACTTGGACGCAGCTAGATAAATAAAGTAATCCCGACTATAATCAGGAGGAAAAAGAAGCGGAGCTTTCGTGAGGGATAATTTCAATGCTTCAAAAGCATCGTTAGCAGCTTTATCCCAGACAAACTCTGAACCTTTCTTTAGAAGACGTGTAAAACCCCGAGTAATCTCAGCGTAATTCGGGATGAAGCGACGAAGAAAGTTTTCTTTCCCCTACAAACTTTGTAACTGGCGTAAAGAAGAAGGAGGAGGGAGATTAAGAATCGCCTCGACCTTGATAGGATGTAGCCAGATCCCATGGCGTGAAACAATGAAACCGAGGAGACGGCCAGAGTCTACACAAAAGACACATTTATGAGGATTCAGGGGAATGCGATAGAATCGACAACGAACAAAAATCGCTCGGAGATGAGTAGGGTGATCGACTCGACGTAACGAATGAGCTGGCAAATCATCCAAATAAGGTTGAATGATATGCTTGATATCGTGAAATGTGTAAGACATAGCACGTTGGAACATTGCACCTGCATTCTTCAGATTGAAGGGAAGTTTTCTGTAGGCGAAAGTACCCCAAGGACAAATAAAATCTGTTTTATGTTGGTCCTCAGGAGCGATATTAATTTGATTATAGCCGGAAAATCCATCCATGAGGGAAAAGATTTCACTGTCGGCACAGTCATCGACAATCTGGTCAACAAAAGGGGTTGGAAAATTGTCCTTTGGAAAAGCTTTGTTAATATCCCGATAATCAACACAAACGCATATACTATTGCCTTTCTTATCAATCAGTACGAGGTTGGAAACTCATTCTGTTAATGCCACGGGATAAATAAAACCGGCTTTAAGAAGTTTTTCAACTTCAAGTTTAATGGTTGCTGCTTTACATGGATGGACAGAATGGAGGCGCTGCTGGACTGGTTTAGCTCCAGGGTATGTCTTAATTTCATGCACCACAATAGATGGGTCGATACCCAGCATCTCTTCGTAACTCCATGCAAAGATGTCACGAAATTCTTTGAACAAGGAAGTATAAGTGACAATTTCCTCGGGAGAACACGAAGCTCCAATATGAACGTTTTCAACGATCCCAGGTTTGACTAAAATATCTATGGGTATCGTGGGTAAAATGTTACTAAGGTTCCCTTCCGAAAACACATCACATGTAGATTGTGGAACTGTGGATATAACAACAACGATCAACGGAGTCGAAATCCGCTGATAATTCTCAAGAGTGTGTTGCTCCAGAAACAATATGGAACGATGATGCCCATCGTCCCAAGGGGTGTCCTCCATGACGGACATGATCATCTCATCAGTGGGAAAAATGACACGGAAAGGATCAGGAGACAACTCATCACAACAAAAAGTAGTAAGGGTTGCCGATTGAATGGCTTGATAAGCGGACTCAACCGGACTTAACGGAATGACGTCGCTGAAATGAACATGATCTCCAGGATCAGGGACTATCCAAGGGTCGACAGACACAGGAAGTTCATGAGGTACAATAGAGATCATATTAATAGAAGAAACCAACGGGCGTGGAATATCGGGTGGTGGTGGTATGAGAAAAGTACCCATTAACAAAGAGTCTTTTAAAAGACCGACTCTAACATTCTCGTAACCTGGTGGGGTTTTAGCGATGAACGACACGTTGCCAGTGCGAGTATCAGCATTAAAGAAGGCAAGTTGATCAACCGTAACCACTTTTCCCTGGTGAGGAAGTCGTACAACATGGAAAATGGTTGACACGACAGCACGCATAGATTCGACCCAGCTACGACCAAGTAGAAGATTATAATATAAGGGAGCATCGAAAACTTCCACTTCAACCTGGACAGTCTTACCTTCAAGATTAATCGGCAATGATGGAAGAACACCGTAAGGTTTAAAACCAGAGCCACTGAAGCCTCTCAAAGTGTTTTGTGATTCGTTTAAAGGGGGAGAGCCAATGGCTTTCCAACAAGTAAAAGACATTACACACGTAGAGGCACCCTCATCAATAACAGTCTGACAAATGCTCTTGTCGGCGACAACAACTTGTATTTGAAATGCAAGCTGTGGGGGTAACCTTGGAATATGGTCTTCCAAGTCAAAGACTATCAAATTCGTATCTGTAGGATCAATTCCACTGATAGCTTTCAACAGAGCCCTTCGTTGTGCAGGACAAGAATGAAGGACTTCAAGGGCAGACATCGCTGAAGGTGCTTGGGCCAGATCTTCGACAATGCTATAGTTCTGGGCCGCATGTGCATGAGGATTGAATGTCGATTTCTTAATGACACCTTTCAGGGGTGGTCGTATAACTGTATCAAGTCTCGGTTGTTCGAGATGAAGAGGACCGTTTGTGGGTGGATTCGGTGGAGAGGGCTGTACCAGATCGGGAGGTAAGTCATCAACCTTCTCCTTAGAAGGAGTATAGTCTTTAGCTCTAGTGGTAAGTGCAACATTGTCTTTCTTGGAATCACCAATGCACATCAAAACATAAGATGATGTAGAAGTACAGGGTTGGTCGTGGATGACCAACGAAGCCTGTTGTTGAGACGAGAAGGGTTAAGACAAGACTGCCGGCGTAGAAGGTTTCGACGTTCCTTGAAGGAACTTGTTAACCTCAGCACATCTCGGACAATCCTTCATGTAGTGATCATCACCACAAATAAGGCATGGGTAGCGTGGTTTGCGCTTATCCCGGTCTTCAACAGGAGGGGGTTTGGGTTGCTCATTTGGATTATTGTTTTTACTCTCCTTATTCTTGCCTCTCCCTTTCTTAGATTTGTTCTTACCGGTCAGCGTAGATTGAACAACGTTCACTTCAGAGGTTTTACCGGCAGGAGGAGCAGGAGACGGAGCACTTTGAACATTAGAAGAATTGGATTTTGGGGTTGTAGTTGAAACAGAATGTGAGTGGGTATGAGTGGTCCCAATCACACCATCAACTGCATGTGAGGTAGCTAGAGTAGTAGAAGTGCTGGAAGTACCAGGACGAGGTAAATCAGGTAGTAGGGTGTAAAGTGTTCCCGTTTTCGAATAAACGAGATCAAGATACTGAGTGCAGCTTATAGCCTGCTCTTCTGTAACAACACCACCCATAGCGATGTCTTTTCCAATTTCGTTCATGAAAGATTTCGCAAACCATTCTGCCAGTAACTGATCAGGGAGTTCAAGTTTGATGAGACATCGTCGTCGTCTCCACTCATGTATATGATCTGAGATGTGAGTACCTTTCGTTTGTTTGAAAGAAGTCAAGATCTCAATCCCAGTATCGTAACGGATTGGTAACTGGTAATGTGTGAGAAAATCCATAGCTAGGGTGTTGAAATCAGAAAAGAAACCTCGTGGCAATTCAATGTACCACTTCGCAGCCGAACCGGTAAGGGTTCGTTGAAAAAGACGCAGATGAATGGAGTCATCCATCAACGAGTTGGACAAACACCATAAATGAAAAGTCATGACATGATTATTTGGGTCCTCTCCCGCCTTGCCATCAAATTTCAGAATATCCGATGGGAGCTTAGCAGGAATAGCAGGCGATTGGGGAGAGTGATGAATAGGATAATTTAGAATCCTAGTCAAATCTGGCAAATCCAAGGTAGCAAGAAAAGGCAACTGTCGGTTTACTTGTGGGTATTGATGGCTTTGGGGTGGAAGCCCCGTTGGCAAACCAGTAGGAGCATAAGAAGACTGTCTGTAAAGGGAAGTCGCTGGTTGGTTCAGTGGTGGCTAGATAGGGTAGGGACCTGAGGTTGAGTAGTTTGACCCGAACCCCAAATAGGATTAGTTACACCTGGATATGGTTGGCCTACAGGAGGGACATATGTCTTCCCCCCAGCAGTTTGAGGAAAGTTTTGTAAAAGTTGATTCCAATACTGGGCCAACTGAGGAGGTATATTTTTCCCAAAAGGGGAGGTTGGTCCCCCTACCATAGGTATAGTTCCACCCGAAATTTGTGTGCCAACCGTAGGTTGCATGGTAACTGTGTTGTGTTCGAGAAAAGGAAAAGGAACCGTACCACCCTATCCACCAACTGGAATCTGTAAGTTTGGTGCAACAGTTGGGATAGTGCCACTAAGATTAGGATTGCTAGTAGGAAACTAAGGGAGTGTCGGGATGAAACCAGGAATAGGATGCCCAGGAAATAGAGGACCACTTGGAGAACTGGCTGGGGTTTGCAGAGGTGTTGGATGGGAAACATTCAACAAAGGATTCAACGCATGGTAACCAGGGGGTAAATTTGGGTTAGCCTCAGGCATTCGCTGGGTATTGATAGGAGGAAGAGTAGTTGCAGTAATTCCGGTTTGGACACTCATAGTATCCACAAGATGGGCCATCTCAGGAGGAAGAACAAAACGATAAGTGGCAGTCTCGGGTGCAATCTATGTCTCAAGAGACACAGGAGGGTTGATTTCGTAAACAGGGGATGACTCTGTACCGAAAAGAACTCGACGAAAATTACCAAACCAAAAAGGATCTTGGCCTACTACACCGTGAGAAGGCCCAACCGTTGATTCAGAAGATGTAACAATGGCTTCTTCAGAAGGATTTAATCACCCAATAGGTCATTCACCACGACGAATGTGATAGTCCTCTATAGTATTGGTAATTCGAAAATCACCTAGAGGATCAGTGCATTCTACATGTGGAGGTGGTGTAGAAACATATTTGACGTCACTTATGTCCACGTTTGGTAGAGTAACAAGGGGGATTTCACCCTGATGAGGAGAGTCCTCAGGGGTACCCTCAGGTGTTGCTGTATGCAAGGGTTGTGAAACATCCGGATGTTTCGGGGATAAACCTTGCATCCTACGTGAACGTCGTGGGGGAGCAATTGTAAACAAGTAACAAACTCCGCAACGAAAATCCTATGGTCAACTTCGAGAAACAAACAACACACACTAGTAAACACAATCTAGAAGCAATCACCAAGCAAACAATACCTTCTAATATCGAAGCCACTAGTTGGTGATGAAATCCAACGTCGCAACAACGAGACGAGAAGGGGCGGGGCTAAGGTGGAAAAGTTACGTTGACGACTTGCTTAACAGACTTACGCCCTGGTGCAAGCTCCCACACATAATCGTGGGTATACCCTCAAAGGAGCCCGAGTGAGTTTGATCAATGTCAATTCTAGGTACCGTGAAGACTTTCCCCTCCACAGTCACCTTGGATAAGAACCTAGAGAGATAGGCCACTAAGGTCACCACAAACAACAGTACACCCTGGGGGAACAGTCGTCAGTCCGATCCACACGCAAGGGCAGGGTATCAAGCCCGAAACCAGCTCAAAGGCTTCCACTCATAATTGTGGGTATACCTCGGAGTGATCCCTGTAATACGTGCAATCTCTACACCGATGTCAACAAAGTAGGGTTAGTAACTCTGCCAACACCAATGCGACCTAGTGCTTGACCCTTTTGTTAGAAGGGCGTCCTAGGACAATATGTTGCAAATGGAATTTAACACTCCCTAACTCAAGATGCTATTGTGTATTTTTGAGCTTTTGGAGAGTGTATCTCTCTTCCTACTCCAAAGCACTAGCCTAGCTAAATGTTGGTGTAAAAGAGCCCTAGAAAAGAGTTACTAGATAGATTTTAAGATTACACAATGTTTTAAAAAGCTGTTGTTTACTCAAAGGTAATGGAAGTGAAACTTGTGATGTATGACTTTGACCCAAATAATGCAAGGATAATGATGAAATATAATTATTTTCATTCCATGAATCCTAGTTATGGGAGAGAGAGAACAATTTCTGAATCAATCTCAATACTAAAATGCAAATGTAATGCTCAATTTCCTTTCAGATGCCAATACAAACAATCATTTATCAATGAGGAATTTCTATATGTCTTTTTCAAAACTTCAATAAACTCTAAAACTTGATTTTCAGTGTTTTTGAAAAGGCAAAAACAAAATCTTGAAAGAAAACTTGTGGTTCACTTTCCAAGAAGAACTCTGATTAATGAGAAAATAAAATCAAACCATCAATAATCAAACAATAACAACCCAACCAAAAATTTCAACGAAAGTAAAAACAAAAGCAAACCAAGGAGTTCCTCAATGCAAATGAAAAATGTCCTTTCGAACCAACAAGAAAACGAGAAACACCAAACACTTAACTCCCAACCAATCACTTGTTCTTAGCCAACTCGAAACACTCAACTCCAGAAATCAGAGAGAAGGAAAATGCCAATAAAATCCAAGAGATGAAAGTCAAGCTACCAAGGCAAGACAAACCTAGAAACCCTAGATCAGTTCAAGCAAGCAAACTAAAGCAAGAGATGTATAAGTCAATGATCCAATAAACCAAAAAGGTGTAAATCAACAAATCTGAGTAGTTGACAAAGTCAAAACTTAATTTCAAAAATTTCAAAAATCTTGCTCGCAGGCAAGTAGTGGAACACAGTGCGAGAATATAGTATTCTAGCAGGCCACCTTAAAGCAAGGTGTGAACTGTTCGCACTGGACCCTATATGCAGGGTGTGAACTTGACTGGTTCTCGCAGGCTGTAAATGAACATAGTGCGAGAATCCCTGAAGATAATGAAAATTTTGAAAATGCAAGAAAAATTCAAACTGGCTTATAGACCCAGAAGGTCTCTCAGGATATCCTAAGGACTCAGACACTGACAAAACAGGAGAAAAATGAAAATAGAGAAAATGGCCACAGAAAATTCAAAAAACCATAAAGAACAAAGGGATAGATCCCCAGTGGAGTCGCCAATTTTGTTTCAGGATAAATTCGTGAGTGCGGACACAAACCGATCTCCATAGATCCACCTGGATCTAGAACAAAACAGGACAGAATAATACACTTTCCCTAGATATAGACTATTGAATGAACTAAGAGGTAAGGATTGTGGACATACCTTATGAACGCTTTCCTTAGATCTCTATTGTTCTAAGCTTCACTCCAATGTTCTTGTCCCATTCAAATCACAACAGTACAAACAAATCGAAGTGAAGGAAGATCAATACATTCAATAGCTAATCTATACATATGATCAAGGAGTTATGTAATAAAGTGACATCATCTTTATGGGAAAGGGACATATTATTGTATTGAATTAATTGAAAGTGAAACTTACAACCCGAGCCTTGATGTTGTAGATCTCCTTTCGATGGCTCCTAGCTCTGACACACACACTTGCTCATGCATGAAGAAAATCAACCACATTTGATGACCTTGCTGTTGTCTCTAGCTGCTGTAGCATCAGTCCTCCATACAGTCTTGCACTAATTCTCCAATCAATCTCTTGCTAGTTTTCTTCTAACCTTTTCCATGAGCTATCTCTTCAATATATAGGAGAAGATAGATTAGTTACTTGGATAGGGAATGATCCCAAGATATCAGAAAATCCAGTACTTTGCCAACCATTTGCTAGCCAACTCATTCTTCTTGAAGATTCCCTTCTAGAAGGCTCGAGAACTTCATCTTTTTCCTCTTTAAGAAGATGTTCGCACCCTGACAGTTAGGTACAGTGAGAACTTCTCGCACTCCAGCTTAATGCAGCCTGCTAGAATTAGGCATTCTCGCAGGCAAATATATAGGTAGCCTGCGAACCTTCTTCAAAAGTGTGATTTCTGGAAGCAGACAACTGTAACTTTTCTCAGGAAAGTGTTCTTAGTGAAGAGCTTGATTTTCCATCATCATAACATTATCATAACATCATCAGGATGACCAAAATTGTGGATAACAGAATGCCCACCAAAGTCTGAAAGTGGAACCAGTGACAGTTGATAGACTTTTTAAGCTCCGTGTGTGTGTCAAGAATCAAGAGCACATCTAATCAGAGACCTGCAAACATTCAAGCATTAACAGAATATCATGTATACCAATTCTGAGGTAGGCATTCCCATACTCAGATCATAGACTGACGACATCACAAACCAAGGTCATGGCCACCAATCATACACTGTGGATCCATGCCGTAACTATATAGCACAGCCACCTGAATACACCGTGGATCTATGCGACAAATTTTTAATCAAGACAACATAGCCACGAAACATACACAGTGGATCTATGTGTTGCAAATTATACATACTCCATCGCAACCTGGATCACAAAGATAATATCCAGGGTCTTCAATCTCATCGCCCATGCGCCCTAACCCATTACTGCATGCGTGTGCACGTTGGCTGACTCACAATAGCCCGCGTGTACCTAACAAAGCATGAAAAAAGGAAAGTTGTTGATGGGACAAAAAGCCATGGGTCAGTTAACTGAAACTCCCAGCCATGCATGGTCGAGGGTTCATCCAAAACCCTAGCTCCTTCTAGCCTATAAGAGAAGGGGTAGGGGTACCATTTGGAAGAGGAAAAATATAGTGAAGAAACTCTGCCCATTTACGTAGTCCATTGTCCCAACCCTTTAGCCTTTCCTCATGCCAAAGGAGATTTAATGCAAAGCAGTTGAAGGACAGAAGAAGAGGAGCCCAGGATCAGGTTCAAGGAGCGGTGGCCGGTCTCAAATTTTTTGTAAGTTGATTCACTTTTAGTAATAAAAAGAATACTTTTCCTGTCCCAATGCATGAATTGTCTATGGTTTGATTAATTTATACTTGATTTCTAACCCTTGAGTATAGAAGTAGTATGCATGCATAGTTGTTGTTTGTCTTGAGTGCAGGTCATCTGTGGAAGGAGCAGCGCAAGCAAGTGATCAAAGCGCAACGGAGGATCTACATCAAACGCTGGTAATAAGGTTGGTGGTCCGGTTCCATGCATTTACTGTGAAAAAGGGGTTTAAATATTGGATTGTAGGTAAAAAAGTAGTTTCTACTTGGTCAAAATATGCATGCAAGTCTGACCCTAGTTTGCTAGTCCGTAGGGTGTTTTTCCCAACAACACTCCTTCTTTTCTAACTTATTTGTTTATGCTGATTTATTTCCTGTGAGTTTATTTACCGGTATATGTGTTTCAGTTGTCTTAATTTCTTTTGCCTAGGCCTCAACCTCTTTTACTTTGGGATTCTATATCTCAGTCTCTTTTGGGGTAGGCTCATATATTTCACCTTTAGGGAGAATTTTCTTGGGTTGAAGAGTCGACGTAGGTTTGTGTTTAGGCCTCAGGTTGTACTTAGGTTGGACCTCAGCCATTATAGGATCAGTCATTTCTTGATAGACAAAAACATCAGTGTTGTTTATGTCATCATATTTATTTGACGGTTGTTGTGTGTTCAAGAACTTATCATAATCTTATTTAGTTAAATAAGGCTGTGTGCAGTCGTCACCCAAATTTGTCACATCTTCTTCCAAATCCTCGAAATCTTGCAGGTTGTTTCCTCCTATAAAATTTTCATTTTTTAAAGGAGTTTGAATTTTCTAGTCTTCATTTTTAATCTGTCTTTGTTGATTTTGAGGGTTGGGGTTTCTTCTGAATTCCCACTTAATGAAAGAATCTGCCTTGGATTGATCTAGCTCCATTCTCACAATCTTATTTGATAACTCTTTAATTATCCTAGCCATATCATCCATTTTATCATCTGAGGATCTACTAACCCTTGAGTGTCTCGCTTGTTCCCTAAAATGTTTGGTCTCTCGATTTATTGTTTCTACTTTTGTTTTTAGTTTTCCAGAAGCCATCATGTTAGATTCGATCTCTACGACATCATATTGCATTCAGGTCAGGGTAGTCCCTCTCCTTTCTCTCAAAAGAAGTGTGAAATCGGGTTCAAAGGATCTCACAAAGGTTACCTTGACTGCAGGTTGAGATGGTTTAACTTCAACTGGGCTCTTATTATATAACTTATTAAACCTTTGAATGAATTCCATAATAGTTTCCGATTTTTTTTTCTTTGAAGACCCGAATTCGGTCAAATAATACAAATGGTCTTTTCTTTTGCCCCATTGTCTAAGAAAAGATTCTTCTAGGGCATCATAGGATAATATCAAACCTGCGGGTAGACTTCGAAACTAGGTTCGTACCTGTCCTTCGAAAGTCTGAACAAATAACCTTGAATATACATCTTCATGTTCGAGACCTAGGATATCTATGAACTGATCAAAGAAATTTATATGTTCGGTCGCGGTTAGGTCCCCTTCCCCTGTAAATTTAGGTAAGTTTTTCATGTAGTTTTCAGGAAGCTCGTGAAGAGGGACAAACAAGACCAGAGGTGCATATCTGGCAGCTACTTTAGCAAAAAATCTGGGAGGCGGGGTCAGCCCTTGGCCCCCCCCTCCTCCCCCTGGAGCCCCTGCACCTCCTCCTCCTAAAACCCCTCCATCTCCCCCTCCGACGGACGCCATTGGTACTATTGGATAGGAAAATGGTGCATTATACAGAGGGTTCTGAAATACTAAAAATGAATCTTTAACTTCTTCAAGAGATGAGAAAACTGAAGAAGGGTGAAAAGGGACGTGAGGACTTGGTTCCTCGGATTTGCAAGAGATGTAATCAGGGAAACCCACGGGTGTGGAATCAGAGTATATGGTATACTCTTTAGGATTCGGCGAGGTCGACAAATCTAACTGAAGGGTCGGTGGGATATCGATCACTGATAAATTTAATGCGAGATTTTTTCTTTTATGTATGCTAGAGGTTGTTGGATGAATTTCATCTTTAACTTTAGGGAGAGCTAAAGTTCGGTTGAGGGTTTTAGGGGGTATTTTTGTGAAGTTAAAGATTCAAAAGGAATCTTAGCCTTGGGTTGTGGGTACCTAAGCTGGTAGACTGCAGTGGTTGGCTTAAGGGAACCTCTTGTTTTCAGTATTTTTTCGGGATCAGAAACGGGTGTGGTCTGTTTACCATATAGGTTTTGTCTGGTGTTCCTTTGACTGGATGCCAACTTACTTATATGTGGAGTCGCCAAGTGAATGATAAAAATAGCCTTTAGAAGGTGTTCACTCTTTGTTCACCATCAAAGGGTAGAAACTTGCAAAAATGTCGTTCTCCTAGGGAAAAGGTTTCATAACTTCATTCCCCGGCAACCATGCTAGAAAGATGTTGTTCCAGAGTCTGTACTTAAGGCTAGAAAGTATAGGGTATAGGCATTTGAAAGTGGGTAAAAGATAAAAAGGGGAAAAAACAACCTTTGGGAAAAGGAAGCTAAGGTTGATTTCTAAGTTGTCTCTGTCTCGCTTCCAAACATTCCTGGATGCTTATATCCCATTCGATTGCGGACCATGAACATTCGAGTTCGACCTGGGTGATGGCAGTTTTAAGTATGGTGTCAAAAAGGTTCAAAGTGATGCTGGTTTGATCCGATAGGTCAGGTTTAATGTTGGGCTGTCTTGCAAAGGGCACAGTCATGGAGGAACAAAAAATGAAGAGAAAGTTCGAGGTTTAAAAAGTTCCTTCAATTTTTTGACCATATAAAAGAGAACTTTCAAAAACCGATGTTAAAGGTAGAACAAAACCAAAGGCCTTCTCCTGTAACTGAATTAAATTTTTAAAGAATCGTGTATGACATGTGAGAAAACATTAAGCAGTCGACAATGCGAGGCTCCTATCAAGGGAGAATCTCTCCCTATAAACAAAAGAAGAGAAAGACAAGAAGTAATCTGACGAAGCATAAAATATAGAGATCTAAAAAGTTCACAGGTCTTGTACATGTTGATAGCCAATACAAAGGAAAAACTGCAAGCGATTAGACGACTAAAAAGTTGGTCACCACAGTAGAAGTTGCACTAAATTGTAGCTAAGCATTCATCATAAATATATATGCAAAATGAAATTTAATGTAAGATAACAGAGAAAACAAAACTCATAACTCAGTCTTCACGGAATCAGGAATCTTCAGATTGCTTTGTATTAATTTTCAAAAGGAAGGAAGTCTCTATTACAATCGGCCAAGAAAGGTCCAACCTCTTTCTCTCTTCAAAAATGCCTATTTATACAAACTTCTAAACATTTGAATTTCAATCGTTCTCGAAGTTTTAGGCTACAAAATGGGAATTTTAAGCGTTTCACTTCTTTGTCTTTGTCCTCTTTCATGCGGGTAGAGCAACTTCCATTCTTTACTCTTCGGGTTCTAAAATTAGAATAGGCAGACACTTGTCATTATTTGGCACCGGAAACCTACCCCTTCACCTGCTTGGTGCAAGTGACACACCTGTCCACCAACTGGGTTATCAACCTAGAGGGCTCTGCTTGGTTGTTTGCCTCAAAAGCGTAACAATCCTTCACTAACTATGGCAACCTTCCCCCTACTTGTCATTCTTCAGTGATGATAGAAGATACATGTACACTAGGTTTTATTAGCCATTTATCCACTTGGACTATATTAGTCTGGCTTATCTGTGATATTTCAACCTTCTCTTTTTCCTCGTACTCCTTGATATTGAGTAGGCGCTTGGCTATATCGATCTGGCCCAGTGTCCCAATGCTTCTTTCCCTATCGAGATCCAACAAACTTTCATTTATCAAGCCGAAAGTTTCTTTACAAGAGTTTCTCATTTCTTTTTCTCATTCTTTGCTTTCGGATATATTACGCTCCCACACCTTCAACAAGATATTACCTTTGGTTTTCTCTTGGATGGGAATCCTAGAACTATTGACCATTTCTTTTCTCATCGTGGCTATAACAGCCTTCTGGAAAGCGACCCAAGCCACCCCAGCTTCTCTTTATCTCAAAAAAATGTCTTCCAATACTTGGTGAATGGTCTGGCAATGGTTTTGGATGGCCTCCACTTTAGCAAGTAAATCTTGCTGAGCTACTGACACTCTTTTTCGAATTTCAATGGCTTGGGATTTGAATATCTCGATATCTATAACCTGGCTCTTGGTAGAATTCAACTTTACCTGTAACTGCCTAATTAGTTCTTCTTGCTAGCTTACCTGAGCTTGGCTGGTCTGGGCCGATTGATGTATTTGCTCTAGATTGGATCTGAGCCGCTTGATTTCCTTTTTATTGGCTTCTCTTTCTTGCTCTAGACCTATTTTCACCTGATCTCTGGCATTTTCCTTTGTTGTAGCTAGCTTAGCCTCCAATGTTCTAATCAAACAGTTCTTCCACTTTAACTGTTCCTTTAGAGATCTGATGGAAAATTGGTTGGCTATAGCAAAATCCCCCAACGTCCCTGCTATCTGGGTGGTGAATTCCTCCTTTTTCATTGCCTTCCCGTCAGCTAGGATTTTGAATTTTTTGGCTATTGTGTTCGCTTCTTGGTAAAGCTCTTGCTTCACAATGGCCTTTCTCTTCTTATCAAAGAAGAACTCATTCGAAGTCAACTCTTATACAGTAATGGGCGTTAGCTCTTTGCCAAAAATCCATCCTGCGTCAAGGGTCCCCTTTGTAGATTGTAGGGGAGTGATAGACATGATGGGACTGCCGATTTCCTTGGATGGTTTTTCTAGGGTAACAACCGTGGCTGGCTTGTTTGATGGTTGGGGATCTCAACTTCCTATTCCAGGTCCCTGGTTTCCTTTTTCTTTTCCTGATTTTCCACTTGGTCAGGATCTGAATCTTTTGAACCCTTGGGTTCCGTTTGCTGTATATCTGCAGCCTGTGGGTTCTTACCCTGTAAAACTAGGGGAAGGCATCTTCGTCGGTGTTCCTGAAATTTGAAGAAATCGGCCATCTCCCTGGGCGACAGGGCTTTAATCTGGCTTAGGACCTCGGCATAGGATCTTGCACCTTGAAAGATGTCATCATGAGGTGAGTTCTCATGTTTGTATCTTTTCAGGCCACAACTCGCCATGTGATTACTCACGACCTTATGTGGGTCATGTTTACTGAACTTGATGTTGACTAATTTAAATTCCTCCAAGGCCATAGCCTCAGCTTTGGTGTGTCCAAAATCTAATAAAGAATATGTATTAAAATGAATGGGGAAGGGTGGCCATACCTTCTTCAAAAAACCTTTAAGTTCTTTGCTTATGCCACTGAGCACAGTTTTCCTGGAGATTTCGTGGCATACCAGCTTATTCGGCATGAATAGTGGTAGAGAATATGGGGGAACAGAGGCGTCGAAAACCCTGATGTATGAAAATTCTGCTTCTACATACTAGTCAGCCACACTACTCAAGTTGGCGGCGATGCTATCTGAAATCCTGGGTAGTGGGTTATCGAATATGGGGACATGCATCGGTACCATTAAACAATTGAAAATATCATATATGAATTATGTGGCCTTATCCTACCAAAGTTTCGAGTGATAGACATGGATAGGCTCAACATTATATGGAGTCCAGCTCCAGCTCATTAGAGGTAAAGGCGTCATGAAACAAATAGCGTCCATGACGTAGGCGGACATGAAAAATGAGGTTGTCTTCTTGCTCGCCTTCTGCGCTTGATATTCGGTAATTCGACGGGTTAGACTGTATGACAATAGTTTGGCCCAATTGAATGAGCAACCTTCAAGGAATGTATAAATCAGAGGCACCCACGGGAGGAGAAAATGTGCGGTGTCCTTCCTCCCATACAACCTACAGGCCATTATTGCTATATACTTGAATGGTGGCTCTAAAGAGGAGATTGAATAAATACCATTAGAATCTGCCTTGAATTTTGCAGGGTGTGAAACCCAATCCTTGATCAGCTCGGGCAAGGTTCTGCCATATTGCTCCCATTCCTTCTCCTTAAAACCTTCTAGAAAATTGGCATTGTATGCGAAGTTTGGTGTGGGTGACAGCTGATACATTGCCTGCAAATGTTCTGGTCTAAAAGTCCCAACTGTGACCTTCTGTTTGCTGTTGATAGTCTTGGTCAGGATATCCACATGGTCTAGTGCCCATATGATCATATCATAATAGGGAAGGAGCCGTGGCCTTGCCGCTATTTTGTGCATCTCTGCTTGAATGATGATTTTGTATTTGGTGGCCAAATCATCCTTCTCCTTATCGCTGGAATCATCTGAACAATTCACCGATTTGGACTGAAGAATGTCGGAGATGTATGTCCAGGTTTTGACAGTATTAATACTTCAGGGTGAAGTATCAGAAACAACATCTGAGCCCTGACCTGAACTCTTGGCAACTGCCTTGGATGCTTTTCATGGAGCCATGATAGAAAAATCTGTGTTTAGATCTCCTGTAGTAAGAATTGTTAAAAAAAAAAAGAAGTTATCCCGTTGAAAACAAAACTCTGCGCGCAAAATAGAAATAAAATTGAACAAATAAAAGAAAGTCCCTTGCTTTAATCTCTCAACTTTGTGTGATTCCTTGCTGAAAGAATGGTCAAATTGTTTAATGGAAATATTTAGGTGTGAAATGAGATCTTATTTTCCATTAACTCATCAAGATTCAAATCAATGCCATAAATGCTTAAAAGATTTGTGATAATAAAGAAATGCAGAAACATTAAAAAATCTCATCTGTAGGCTACGTACGTTAAAGGTCCTTTAAGGAATTAATTAATTTAGTTAATTCCCTTAACTTTGTAATTTCAACCCTTGAAACCTCTTTTCGACATTCGTCGTCTCAGATAATTTTGTTCCTAGTCTTGGAGTCCAAAATACCGGAAATCATGATGGCGCGATTTAGTTAAAAAATCGTGATCTGACTTATGTTATTAATTAACCCATGCTTAGTTAATAAAAATCATGACTTCGCGACTTAGGGATACGAAGGTATATTTTTTTGGGAGAGCGATCACTGAGTCACGAAACCCCGACAATGATTAACTAGGGTTTAAAGTAACTTACCCCTGACACTAACCTGGGTGAACTTTTGAAACTGTTTCGTGACTTCGCATATCAGAGTTTGGAAACCTTGCGACTTGTAACTCCCGAAGCGCGATAGCGTGAGGTAATAAAAGTGATAGACTTGCTTAATGGTTAGGCGACGGTGACTTAGGACTATAATGACTATCACCACTTCACATGTCAAGGTAAACTTTTGATTGCAAGAATTTTATTTCAACCACTTGTAAAAGGCGGCTCCAACAATGAGAATGACATAGATCAATCATGCAAAGTACAACATCACAAGAATGACATATATCGATGATTAATTTATGTATTGAAACTACCCATTATGTAACTACCTTGAAGACGATTCATATTTTTGGTATTTTTTTGCAATAATATTGAGTCTGTATAAAATTAAATTTGTTGTTGTTTAAATTGCATTTTTGAATTTAGAAATGGATTTAGTCTGCTGAAAAGTATTCTGATTATACATAATTAACAACTCAAATCTAGAAATCCAATAGATTCTCACCAAATTTCATGTAAAATAAAACAAAAAAAACATAGAAAAATTAAAGATGTTGTGTACACACTTGGATCAGATTGGTATACAAGAAAGTGTGCCAAACATTAAATGGCATTGCTTATTGTTTGCCGAAAAATTATTTGATCTCAAGTTACTTTAAATCCAAGCCCACCAGTTGTTAGTTAACCTTTGTGACATAGAGGATCTTTTAAACATTGTTTATTTCGTTAAAAAAACATATATCTTAGCTCTTAGCCTTTAATGATGTGGTTAGATATCACATATTTCTCAGAGTGTCGGTGAGGAGGTGTTTTTGAACGTTTCCAATATAACTTAACTCATTCATATCCTTAGTTCGTATCCTTTAAAGATGTGGGTAGCCTTAGCTCTTAAAATGATATCTCATTTTTAAGCCTTTTTATATAGCTCTTAAAATGACATATCCCATTTTTAAGCCTTTTTATACAAGAATATTAGCCAACCTCATAATTAAATCACTAATCTATAGATTTAGGTGATTGTTGAAGAACACTTTAAGTAAAAATCTTTGTGTTCAAAAGCATGATGATTTTTTCTACAAATCATTGTTAAATATTTTTGTGCAGGGTGATGAATTTTCCCTTCAAATCATTGTTAAATATTAGGATTATTTTCAGGAAAGAGTTTGAGATTGCGACATTTGTAGCCATATTGAAAATTTCATGAATAAAGTTGATGCAGATGATCTCATGGAAAAATTAAGACTTTGTTTCCGGAAATATTATGCATGATTCGTAATTATTAGCACATAGTACCATCTAATCACTTCAACAATTGGCAACATTAATATATTGGTCCCAATGAACTCAATTTCCAAGTTCGAAGTAAATCTGAGGATTATTGAATGACAAAGGTGATGTGATGTGATGATCAACGATGTGCATACAATGTCAAGAAAAAGATACAAGATGTTTGAAGGGTTAATGGGGCTCAAAAATCGAAAGACCAACTTGGACATGTGGAGACACCACATGGATTGTTGTGGGTGAATGGTAGTTTTAAGAACCAATGGTCATGCCTCCACAAACCACTCATAAATCCCAAGGTGGTTTCCAATGGAATTACTATAGAGTGGTTGGAAAAGTAAACAATGTGGTGTGGGAAATCCCATTCATGCACACAGTTCAACAAAAGAGTCACAACATGGAATAGGATTCATGGCATGTGAACTAAAAAATTACAAGTTATAGATAGGCTTCATGGCATGTGCACTATGTAAGAACAACTAATGCACAAGTTACATTCTTAGTTGTAGGATTTTTCCAACCCATCATGAGATTTTTTTTCAATTATGATTTTTTTGCTAAGTTCCATGCTCAATCATGAAATAATTGTTACTTCATAATTATGACATCGTGATCAAAGAATTATTTCCTTGTGAAATAATTATCATATTTTTGCTCAATTATGTAATTTCATCCTCATAACATATAATAACCTTCTTGCAAGGCATATGGTGGGAAATAGACATATAACAAAAGCCTCCTCTTTTGGGTACTTCTTCTTGAGAGTTATATCAATGAATTCATGTAACCACCTAGATTGTACAATAAGTGTTATCAACGAATATTTTATCCTTATTTATCATGTGAGAACCTGCAACATAGTGATTCCAAAAGCACATGCGTCACTTTTCTCTACAAGATTACCAACTATGGTGTATTTTGAAGAGAAATATCCAATCCCCGTAGAATATTTCAATATTGAATACACAATGTCATCTACTAAAAGCTTGTGCAGACAACAATCTCAAAAAGGAACATGACTTAAGTGTTCATCATGAAGAATATTCTTAGCTTAGATGTTTTGATGCACAACAACATTTCTTGTAGCTTCATGTAGATATTTAATGTTTGCATAGGTTGATACTAGATAACAAAACCAAATAGTGAATAAATATAGAAATGAGTGAATGGCATGCCTAAAATATATATGATACCAATGATACAATGCATTTACAACTTATTTGATCAAAATATATTCCTTTTTGTGGAGAATTCTAATTACAAAGGAAAACAATATGTTTACTCCAAATTTGTGAATGTGGAATGTACTTAACCCCAAAACTTCAGAGAAATCACATAGAATGTAATAAAATACTTTTGCAAAACCAATGAACATAAGAGAAAATAAATAAACCTTGAGAAATATGTCTTGTATTAATGATATTCAAGAATTGAGAGCTATGTTCACTTGGCTCCTCAAGGGGGAAACCTCCATGAGTAAAGCTCCAAGTACAACAAGAAGTCTTGAAAACACATTTTATAACTTTATACTTAATATAAAGCTATCAATGGATAATCTTAACTACCTGCGAGCCCACTTATAATGAGGGACTACTAACAATTTGGGCCTTACTAAGGACCATGACCCTTTTTACAATGAGTGACTATTAATTAACTATTTATTGGGCCTTATTCAAGGAAGTTTCCCTCATACATCAATAAAGTATCCTAATATAGGGGTGTTACCCATGATTTTGGTCATCATGATGGTGTATTGATGATGGTGTATTCAGGCTCCTAATAAGAACTTTCTCCTGAGAAAATAGACATTCATCTCTTCCCAGAAAACATACTTTTGAAGAGAGTTCGCAGGTTGCTAATATACCAGGGTGCGAGAATGACCCATTCTCACAGGCTGCCTTAAGCTAGGGTGCGAACTTCTCACACTGTGTTACATAGCTAGGGTGCAAACCTTCTCTAAAGCTTGGAAAAATATGAATTCTCGATGATTCTAGAAGGGAATCTTCTAGAAGAATGGGTTGACATTCGAATGGTTATCCTTGTACTAGATTCCCTGATATTGTGGGATCATTCTTATCCAAGTAACCATCTCATTCTCTCCTATATATTGATAGAATTCTCATGGAAAAGGTTAAGCAAGATTCATTGGAGAATTGGTGAAAGAATTGTGAAGGACCTAGCTTGAAGACTCTAAGCAAGTCTATCAAGAGGATATGATCTTCTTCATACAAGGATTGAGCAAGTGTGTGTGTTGGAGCCAAGAGCCACCGAAAGGAAGCTTGCGACATCAAGGCGATCAGGTTGTAATCTTCTACTTTACATTAATATGATACAGTGGCATGTCCCTTTCCCATAAAGGTATTCTCACTTTATTGTGTAATTCCTTGATCATACACATAAGTTGACAGTTGAATATATTTTGCTATCTTCACTTTGGTTGGTTTGTGTTGTCTTGGTCTTGACCTCATGAGAGCACCAGAGTGAAGCAGGAGAAACAGAGACCCTAGGAAGCGATACAAAGGTATGTTACTTGATCCTTCCTACTAGCTAATTCAATGGTCAAAACTTAGGGAAAGAGTCATGTCCTGTCCTGTTTTGTTCTAGATCTAGGTGGATCTAGGGAGATCTGTTAGTGTCTGCACCTACCAATTAGTCCGATAACAAGGGGTTAGGGTAGGACCCTAACATACCCTCCCCCTTAAAAAATAACATTGTACTCAACATTGAAGGTGAGGAAATTGTTGTAGAATCGTTGTTGGTTCCCATGTAACATATTCTGGTTGCATATTTTTCCATTGGATCAATACTTCCCTGATTGTGTGCTAGTGCAACTAACACTTTCTAGTATCCAATCATGCTTTTCGCTGGAGCCAAACAAATCATTCTTCATTAGGTTCTCATATTTTGGTCTTCACTTTGTAATTTTATCCCGCAATCGTCTTCAAACAAGACACATGAAAAATGGATGAATCTTGGAGTGGGTTAGGAGAGTGAGCATGTAGGCCACCTGTCCAATGCAGTGTATAATCTAATAGGGACCATAGAACTTGGGATCTACATGCTAGGGAAATTTATCTTTTAGTGATTTATGTTTATAAGGTTGATCCAGGTGGATATCAGTGGCCACCCACCTTTGCTGACTGGCTCAAAACAGTTTTCTACCAATTTTGGCAATTTACTATTTTTAGCAGGTTTTAACTTCTGGGGCCATTTTGAGGGCCTAAATGAAGGTTTTTCAAGATAGAGGTTCTTAGTGACATTTGAAGGCATGATTGAGCCCCCAAAATGAATCTCCTCGATGATACCTTTCCAACGATCTATCATATGCCTAAAACAGAGATAGTATACAAAAGTTACAACCCCGGGAAGTTGATGTACTAACTTACCCAAACGGGGCCCACATGACTTTTGGTGCTTCATCTCATAGTGTTGTTGGGAAATATACCCTACAGACTAGAAAACTAGGGTCAGACTTGCATGCATATTTTGACCGTAAAGAAATGACTTTTTAACCTACCACCCAAAACTTAAAACCCCTCTTTTACATACATGCATGAAAAGGAACTACTAACCTTTTTACTGATGTTTGGTGTAGATCCTCCGTTGCGCTTTGCCCGCTTACTTGCTCTGCTCCTTCCAAAGTCAACCTGCAATCAAGACAAAACACTATGCATGCATGCTACTTTTCTACTTGAGGGTTAGAATTTAAGCATAAATTACACAAATCATAGATAACTCATGCATTGGGACAGGAAAAGTATTCTTTTATTATCTTCAAAATGAATCAACTTACAATCAAAGTTGAGACCGACCACCGCTCCTTGATCCTAATCCTAGGCTCCTCCTCTTCTTTTGTCCTCCAACTGCTTTGTGTTAATTCTCCTTAGGCTTGAGGAAAGGCTAAAGGGTTGGGACAAATGGATTCGACAAATGGGCAGAGTTTCTTCGCTATTTTTTTTCCTCCTCCAAATGGTACCCCTACCCCTTCTTTTATAGGCTAGAAGGAGCTAGGGTTTTGGACGAACTCTCAGCCATGCATGGCCGGGAGTTTCAGTTAACTAACCCATAGCTTTTTGTCCCATCGCCAACTTTCCTATTTTTGGGTTTTGTTAGGTAAACGCGAGCTGTAGTAGGCCTGCCAGCATTCACACGCATGCAGTAGTGGGTTAGGGCGTGTCTACCTTGACCCAAGAGGATTTTCAAAGAGGTTTTTCAGCAGATGTTTTGGCAATGAAGGGATATGAGTTGTCCTGATGCCAGGTAAGCATGTGTGGTGCAATTTAGGGTTATAACAGATGCCCCCTAATGTGTGAGGTCAGAAGAGCATCTAATGGCCGAAATACATTACCAATCTTTTACCAATCTGTACTGATATGCTGAATGAGTGAGCCCAAGAATCAAGAACCAGGAGGTGTCGGTCTCACCGAGGCGGGCATACCCATGCTCAGAATAAAATAGAACCATGGCTACCAATCAAATACACTGTAGATCCATGTCAAATAACTATAAAGAGTAGCCGCGAATAATACACAGTGGAGCTACATCTCGAAATCAGAAAGATATACATATAAAGTATCCATCTCCCAGAAGCTGATTTGGCCTGATGGCTATATTTCAGAGCTTGAGCAACAACTTCAAAATCTTCTAAACTCAGGTAGGAGTGTAATATGAGTGTACGACTACACTACCCAGAGGTCTTCTACGGCTCGTTAGCTATGGACTTGATAATATTGATGATCGGACTGAAGGCTTCAGTGATTTCGAACAAAGACTTGATTGGATGTTCAGGAGGGCCGGGTATGCGGACAAGAGACATATTGCAGAGGGGCCAACTCAGGCTCAGTGAAAAACTTCCCTTGGATAATAGTATGACAAGTGATAAGACTTAGGCAACATATCTGTTAATAATAAGTCTACGAAGCAGGGGGCAATGCAAACTCTCCATATGTTTGGAAGAGTAACCAAATAGTGGAGGACACAACTCTATATAGTGAGAAAAATATTCCTAAGGTCGTACTACATCCCATAGTCTGATAATCAAATGGACAGATGTGCTTTATCCAAGGGAGACTCATTATGCTGCCCATAAAGAAAATACTTTTCCTATCCTCTTTTTGGGGTATATTTGATTTTTTTTTTCTTTTTGATAGTTTTTGAAAAAGAATAAAGGAATATTACGTTACAATGGAGGAATGAGCACGGAAAACATACAAGCTGAAGGCACAAGGACAAGACTGATGTTCTGGGAAATGATACTCTAAAAAATTCCTCCAGTGGCCAAAGGTGTTAAGACGCAGAAGCAAACGGTTACAAGGCTGATGGGTAAGGTATGCAAATGTGGTTGATAGAACACACAATGGTAACGTCCTTCGATGTAAGTTTAACGAGCCCAGAGAAGGGAAGCTCGGTGATTTTTCATATTTAGAGAGTCTGAAAAAGCATAAAAGGAGACTCCAGTGGGGTACCTTTTTCGACAATAGTCTAGTCGGTTTGAAAAAGGGGTAAACTAGCACCGATTAGACGTCAATTCAAAACCATTTTAACGAGTGTGACAAGGACAAGATCACTCAGCTATTTTTTCATTTTTAAAAAGTCTGAAAAAAGCTTAACTATGGACTCCGTTAGGAATGTTCTTCTGGACCATTTTAACGAGTGTGAAAGAATAAGGTCACTCGACGATCTTTTCAATTTTATGGAGTCTGAAAAGAGCTTAACTATGGACTCCGTGGGGGTTTCTTTTTCATAAATTTAGTCCCTCGGGCCTGAAAAAGGAATAAAATTATACTTGCGGATACTCTTCTAAAGAATGGGAATTCAATAGAGTATTCCTTTGTTCATACAGTTGACCGTCCGGACTGAAAAAGGGGTAAACTACCGCCAGACAGACGTGACTTCAAATTTCAGTTTAATGAGCGTGAAAGGTCAGAAGATCGCTCGACAATCTTTTCATGTTTAGAGGGTCTAAAAAAGGCTTAAAAGGAGACCCATTATGTTTTGGGAGTCCGGAGGGTAAGACAAAGAGTGAAAAATACCCATGCGAATGAGGCTCAAACTCGTATTCAGGAAAGACTATACGGACTCCTGAGTCTACAGTATTGTTTGAAATGGCATGGACACCATAATGCAACTAGGACCTACCTAGGGCATCCATGTTTTGGTAAGCTCTACCACCAAGTTGCAACACTTCTATAATAGATATGACAGTTCCATGTCACAACTGGATGGGATCGATCCTATAGCATAAAAAACGCAATGAAATGCAAAAGTGGGGATAATATCCTAACCTATATGCTCAAGTTGATTTTTGAAAAAAAAAAAAATTTTATGGACCATCAATATATATATATTTTTTATTTTTTCGAAACTCAAAAAAAAGTGTCCCAATACCTACTCAAATCCCTCGCATATTGTTTATGGATAAATCCGTAAGTGCGGACACAAACCGATCTCCCTAGATCCACCTGGATCTAGAACAAAACATGACAGAATAGGACGCTTTCCTTAAGTTTTAAATATTGAATTTACTAAGAGGCAAGAATAAGTAACATACCTTATAATCGCTTCCTATAGTCTCTATTGCTCTCGCTTCACTCCAGTGCTCTTGTGTAGTAAATATCAAAACAACACAAACGAACCAAAATGATAGCGATAGCATAAACTCAATATAAACCTATGTATGTGATCAAGGAATCATACAATAAAACAAAACAAGCTTTATAGGAAAGAATCGTATTACTGTATCATATTAAATGTGAAAGAGAGATTACAACCATTG
>ML784680.1:302027-316048 GCA_009831015.1 Picea engelmannii
AACCTGCGTACATTTCTTTTTATAAGGTTTTTACATAGAAAAAAGCAACTTCTTTTCTCAGGAAAAGTTCTTCTTCCTTCTCTCTTCAGGAACTTAGGCCACTGTGACCCCTATAAAGGCAATAGATAGGTTTACATCATTAATGATCATAGGGATGACGAAAATAATGTGTAACACATATAACTCCTGGATCACTCAAAATGGTTTTTGGTACAAAGAAACTGATAAGGGGGGCCAAAAAAGTGACAAAAAGAGGCCAAAAATTCTATAAATAGAAGCTGGCAGCTCATTATCACCATTGCTGATTTGGAAATTGACTTTGGTGCTAAAAGACCCCCTTTTCCAAAGATCGTGATTCCGGGAGCTACAGTGGACGAAACAGACTTCTGCTTGGACCAAGTAAGTACAAACTCCCTTGTCTAGCTATTCAATACTTCATTTTTAGCATTTAGTTGATTTTTGGGGTGGGTGTCGACCTCAAAAAGGTTGACCCTAGGTAAACGCAGGTTGTCTAGGGTTCTCTCGCCAACAACAGAATTGGCGACCATACTAGGGAAATACTCTTTAGGGTTTCCGGATTTAGTTGAGGTTTTTGGGTAGTTTAAAGGAGTAGATTTTATGTTTCTTTGTTTGTCTGTTTTCTGTTAGGTCAGAGCTAGCAGGGAACCTGATTCTTTATACCAGTTTTTCCTTGATTATTGCTTGACGGTAATTATCTGGACACACAGAGGTACACGCGGCCTGCAGAAGGCCTACACGCGTGTACCCACGCCCTAACCTTCTATAGCCCACATGTGAACGCTTGTTGTAAAGGTTTTAGTAGCATGTAGGAGTTAGAGAGCTTGAGAGGCAGTCCTCCTCTTCCCTGTCAAAATTATACATTCTCAGGGGGCTTTCTAGATCCTGTATGAGTCTTGCTGGTTCATAGTCTTGTCTCAGTTTGTTTTATTACGTTTTGGTATTCCTTGCAATTATTTTTCTTTTCTGTTAAGAAGAAGCATCCAAGCCTTCAAGAGACCCTGGTTATCAATACCAGAGGCCTCTTCCTGGTCTGGGCTGCCTGTGTTATTTTTTGTCTTAGAGTTCATACATATACGCGGCCTATGCAAGTGCAGCCTGCGGATACACGTGCTCTGTTGTAGCTCAGCACGCATTTGCACACGTGCTGTTTCAGTGACAGTAGCGTGCTTGACAGGCTGCTTTTCAGTCAAGGTGGGGCAGTCATCCCCTCCTATGGTGAGAAGTGTTCCTTTCAGGTGTTTGATTCTAGGGTTGCACAGTCAGTAGGTTAGGGCCTCTTACCCTTAGCCTGTTTTTTCTTAGTTGATAGTTGATAGAAAAGATTAAAAAAAAATAAAAAAAAATATTGTTTTATGGTTTTTAGACAAACATAAGAATCTTTGCTTTCTTGATTTCCATTGTGTGTCTTTGCTCTGATTCTTTGTGATCTGTGCTTTAAGCCAGAATTTCATTTTTTCTTAGGTTTAGGCTTGTTGATATTTTCCCTTTATTGCTTGATTTGCACGTAAATAAAAAAAAAAGAGAAAAAAAAATCTTTTCATTTTCTTCTTTGTTTGAAGATTATGTTTCTGCATCTATAGCTAGGAAGAATTCTTTTTGTTCATAAGTTTTTGCAGTGCATTTAGAGCATAAGTAGCTCACAGATTGAGTGAAATTCCTTTATGTTTGCTGCATGAAATCTTAGAAAAATTGAAAAGAAAAAGAAAGCTTTCTTTGTGAAAAGTTGTTGATTTTTGCATTTAGTAAAAGTCTTTTTCTTCCAGCATTTTTTTATTCATTTATGCTTTGAGTCTTTACACATCATCAGTTTCACCTTCATTCCCCGTGACGTAAAAAATCCCATAAAAGAAAAGCTAATTTAAAATCTATTAGACTTTTTTGTTTGTAGGGTTCATACACTAGTTCAGGACTAGGGCCTTGGATTAGGTTGGAGAGGAAACTCTCCAAGGCCACTCAAACCAAACATTGGAGTCTATGATAGGGAGTGTAGAAGTCCAGTTTCGTGGAAGTTATCCGAGACCCCCCTCTAACACAGGGGCTAAACATGAGGTTGCATAATGAAAGGTAGCGGAGATAACCCCTCCAAAGTCGGACCAAGCGTAGTGGAGAACACATATCGAGGATTTGTTTTGGGATTCCATCGTTTGCATTTGACACGGGGATTCATGGGTCTCGAATCCATTCGAGGTTCTCAGTTGTCTTCCAGACCATTTTCTCTCGATACCCTTGACAGGTTTCAGGCTTGATACCTTGCTCATTGTGGTCTACCCGACTTTCGACTGTACCCGCTTGGTGACTGTTCGCATGTTGACAAACTAGTTGCCAATCTTTTTAGAGACATACACAGGTGACTATGAGGGAATACCGCAGTACCTAGGACAGACATCAGGCCATGCTTTGCAGAGTATACCCGAAGAGTTCTTCCGTGTTCGAGTTGCACTTGCACTGGTAAGTTGCACTAGTGTTGGTTGTTGTAACTGTTCTTCCTACTAGTTTAGTGTTTGCTTGTCTTATCTCATAGGGGCTTATTTTTTTAGTGCGTGTTACTGTTTGAATGTGTAGAATACCTTAGCATGTCTTGGATCTTCTCACACAGTGGAGGATCCTGAGCTCCACCGGTCATGAAGGCTTCAGGGCCTGTCGCCGGTTATACTGGAGCCACCCCCGCCACCCTTGAGGCGGAAGTTAGACCAACAAGGGTATTTCGAAGCAACAGGGTTACAAACCATTGTGCCTGAACAACTCCCGGAGGACTCAACCACCAATATTGGTTCGGTTGAAACCCCAACCATTGATACTTGGCCACAAGTTATTTGTGCCAATTCAATTTTACGAACGCCTGTCAGTGCCTCACACAGCTATAGAAACAAACGCTATTACTTCCTCTGGGAATTCTTCCATTCCCACCACCTTTGCTACCACAGGAGCATCATCTCCTAACTTGCCGTCATCGGTTCGAGCCACCATGGTCTCAGCTGTAACTACGTTGCACAGTGGACCGTTCCCATCTATCGTGGCAGCCACAACTCCCTTCACACCTAGTGCGACAGGCCCTTCATTCTCATACGGTATGCCTAGTTCGGGCACAAGTCCTGCACTCACTCACTCCACTTTACAGACTTTGGGTTTGGGGGCAGGGAGCTCTAACGCTCCACTGCAAGGTCAGCTTGGGGGAACTTCCATCCCTTTTAATGCTTTTCCTTACACTGGAGGTCATATCTCCCTTCGTCCCCTTTGCTTGGTGGTCTGCATCAGCAGTCCGCTGGGCAACCTGCACACACGAGTTTATTTGGATCCGGGAGTCAAGTAACACCCGTAGACACTATGCCAGTAGGTTCGTCACCGTTTGTGTGGAACGAGACATTTGGTAACAACACTTTCGCATCCACTGCTTTCCCGTCTAAGGGCACTCCCATTTTTGGACAGTCTACTCTGGCGCAGGGTACTATTCCTACACCGGGGGCACATATAGCAGGACCTTGGAACTCAGGACAAGGATTCGTTCCCTCCTCTGGAATGTCGTTCTGGGGTAATTCTTTCCACAGTCAATGGAACCTTGGATAGACTACTATGCCTCTCCCATCAGGACCAGCATGGGGTAATCCTTCCCAAAGTCCGTCAAACATGATGAATGCCAAACATCCTTTGTCCTTTATTGGGAATCAGCCAATGATGTCTCCATAGATGCAAAATCCTTACGCTAGTCAGGGTCATGGTTTCTACCAGAATCTGGGCCAGCAGCCAAACTTTTCCTGGCAACCTGGTGCCAGTCAAACTACAGGACCCTTTTTCCCTGGCTATCAGCAACAACCCAAACTACCATTCCTGGCGACGTTACACTTGCCAGATTTGACAAGGTTGTTAAATGATCCTATTTGTCACGATCCACGTTGGCCTCCTATGCCAACGAAGTTGCCTTCGGACATTCCAAAGTTCGAGGCCAAGCCTAATGAAGATCCAGGTGATCACGTGACTACCTTCCATCTTTGGTGTTCATCTAACTCATTGAAAGATGACTCTGTTCAGTTGCGATTGTTTCAACGCACTCTTATTGGGAGTGCCGTGAAATGGTACATCGAGCTCGACCACTCCAGATACTCTTCCTTTGGCGAACTGGCGATGGCATTCCTTAACCATTTCCAGTTACTTGTGAGATACGACGCTGGCACAGAGTTGCTCGCCAATTTCGAGCAAACAACAGCGGACCATATCTCTGATCACTTTCAAGAGTGGAGACGCTGAAAGAGTCTAATCAAAGTACCAGTCCCACTAGCATTCTTGCTTGAGTGGTTCCTTAAGTCTTTGGTCCCCCAATTATCCAAAGACGTCGTAACTTCTAGGGTTTTCTCCGAAGAAGATGCCATCATGAGGGATCAACAATTTGAGCTCATTTATTCTCAGTCTAGTTTATTATACAACATCCTTCCGGATGCACCACGATCGATACTAGATAAAACTAGACAGAGAGCTGGACCACATGCCGATGGTATTGTTGGTTCAGCCCAAACCAAGCCCGCTGAGAAATTGACAAAACAATTGCAACAGTTATCTATCCAACACTCAGCGGCCAGCCAGACTACTGCTTTGGCTGCTCCTCCTACCCAAACGTCAGAAGTACACTCCGTGCAGACGAATAACCCAAACGCCACCCAACAGCTTGAAGGGAAGAAAAAACAACGAAAGAAGGGTAAGGGGGAGAAAAAACCCACTGATAATGCTAGCGAGGGCACCATGGAAAAACAGAAGGCGAGGTATCCGTGCAACTTGTGTACGGAAGACCACCCAACCCATCTTTGTCCTCGACTTGCAGAGGCCCAAAAGTTTGTCACACAACAACAACAAGCCATGTTGACTAATCCCTTTCAGCATGGGCAAAATTTAACTCAAGCCTCTACAAGTGCCGAAGGGGGCATCCAAGAAACCTGCCCTCCCCCAAACAATTCCTCATCCATGAACGTATATATGGTTATGGGTGATGCTTTAATAATGACTAGAGTGCATGACTCTAGTAAACCAAGCGCCTCTGAGAAGGGCAAAGAAGTCGAAGTCCCATCTCTTCCTCTTCATATTGAGAAGACATTGGGAGAAATGATGACACGCATTCCAAAGGGTGCATGTAAGAAAGCTTCTCACAACCCAAATGCAAGGGCTACCAAGAATTACTCTGTGGTGGAAGATTTATCACAAACCCCTTGTGTGATGTCCGCTTTGGAGGTCCTCCAAAGTTGCCCTGCTCAAAGGAAAGCCTTGCTAACTGCTTTGGGCTCTACTGAGACTTGTAACCTGGGTACCATCATGCTAGATACGACCGACTTAAAACCTCATCTGCCTTACCACGTAGCATTTCAGATAGTAGTGGCCCATCCTAGGAAAACTTTTACACGCAATATCTTTCGCACGGTGGTCGACGAGGGCACCTCGACATGCGTTATGTCGCTAGCATGTTGGAAGGCCATTGGCCAGACCGCTTTGTCTCCATCACCTACTCTCCTCACTGTGTTCGACGATCATTCTTTCCGACCACATGGTATCATTCCTTCTTTCCCTATGCAGTTAGGAGGGAAGACCGTGTGTGTTGAGGTAGAGGTAGTCGATGCCCCCCTCGACTATAATATCTTGTTAGGTCATAGTTGGACTTATGCTATGCAAGCTATGGTTGCTACAGTTTTCCAAGTCTTGTTATTTCCACATGAAGGTTGGATAGTGACCATCTATCAATTGTCCTTCTCTATACTTGACCTAGCTTTGGGGGCATCCACGGTTCCCCTGATTGATAATCCTCAAGCCGGTGTCGTTAACGTAGGAGTTGGTTTGTGCCCATCTTTGATGGGTACATTCGATTACCCACCTCCTCATGACGATTTCAAGTTTATATCTAATCACCACAAGGCTGAGATTTTTCAAGTTTCATTGTTTCACACGACTTACTTTGCGGATCCGTGGATTCTTCCTTCCCCATCAGCCATGATGGATGAGACAGGGCACTCCGACATGTCCATGCCCTTTTCGGCCGCTGAATTAGCATACTCTTTAGTCTAGCAAGCTTCAGTTAATATTGATCTGACTCCCGCACAAGAGTTGGATCCACCTCTAGAGACTATCTGGGCTTAGGGTTCTCTCGCCAACACCGATTTGTTAGACTTAGTATTGCCTTCTGACGAAGCAGTAATCGAAGCCATGACTAGTCTGGACAAACCTTGGGAGGATTTTCATCATAGATCATATTTCCTCCCAGAGTTAAGCCGAATCGAGGCAGGAGAATTCACAATCACCATGACGGGAGATCAGCCATGTCCCATTAATCTCTTAGCTACATAGGAAATTTATGCTGAGGGAAATATGGCAACTATCACTGCAACTATACCTATCAACATCTCCCGAAACCCTGGTGTCATGGAGAATGTCTTCGTCAGAGCGGATTTCTCCCCCGAAGAGATTCAAATTTACACAGATCTTTTCAAAGAATTCAGCGATGTTTTTGCCTAGTTTTATGAGGAAATGCTAGGCATCGATCCGAAAATAGTTGAACATGAAATCACAACGTATCCTGATGCTAAGCCTGTTTGCCAAAAAATTCGTCTAGTCAATCCTAAGAAAGCAGCAGCCATCAAGATTGAGGTTGAGAAATTTCTCAAGGCAGGGTTCATTTACCCTATCCATTTGACTCAATGGGTTTCAAACCCCGTTATGGTCAATAAAAAACAAGGCACGATTCGTGTATGTACCGATTTCTGTGATTTGAACAAGGCATGTCCAAAAGATAATTTTCCAACCCCATTCATCGACCAGATTATTGATGAATGCACCGGTTGTGAAGCCTTTTCGTTCATGGATGGTTTTTTGGGATATAATAAAATCCAAATCCAACCTGAGGACCAACACAAAACAATAGTCATTTGTCCGTGGGGTACGTTCGCCTATCGTAAGATGCCTTTTGGCCTTAAGAATGCTGGAGCCACTTTCCAGCGGGCCATGTCTTTTGCATTTCACGACCTCAAACATATAGTCGAGGCCTATCTAGATGATTTAGCATCACGCTATCGCCAACGAAAGGATCATCCTACACACCTTAGACTAATCTTTGAACGCTGTCGATACTTCAGGATTCGCTTGAATCCCAACAAGTGCAGCTTTTGCATCACGTCAAGACGTTTGTTAGGTTTCATCATTTCAACAACAGGGATCATGGTCGATCCTGTTAAGGTGGAGGCAATAATCCAGTTTCCCCCCCCACGCACAATCTTACAACTTCAAAGTCTTCAAGGCAAGGTGAACTTCTTACGACGCTTCATCGCCAACTATGCCGAAATCACCAAGGGCTTTATGCGTTTACTAAAGAAAGATGTTCCCTTTTTCTGGGATGAAGCCACTCAATGCTCTTTAGACGCATTAAAACACACCCTCACCACCACACCTCTGCTATGGCCATCTAATTATAACAAAGACTTCTTATTATATCTGGCTGCCGCAGAGTCAACTATAGGCATGGTTTTAGTTCAGGAAGATGACTCGTTTTCAGAATACATGATCTACTACCTGAGCCGAGGCCTAGTAGGACTGGAACTTAATTATTCCCATCTTGAAAAACTTGCGTTGGCTGCAGTTCATGTTGTTCAACGGTTCCATCACTATGTTCTGTTTCGCAAGACCACCGTTGTTGCTATTGTGAATCCATTCCAGTACATGTTGACATGACAAGTTATCAGCAGAAAAATTAGTATATGGATGGTAATCCTCCAAGAATTTGACTTAGACTTCGTTTCAGCAAAGTCCAAGAAGTCATTGGTCTTCGCAGAACTTATTTCGGAGCTTCCGGTTGAGTCAGGTGACATTGTGCCTGAGGAATCGCCTATCTAGGGAGATATGTTTTTGATTGAATCGTCAGACCCCTGGTACGGAGATATACTGATCTATCTCCAGACTTTGAAGTGCTCCACCTCTGCTTCTCATGATGAGCGTTGGTGGATACACCATCAGGATAAGAATTATCTCATACTCGATGATACGTTGTATCGGAGAGGTGTAGATTGCATTTTGCATCGATGTCTCACTCATGAGGAGGCCATCATAGTGCTCAACGATTGTCATACCGGAGCTTGTGGCGGTCACTTATATGGGTTGGAAACAACCGAAAATATTTTACGAGCAGGTAACTTCTAGCCCACACTTATGAAAGATTGTATTGAGTCAGTCAAGAAGTGCCATCCGTGCCAAATCTTCTCTCGGAAGATGAGGGCACATCTAGCTCCTATGTTTCTTGTCATCACAGTTAGTCCCTTCACTAAGTGGGGGATTGATTACACTACATGCAACCCCCCATCAACTAGGGGGCATCGCTATATCATCGTAGCTGTCGACTACTTCACTAAGTGGGTCAAAGCTATGGCGACATTTAAAAATTATGGAGAGACTGCAGCTCTCTTCTTATTTAACCAAATTATAGCACGGTTCGGAGTCCCAAGAGAGATTGTCACTGACCATGGAAGTCACTTTCAGAATCAAATGATGACCGAGTTAACGTCAAAGATTGGGTTACGGCAAGAACATTCATCACCTTACTATCCCCAAGCCAATGGGCAGGTGGAAGCTGTAAACAAAACTCTTAAGATGATTCTACAGCGAACTATCAACTCAACCAAGTCAAACTGGCATTTGATGTTATACTCGACATTATGGGCTTACCGAACCTCAGTTAAGACTGCAACCGGTTTCTCACCTTTCCAACTCATTTACGGGCTGGAGGCAGTCTTGCCCATCAAATGTCAAATCCCATCTCTGAAATTGGTAGTACAGTTATTGCCAGACACTTCTCCACTTGAAGAACGGTTAGTACACCTTGAGCATCTTGATGAGAAGCGTCGCGATGTGGCCCTGGCCAATGAGGCTCATAAACACAAGGTTAAGTGTCAATATGATAGGTCTGTTCATCCTCGGATTTTTTCTGAGGGTGACCTTGTCCTGGTCTATGACCAAGATAAGGACCCCCTGGAGGCAGGAAAGTTTAAACCCATGTGGTTCAGACCCTTCATTATTAAAGAGGTGTTAAAAAAGGGCACTTATCGTTTGGTCGATTTTGAAGGGAATTCTTTGGCGGAGCCTAGAAATGGGCTCTACCTCAAGAAGTATTACTCATAGAAAGGTCACCGTGGGTAACTTTTTGTAACATATGTATAGTCTTTGTACTATTACTTTTTTACATTTCTTTTAAAAACGTGTTATGGATGTGTCATTGATGTTATCTTTCGTCAATATGGCAGATGTCAAGTGAGTCCGAGGTGTTCGTTGGGTATGCGGATGGTGCTAGTTGACACACGTGGAGGCTTGCCTCCACAGCTTGGGTAATCTTTACACCACAGGGTCAGTTATTATCTTCCGGAGGTATATGCTTAGGTGACACCACAAATAATGTTGCTGAGTATAGTGCAGTTATTGAGTTGCTTCGTGACGCTTTGTCATTGGGTATCTCTCGTCTTCGGGTCTATCTAGATGCTCAACTGGCTGTGTCGCAACTAAACAGAATATACCAGGTTCATGACCCAACTTTACATCGACGATTCCTTAGGGTACGTCTCTTGGAACGCAACTTTGATTATATTACATATTTTCATGTTCCTAGGAGTTTAAATCAAATCACAGATACTCTAGGTAATCACATTTTAGATTGGCATCTTGCCCACATATAAAAAGATCATGGACATAAACATGTAAATACAATTTTGTACACATAATCCATAAGACACAAAAAGAGATAAAAAACCATATATAAACATCATAAAATCCTCAGAGTACATAGATGGGCGCAAGCACCTCAAAAGTGGGAATAGTAACGAGTCACTGGGATTATGCCCTCAAAAAATATATACATATTAGTGCTTTTGGCACAAAAAAGTCTAAAGTCTGCTCAGGGCCTATGGGCCCTGTTATAATCATGTACAGCCTGGGCTAAACGCCTAAACAATCGGACCCATGTCCGAGGTGCCCCCACAACATGAGTCTACATGGACGACGATAGATCCTCTATCTCTGCCATGGGAACTGTGCGAGTGAGCGCAGTGAAGTTCCACTCAATTCGCCTAAGAACCCTCTCAGCCTCTCCTGCTGGGAGGTTCCCTGCTACTGCTTCTCCCCCAGTGGCGGCAGTGACGGCTTCTGGCCGTGGGAGACACATGTTCCGTGCATAGTCGACAGGTTGCATGGGTCCCACATCTGCATGCAATAAACGTTCACCCATCAAAAACTCTGGTATACAAAAACATGATATATATATCAAAAAAGACATAAAAATTACATATGCAAACAAAAAAAAAAACTGTATAGGTGGAGACTTACCCATCTCCCCTCACTCCTCACCAGGAGGCACTGGTATCTATGGATCTCTAGAGAAGTCGATCCCCACATATGGGTAGTCCTCTATAGTCGGGATCTGTCATGACAACCAAGAAAAAAATTCGTCGTTGAAGGTCTCCATGGTCCTTCCACCACCCTGTCGCGGCAGTAACACTGGCCATCTGCATACTGTGGGGAAAGTGGCCAGATGTCCTCGTACTGTCAGTTGAGGACTGAAGCACAGAACTCTCTCGAAAAAGAATGAACACAGGATGGTCCCAAACCTGAAGTTCCTGTGTGTCCATTGTCGACAAGCTATCAATTGACTCTTCATGCATTCCAACAGTGTGGTACTCCAATAAAAAATTTGTGCATTCATGCACTGGATCACACAGTTCATCTGTGCGTGCAAAGCCTGATGCATGGCTGCTGAGCCGGTAATCCGCCCAATGAGCAATAAAATAGTCTGTAGGGTGAGGCTGGTAATCCTACTAACAGGTACCGAGGAACATCTATGATCGGTCCTAGCCACACAATACTCAGCTACTAGCTCCGAGATCTTTCTCGGCCCCACAGGAAAATTCTGAAAGTTGACTAGTTCCCCTCTCCTCGAGAGGCCAGTCAGAAAGTAAATATCCTCAGTGGTGGGCACCAAGGATTGCCCCTCTAGCATGAATGCCTCTACATCTGGGTGCCAGTAATCAACCAAGGCATTCAGTAGCCTTGGTTGCACGTGCATGAACGGACATAAAAAGAATTTTACCAACCCACACTGCATTAGCACGGCCACAACATTTGGATCTGTAGCCACTAACTCATTGGCGGCCTCATGCTCCCTTTCCCTCCACTGAACATACATCCTGCCAACACAACAAAGTAAAAGGAGGGTCAATACTTGTTTATTTTTTGATTTTTCACCACGTGGGGGGGGGGGGGGGGNGCCTGTAGAGGTGACAATCGCGGGTACCTGCGGGCAGGCTTTGCTTTGCATGCAGATACCTGCGGGCTATCCCTGGACAACCCATGTTTACCTAGGGCTGACCTTTTTGAGGTTGATGCCCACCCCAAAAATCAACTAAATTCTAAAAATTAAGTATTGAATAACTAGACAAGGGAGTTTGTACTTACTTGGTCCATGTAGAAGTCCGTTTCGTCCACTGTAGCTCCCAGAATCATGATCTTTGGCAAAGGGGATCTTTTGGCTCCAAAGTCAATTTCCAAATCAACAATGGTGATAATGAGCTGCCAACTTCTATTTATAGACTTTTTGGCCTCTTTTTGTCACTTTTTTGCCCCCCCTTATCAGTTTCTTTGTACCAAAAACCATTTTGAGTGATCCAGGAGTTATATGGGAGGAATTTGAGCAGGTATTGGGACACTTTTTTTTGAGTTTTGAAAAATATATATATATATATATATATATTGACGGTCCATAATTTTTTTTTTTTTCAAAAATCAACTTGAGCATATAGGTTAGGATATTATCCCCACTTTTGCATCTCGTTGCCTTTTTTATGCTATAGGATCGATCCCATCCGGTTGTGACATGGAACCGTCATATCTGTTATAGAAGTGTTGAAACTTGGTGGTAGAGCTTACCAAAACATGGATGCCCTAGGTAGGTCCTGGTTGCATTATGGTGTCCATGCCATTTCAAACAATACTGTAGGCTCAAGAGTCCATATAGTCTTTCCTGAATACAAGTTTGAGCCTCATTCGCATGGGTCTTTTTCACTCTTTGTCTTACCCTCCAGACTCCCAAAACATAACGGGTCTCCTTTTAAGCCCTTTTCAGACCCTCTAAACATGAAAAGATTGTCAAGCGATCTTGTGACCTTTCATGCTCGTTAAACTGGAATTTGAAGTCACGTCTGTCCGGCAGTAGTTTACCCCTTTTTCAGTCCAGACAGTCAACTGTATGAACAAAGGAATACTCTATTGAATTCCCATTCTTTAGAAGAGTATCCTCAGGTATAATTTTATTCCTTTATCAGGCCCGAGGGACTAAATTTACGAAAAAGAAACCCCCACGGAGTCCATAGTTAAGCTCTTTTCAGACTCTCTAAAATTGAAAAGATCGCCGAGTGACCTTATTCTTTCACACTCGTTAAAATGGTCCAAAAGAACATTCCTGAAGGAGTCCATAGTTAAGCTTTTTTCAGACTCCTTAAAAATGAAAAAATGGCTGAGTGATCTTGTCCTTGTCACACTCGTTAAAATGGTTTTGAATTGATGTCTAATCGGTGCTAGTTTACCCCTTTTTCGAACCGACTAAACTATTGTCGAAAAAGGTACCCCACTGGAGTCTCCTTTTATGCTTTTTCAGACTCTCTAAATATGAAAAATCATCGAGCTTCCCTTCTCTGGGCTCGTTAAAATTACATCGAAGGACGTTACCATTGTGTGTTCTATCAACCGCATTTGCATACCTTACCCATCAGCCTTGTAACCGTTTACTTCTGCGTCTTAACACCTTTGGCCACTGGAGGAATTTTTTCGAGTATCATTTCCCAGAACATCAATCTTGTCCTTATGCCTTGAGCTTGTATGTTTGTCGTGCTCGTTCCTCCATTGTAACGTAATATTCCTTTATTATTTTTCAAAAACTATCAAAAAGAACAAAAAAATCAAATATACCCCAAAAAGAGGATGGGAAAAGTATTTTCTTTATTGGCAGCATAATGAGTCGCCCTTGGATAAAGCACATCTGTCCATTTGATTATCAGACTACGGGATGTAGTACAACCTTAGGAAGATTTTTCTCACTATATAGAGTTGATTCCTCTGGGAGTTGTTCGGGCACAATGGTTTGTAACCCGGTTGCTTCGAAAGACCCTTGTTGGTCTAACTTCCGCCTCAAGGGTGGCGGGGGTGGCTCCAGTATAACTGGCGGCAGGCCCTGAAGCCTTCGTGATTGGCGGAGCTTGGGATCCTCCACTGTGTGAGAATATCAAAGACACACTAAGGTATTCTACACGTTCAAACAGTAACACGCACTAAAAAAAGAAGCCCCTATGAGATAAGACAAGCAAACACTAAACTAGTAGGAAGAACAGTTACAACAACCAACACTAGAGCATCTTACCAGTGCAAGTGAAACTCGAAAATGGAAGCACCCTTCGGGTATACTCTGCAAAGCGTGGCCCGATGTCTGTCCTAGGTACCATGGTATACCCCCGCAGTCACCTGTGTATGTCTCTAAAAAGATTGGCAACTAGTTTGCCAGCACGCGAACAGTCACCAGGTGGGTACAGTCGAAAGTCAGGTAGACCACAATGAGCAGGGTATCAAGCCCGAAACCTGTCAAGGGTATCGAGATAAAATGGTCTGGAAGAAAACTAAGGGCATCGAATGGATTCAAGACCCACGAAGCCCCGTGGAAAATGCAAACGACGGAATCCCAAAACAAATCCTCGATATGTGTTCTCCACTATGCTTGGTCTGGCTTTGGAGGGGTTATCTCTGCTACCTTTCCTTACGCAACCTCGTGTTTAGCCCCTGTGTTAGAGGGGGGTCTTAGATAACTTCCATGAAACTGGACTTCTACACTCCCTATCACAGACTCCAATGTTTGGTTTGAGTGGCCTTGGAGAGTTTCCTCTCCAACCTAATCCAAGGCCCTAGTCCTGAACTAGTGTATGAACCCTACAAACAAAAAAGTCTAATAGATTTTA
>ML784680.1:316098-346067 GCA_009831015.1 Picea engelmannii
TCCCTATCACAGACTCCAATGTTTGGTTTGAGTGGCCTTGGAGAGTTTCCTCTCCAACCTAATCCAAGGCCCTAGTCCTGAACTAGTGTATGAACCCTACAAACAAAAAAGTCTAATAGATTTTAAATTAGCGTTGCTTTTATCGGTTTTTTTACGTCACGGGGAATGAAGGTGAAACTGATGTTGTGTAAAGACTCAAAGCATAAACGAATAAAAAAAATGCTGGAAACAAAAGACTTTTACTAAATGCAAAAATCAACAACTTTTCACAAAGAAAGCTTTCTTTTTCTTTTCAATTTTTATAAGATTTCATGCAGCAAACATAAAGGAATTTCGCTCAATCTGCGAGCTACTTATGCTCTAAATGCACTGCAAAAACTTATGAACAAAAAGACTTCTTCCTAGCTATTGATGCAGAAACACAATCTTCAAACAAAGAAGAAAATGAAAATATATATATATATATATATTTTTATTTATGTGCAAATCAAGCAACAAAGGGAAAATAACGACAAGCCTAAAACCAAGAAAAAATGAAATTCTGGCTTAAAGCGCAGATCGCAAAGAATCAGAGCAAAGACACGCAATGACAATCAAGAAAGCAAAGATTCTTACGCTTGTCTAAAAACCATAAAACATTTTTTTTTTTTTTTTTTTAATCTTTTCTATCAACTATCAACTAAGAAAAAACAGGCTAAGGGTAAGAGGCCCTAACCTACTGACTGTGCAACCCTAGACTCAAACACCTGAAAGGAACACTTCTCACCACAGGAGGGGATGACTGCCTCACCTTGACTGAAAAGAAGCCTGTCAAGCACGCTACTGTCACTGGAACAACATGCATGCAAACGCATGCTGAGCTACAACAGAGCGCGTGTATCCATGGGCTGCACTTGCACAGGCTGCGTATATGTATGAACTCTAAGACAAAAAATAACACAGGCAACCCAGACCAGGAAGAGGCCTCTGGTATTGATAACTAGGGTCTCTTGAAGGCTCAGATCTTCTTCTTAACAGAAAAGAAAAATAATTGCAAGGAATACCAAAACGCAATAAAGTAAACTGAGACAAGACTGTGAACCAGCAAGACTCAGACAGGATCCAGAAAGCCCCCTGAGAATCTATAATTCTGACAGGGAAGAGGAGGACTGCCTCTCAATATCTCTGACTCCTACACACTACTGAAACCTCTACAGCAAGCGTTCACATGCGGGCTATAGAAGGTTAAGGCACAGGTACACGCGTGTAGGCCTTCTGTAGGCTGCGTGTACCTCTGTGTGTCCCGATAATTACCGTCAAGCAACAGTCAAGGAAAAACTGGTATAAAGAACCAGGTTCCCTGCTAGCTCTGACCTAACAGAAAACAGACAAACAAACAAACATAAAATCTACTCCTTTAAACTACCCAAAAACCTCAACTAAATCCGGAAACCCTAAAGAGTATTTCCCAAATACAGTCGCCAATTCTGTTGTTGGAAAATATACCCTACGGACTAGCAAACTAGAGTCAGACTTGCATGCAGATTTTGACCGTAAAGAAATGACTTTTTAACCTACCACCCAAAACTTAAAACCCCTCTTTTACATACATGCATGGAAAGGAACTACTAACCTTTTTACTGATGTTTGGTGTAGATCCTCCGTTGCGCTTTGCCCGCTTACTTGCTCTGCTCCTTCTAGAGTTAACCTGCAATCAAGACAAAACACTACACATGCAAGCTACTTTTCTACTTGAGGGTTAGAAATTAAGCATAAATTACACAAATCATAGATAACTCATGCATTGGGATGGGAAAAGTATTCTTTTATTATCTTCAAAATGAATCAACTTACAATCAAAGTCGAGACCGGCCACCGCTCCTTGATCCTGATCCTGGGTTCCTCCTCTTCTTTTGTTCTCCAACTACTTTGCGTTAATTCTCCTAGGATTGAGGAAAGGCTAAAGGGTTGGGACAAATGGGTAGAGTTTCTTTGCTATTTTTTTTCCTCCTCCAAATGGTACCCCTACCCCTTCTTTTATAGGCTAGAAGGAGTTAGGGTTTTGGACGAACTCTCGGCCATGCATGGCCGGGAGTTTTAGTTAACTAACCCATAGCTTTTGTCCCATTGAAAACTTTCCTATTTTTGGGTTTTGTTAGGTAAACGCGGGTTGTAGTAGGCCTGCCAACGTTCACACGCGTGTAGTAGTGGGTTAGGGCGTGTGTACCTTGACCCAAGAGGATTTTCAAAGAGGTTTTTCAGTAGATGTTTTGGCAATGAAGGGATATGAGTTGGCCTGATGCCAGGTAAGCATGTGTGGTGCAATTTAGATTTATAACACATAGGGTTAGGTTTTTGGATGTCTAAGAATTTTGACATTCCCTTTTATTGTAAAAAGGCCTTCAGAGCCACATTGTAACCATCTTCTTGTGAATGCGAGTAGCCATCACATCTCTTCTCAGAGATAAGATGCCACCATTCTAGCGAGTCTTTCACTCTGTATTTTTACAGTCTCTGTACATTTCTTTCATTAATAGAAATCGTGTATTACTGTATCTCTGTGTTTATGGTTGCATCTCTGATATATTTATGTTATGTTATTGGATATATGCGATATCTCTGTGCATTTCTTTATTATATCTCTGCTCTCATTTCATGCCGAAAATAATCCGGATCAGTGGTATTAGAGAAGGCTACTCTTGATCATTTTTTCAGTGCATGTCCCCGACGAGGTCCGAGTATAGAAATTTGGGTCTCGAGCTTGTCTCTCTTGAAGAAGACAATTTCTCTCGCACACCCAAGAAACCCTCAATGGCGGAAGAAAAGAAAAATGACGGATAAGACGATCTTATCAATCTGTTGCTTGAGCAAGCTCTCACGCGACAGAGGGACGAAATGATGGAGAATTTTTCCCACATCCTTCAATGCTTGCTGATAGCATCAGGTGCATCTTCATCAAGTGGCCACTTTGGAGGCACCTCACCTTTCAAGGTACAAGTTAATTTTGATATTCCTATATTTGAAGGACAGATAGATGCAGAATCCCTAGAAAAATGGTTAAATCTGCTAGAAGGTTATTACTCTGTTCACAATTTTTCCGACAAAGAAAAGATCACCTTCGCACTCCTTAAATCTCTCCCTCATGTCAAAAATTGGTGGGAAACTTACTGGGAGCAAAGTTCCACAGAGGAATTTGGAATATATGGGGCCGATCCCACTTGGGATTTTTTTGTGGATGTGGTAAAGGAACAGTATTACCCTGTTGGCAACTATGAGGACCAATACATGAGATGGAACACACTGCGGCAAGAGAGGGGCCAAGAAGTTTCGGAATTCACCAATACCTTCCATACCTTGTGTACCAAGTTGGGTATCAAAGACTCCGAGTGACATTTAGTTCCGAAATACCGTGGGGCTCTACACAGATACATCCAAACTGAAATGGATTTTCTAAACATCTTATCACTCGGTGATGCCTATCGATATGCTGTTAAAATCGAGTAGAAATTTAAGCACCAGAACAAACAGGAGTTTAGGTCTGCAAATCCGCAACAACCAAAGTATGACAAAGACAACCCTAACAAACGGTCTCCCGAAAACTAGTCCTGGATCAAAGACACAGGAAAAGAAGGGTCATGGGAAGACAAAGAAGGACACTGGAAAATGGTGCGATTTCCACAAAATCCCTTGGCACAACACCAATGAATGTTGCTCAAAACAGTCATTGGTGGCCAATATCAAAGACAAGGAGCGGAAACCTGATTCAGAATTTGATTCTAAAAATACTGGTAAAGGATAGATCATTGATGTAGACCTCACTGCTATTGTCGCGACCACAACAATTCAACCATAAGAACCAACAGATCCTGAAGAGGGGGAGCACCTTTTTCATTCACAAATGTGGGTGAAGGGGACCCCGCTGCATTTTATTGTTGATAACGGAAGCAGAAGAACCTCATCTCAGCAGAGGTTGTCAAACAGTTGGGATTGTCAACAACACCACACCCGCAGCCATACAACATCAAGTGGCTTTGCCAAGGATGAGATCTTCATGTCATCCAGTAGTGTCGATTGTCATATGGCATCCAACCCTTCAAGGATGAGGTATTATGTGATGTTGCCACACTGGATGTCTATGATGTTCTCTTGGGCCAACCATATATGTGAAAGCGCCATGCTATTTATGAGTCTCGACCTCATAGTGTCATTGTCACTTTGGGGGGTCATATCTACAGAATACCAGAGGTAGTTCCCACTACTATTCCACCTAAAAAGTGTCGCAAAGTAGTATCTCATATTGCAAAATTTAGCTTCTTCACAATTTGTTCAAAAGGAGAATATAAGGACACTGCAACCACTACAGCCTCACCGCAAGCACCTTCTATCCCACGGAAGTAGATCGACAAGGTTGCAACAAAACACAAAGATTCCTTCTGCACAATGTCCTCTCATGTATCCCGACTTGTTGAACAGCCTCAGCCTCAATAGTTTCGTGATATATTTCCACAAACTGAGCAGCACAACGTCTCTAGCAAGACAAGCATCTCACCAAGATGTAGATTCAACAAACTCTTTTCCCTCCCCCTCGGGAACTCAACGCAATGGAGACCATTGCTTCCCGAGACCATTGGGAACTCAACGCAATGGGAACTCAATGCAATGGAGGATTGATCCAAGTGGATATCGGTGGCCACCCACCTTTGTCAACTGGCTCAAAATATTTTTCTACCAATTTTGGCAATTTACTATTTTTAGCAGGTTTTAACTTCTGGGCCATTTTGAGGGCCTAAATGAAGGTTTTTCGAGATCTAGGTTCTCAATTATATCCAAAGGCATGATTGATCCCCAAAAATGAATCTCCTCGATGATACCTTTCCAACGAGCTATCATACGCCTAAAACAGAGATAGTATGCAAAAGTTACGACCTCGGGAAGTTGATGACTAACTTACCCAAACGGGGCCCACATGACTTTTGGCGCTTCATCTCCTAGGGTTAGGTTTTTGGATGTCTAAGACTTTTGACAGTCCCGTTTATTGTAAAAAGGCCTTCAGAGCCTCACTGTAACCATCTTCTTGCGAATGCGAGTAGCCATCGCATCTCTTCTCAGAGATAAGCTGCCACCATTCTAGCGAGTCTTTCACTCTATATTTTTACAGTCTCTGTACATTTCTTTCATTAATAGAAATCGTGTATTACTGTATCTTTGTGTTTATGGTTGCATCTCTGATATATTTATGTTATTTTATTGGATATACGCAATATCTCTGTGCATTTCTTTATTATATCTCCGCTCTCATTTCGTGCCGAAAATAATCCGGATCAAAGGTTGCAGATGAAGAAACACTTGATCCCATTTGGAAAAAAAATGTTCGGATCTATTCTAATCAATTGTATTTCATTTGTTTTTTCACCATAACCAAACTGTCCTTGAGGGTACATATAATGTCTTATTTGGTGTGAAACATATTATATGATCCCTGAGCCTTGGAGGTTCATGGTACGTAGGATGCCACTAAAAGGGGATTTTGTCCATAAACAACTCCATGATAAGTGATATTATACCACCATTCAACCAGGGGAAGCCAATGTGCCCATTGTTCTGTTTTCTCAAAACCAAAGCATCTCAAATAGGTTCCAAGAACTTTTTTACCACTTCTATTTGGCCATCCATTTGGGCTTGATATGAAGTGCTCATATTCAACTGTGTACCTTGAAGTTTAAATAGCTCCTACCAAAACTTGTTGGTGAATGTGGGGTCTTAATCTGAGACAATGGAAGTGGCAATACCATGTAGCTTAAATATCTGGTCCATGAATGATCCAAAATTAGTGCTAAATGATTCATTCCACTAATTAAGATTCTTATAACAAGCATCTCAATTTCCCACAATTTTGTTAAAAAATGGCTTAATTAATTAAAAAGTGGTATTTAAAGGTTGCAATTTAAATAAGAACTGAAATAACATAGGAAATACTTAGAGTGAGGTAGGGGAGCCAACATGTAGGCCACCTGTCCAATGAAATGTATGATCTAATAGGGACCATAGAACTTGGGAGATAGCTTCTAGAGAACTTTATCTTTTAGTGATTTTTGTTTATAAGGTTGCATGTGAAAAATCACTTGATCCACTTTATAAAAATAATATTCAAATCTATGCTAAAAAACTCGTATTTCATTTGCTTTTGCACCATAACCAAGTTGTCCTTGAGGGTACATATATTGGCTTGTTTGGTGTGAAGCACTTTATATGATGCATGAACCTTGGAGATTCCTGGTACATAGAATGCCACTAATAAGGGATTTTGGCCATAAACAACTCCACGATAAGTGATATTATACCACCATTCGGCCATGGGAAGCCAATGTGCCCATTGGTATGGTTTTCAGAAGAAAAACATCTCAAATAGGTATTCAAAAAAATTTTGACCACTACTATTTGGCCATCCAGTTGAGGATGACATACAGTTCTCATATTCAACTGTGTACCTTGAATTTTGAATATCTCCTACCAAAATTTGTTGGTGAATGTGGGGTCCCAATCTAAGACAATGGAAGTGGGCACAACATGTAGCTTAAAGATATGGTCCATGAATGATCTGAAATTAGTACTAAATGATTCATTCCACTAATTCAAATTCTTATAACAAGCATCTCAATTTTCTACAATTTTGTTAAAAAATGGCTTAATTAATTAAAAAGTGTTATTTAAAAACTGAAATTTAAACAAGAACCGAAATAACATATGCAATACTTGGAGTGGGCTAGGAGAGACAACATGTAGGCCACTTGTCCAATGTAGTGTATGATGTGGTAGGGACCATAGAACTTTGGAGCTAGCTTCTAGGGAACTTTATGTTTTAGTGATGTATGTTTATAAGGTTGTGTTGTGGCTGCAACAAACCCCCTTTTTACCTTTTCTTTTACAAGCGAAAGGAAAAGGGTCCCCTAATAAAATTTTGATCCTATTGCCTAATCCTCTACTATTGGAGCCTATGCTACTTCTTTTCCTACCTCGGGGTAGTTTGGGGGTTTGGTATTGATTGATGATGGTCTTTGATAGTGGTTGATTGCCTCTTTTGATCTCATGATTTTGGATATCTTCATGACTCTTATGTGATTGTGTGGTTCTATAATCTAGCACATGTCTTGAATGACTTTGATGCTAGTTATTAATCTTTTATCTGAGTTTCTTATTCAAATTCTACATACCCGTGCTAGCATGTGGTGCCTAACATCTTCATATTTATACTCTCGTATATTGGACAACTCTTAGACTTGAATCATGCGGTCACTAATCCATTTTATATGTTGGATATTAGGTGCATGAATTTATCATGAGGGTTATTTAATCTAGATCATAGATGATTACCTTCGAAAAACTTCTCCTCCTCATTTTCTTCACTTTTAGTACTTGTTTATAATTTTTCCTAAAGGAAAGGAAATATTATGTTTCTCATGTGTTGTTGAATGTATTTTTAATCGTATAACTAATTTCCTCTCTTTATGTGGCTGTAGGAACATGTTAGAATGATATCCTTTTTCATGATTGCTCCATCCTTGAGATGCATGCGGGGGAATCCTTTGATATTATTACCCTTTTTACTCTTCCATTTATTTATTGAGCACTTCCTCTCTTTTATTTTATTATTCTCTCTAACCTATTGGTTGGATTCTTCTATTCGATAGATTTCCAATGCCTATAACCATACTTAAATCTGAGTTCCAGATCAAATGTTATGGCATCCCGAAGTTTCCTAAGTCTTCACTCACCTTTTTTACCTCACTGCCACGTGGTATCCATGTGGTTCTGTAATATTCCATATATAAAATAGTATGCATAACAAAAATAAATATCTAGAAATGGCATATAAACAATGATATAACCATAACAACACCACAATAATACCAGAATAATACCAGAAAGAGCACTTTGATTACTGAGAGCAATGTTCACTTGCCTCTTCGAGGGGAAAACCTCCAGCATGGAAAAGCTCTATTACATTAGTATCCAAGAAAAAACTTCTCATACCCTCTACTCCTATTTATACCAAATATGTCTATCAAAAGAACAATCTAGAGGAAGATCCTTCTAGAAGAGGAAGCTTCTATTAGGTCTCCTTACATTTGACTTATTCTTCCTTATTGCTAGGCCTTATTAATATTGACTTTTATTACATGGAAATATATTATTCTACCTATGTGAGGGGTTAGGTCCCTAACATGTCCTCCCCCTTAAAAAACAACCTTTTCCTCAAGGCTTGAGATGAGTAAATTGTTGCAGAATGGTAGTGGGTTCCCAAGTGGCATCTGTTGGAGTTGTATCTTTCCATTGGACTAACACTTCCTTGATGGTGTGCTGACGCAGAAAATGCTCACGCTGGTCCAAAAATTCTTGTGGATGTAGCCAAATGGATCCTTCTTCGTCCAACTTGGGAAGGGTGGTTTGGGTTTGGCACTTAATGGTGAGTTTATTGAGGACGCGAAAGTTAGGACACATGCGCCAAGAACCTTATTTCTTAAGGACCATGACCATAGGAGAAGAGTAGGGGCTCGTACTAAGGTAGATAACACATGCGTTGAGCATTTCTTGAACCATTTTCTCAATTTCATTTTTTTGGGAAAAGGGGTGATGATAGGGATGGATATTGGGAAGAAGGCTTCCTGGGACAAGGGTAATGGAATGATCATGAACACCACGGAAAGGAGGGATTCCCTGGGGAGTGGAAAAAAACACTTGATTTTTAGAGAGGATGGATTGGAGGTCCTACGAAACAGAGGGTGTCTCAGTGGCTTGTATGGCATGGAGTCGGGAAATAATGCCAGAATGACCTTTTTTGAGTAGATTTTCCATGCGATGGGAACTAATGATCTCTGGGGAATTGATCGTGATTCCTTGAAACTTATATTGTTTTCCCTCCTGGTCGAATTGCATGGTTAATTCCTTAAAATCCATGAGAATGGGACCCAAAGTCCTTAGCCATTCTGCACCCAACACAATGTCATAATCACCCATGTCGATAGAAAACATATGAGATTTATGATGGTATTGACCAATTTTGAGACGCACATTTTCACAACGCCCTCCACATTTCATGGACCCACCATTGGCAATCATGATTTGGAAATTATTGATTTCACGGATATAACAATTAGTTTCTTTGGTAATGTGGTGATGAATAAAATTATGGGTGCTTCCACTATCAACAAGAATGATGACCTTCCGATGCTTGATGCAACCAATTAGCTTGAGGGTTTGTGGAGCAGAGAAGCTAGTGAGAGAATTTAGGTAAATGAATAGTTCTACTTAGGGAGGGTCTGAGGGAGTGGTTATGGCAGTGGGTTCAGGTGACACAGACACAATGGGAGCCTCAACATCCTCTTATCAAACATCCTCCGAGATGGCCATAAAAATATTTTGTTTCTTACACTTGTGTCTCATAAAGTATTTGTCATCACAATTATAACAAAATCCTTTGAGTTGGCATTCAACCATTTCGTCCCTGGTCAATTTTTGGATATTTAGTGGAGTAGAAGGGGGAGTGGGAGTTACTGGTTTAGTGCGAGGAATAAAGGAGGGTTTCTAGTTTTGAGAAGAGACAACATGTCGTGTTTCCTTATCTCTTTATTAGCGTCCACCCAACTCTAAGGTCGAACCATGAGGACATGAGCACAAATCTCATCCTTGAGGCCACTGATAAAACATTCTCGAAAAAAAGCATCAGACATGCCCTCTTTACGAAAATCTAGTCGCTCAAAAGCAGCTATAAATCCTTCCACTGTTCCAGATTGTTTCAACTTTTTCAAATGGCATAAATGGTTGGTGTCAGTGACAAAGCATTCATAAATCTCTGCCACAAAGTGCGTCCAATCCACATACCCTTAGAGGGCATTTTTTCTCCATTGCCAACGTTCTTGATCTATATGGAGAACACCATATCGGAGTTTGGCCAACTCATCCATAATACCATACAAAGAGAAATAATTTTCCATTTGAGTTACCCACCAAGTGGGATATGATCCATCAAATTTGTCACATCCACATGTGGAAGGCATAGGTCATGCTGAAAGTGATGGGACTGAAAATTCTGGGAATGAGAGGAAGCTTCACCTTCAGTATGCAAAGGTGGGTCAGATAAGGGAAGATCTACATGGATATGTAGCTTGGCGCAGATCATTGTAGTGAAATATTCAAGCTAGGTAATAATGTCTTGTTTGAGCTCTTATTTGAGTTTCATGATTGAGGCAGGGATGGAGGAATGCATCTTTTGATTGATGGTGGCAATATTGGCACTGAGAAGTCACACTTCTTGTTGGGTTTCTGTGAAATTAGAGTGAAAGGTAGTGAAGCGAGCTTCCAAGCATTGGCTACAGGTATGGGCCATGATGACGAGGGCACACGAAAAGGGGTGGGTAGGACTACATAGAAAATGGGTTATGGGTGAAGTGTATCACAACGATCAGGGAAATGAGTTGAATCCAATGGGGTAAAGCCCAAATAAGGGTGTTGGAAGGGGGTTGGGTCCACAATTTTTTTTTTTTTTTGAAAAATGATAGGTATGGCTGCGGTAAGGGGGAAGAGAGAAATCCAACGGAATAGGTCTCAAATAATGGTGCCAACAGGATCCAGGAGACAATTGCACGGAAATAGATATTGCATGTTCTGTTTTTTTTTTTCGTCCCCAAAGGTTAGGTAATCAAGGGTTCTACAGACAAGGGTGTTTCCTGTGCTATAGCTCTCTGATATACGTGCGGGGTGTTATCAGGATAATTGTTAAGTGCAGACACAAATCAATTCCCCTAGCTTCACTACGAAACTAGAACAAAACAAGACAGGACATGGTGCTTTCCCTAAGCTCTAATCATTGAATTTACTATCAAACAAGAGATGAATGACATACCTTTGAATATCATGTAGAAATTTCAACACAAATTATGTATTGCCTGGATTCTCCTGATCTAACAATTATATGCCACTGTTAAATACAAAATCACTTCTACAAAAATTCTTGTGGAATTTAAAACACGATCGCCAATTGCAATATCAAGAAGAAAGATCAATCACACATAACACAGATGTTTTTACTGGGAAAGCATAAAGCTAAAAACCCCACTATCATATATTATGTATATATCATGGATCATGAAACAATCTCATAAAAAACTCTAATCCAAGAGCTCTTAGTACAATATACAATCGTCTCACACTATCATCCAAAAATTGGCAAATGCATGTGCCAATTTACTGGCTCCAGACAGCCTGCCTCCTTCGTGCAATCCTTGCTAATGGAAAACCTACAAATGAATTCGAATTCCTCTTGCCTAGGATGCACATTCCTCATGGGCACATCCACTATGTGTGTGGTTCCATGAGTGCTCTCACTAATGTCACAATTGATAGTCAAACTGTCCCTTTCACCTGTTATCTCAACTGGGTCTCCACTGGACCTGACATGCATGTATTTAACAGTGGTAAATCTTCAGTTGCATGTGATATCACTGATTGTGAATTGATTAATAATTAATTCACTGATCTCTCACTAGTGTAAGTTCAGTTAAAACTAGTACAACTGAGCTTAACTCACTTAACTGAGTTAAACTACTTTACAACTCACATAACTACACATCCAACTCTGTTACAACTTTGAATCACTCAGTTACAACTGATTCAACTTGCATGTCCCACAGACCAATCTTTGAACTCAAATTTCCTATAGCTAATTGATTTGCCATTTCAGTTAACTATTTTCAAGTAATTATGAGATAATAGATTAATATTTATTGTCCAATTTATTTAAGGGAAAAATAAATTAGACACACATTTCTTGTTGAATTTTCAACACTCCCTCTCAACAAGAAATGGATTATCCTTCACGCCAATCCTGTCTCTATGGTATTTGAATTTTCTCCTGGTGAGCACCTTCGTCAAAATGTCTGCATCCTGATCTTCCATAGGAATGTACTGAAGAAACATGATCTTCCACTACACACAATCTCTGAGATGATGATACTGGGTATCTATATTCTTAGATATATCATGAAACATGGGATTAGTAGAGAGTTTAATGCAACTCTGATTATCACAATGAATCACTGTCAGATCTAAATGAGAACCAAACAAACCAACCAAGATCTTTCTCATCCAGATAGCCTCACATGCAGCTTGAATTGCTACCATGTATTCTGCTTCCACTGAACTGAGTGCCACGACTCTCTGCTTCCTGTTGTACCAAGAAACAACTGTAGATTCGATACTAAATATCCCCCTGATGTGCTCTTTCTATTAGTTGGGTTGCCCACCCAATCTGCATCTGTGAAGCCATGCAACTTCACCTCATCCGTTTGTCTATACCATAAGCCATACTCATATGTTCCCCTGAGGTATCTCAAGACATGCTTGCCTGCCCTTTAAAAGATCTTATCAGGCTTAACCATCGCTTGACTCAGCTGGTTAACCGCATATCAAATGTTCGGTCTTCTTTTCACTAGATACATTAGCGAGCCTACTAACTGTTGATAGACAGTAGAATCCACTACCTCTCCAAAAGTAGCATCCTCTTTCCTCCAGTTTCCTGGAAGAGGAGTATCCATTGGTTTGCAGCCCTCCATGTGAAACTTACCCTGTATCTCCCTTGCATACTTGCCTTGAGACACAAAAAGTTCACCATCTCGCTGCCATATTTCCAATCCAAGGAAATAATGAAGGAGGTCCATATCCTTCATCTCGAAATCCTTTGAAAGATCTTCCTTGCATGAGTGTATCAAATTCTCATCACCAGTCAATATTAAATCATCAACATAAAGAACAATGATTAAAATCTTACCCTCCACCACAATTTGGTATAGGTTTTCATCCGCTTCACTTTTGGTGAAGCCCAGTCTGGTGAAATAGCTGTCTATCCGAGTGTACCAAGCATGGGGTGCTTGCTTCAGCCCATACAACACTCTTTTGAGTCAGCACACATGCAACTCATTGTTGAAGATCTCAAATCCTTCAGGATTCTCTATGTAAACTTCTTTCTCAATGATCCCATTGATAAACATAGTTTTTACATCCATCTAATGAATGTGCTAGCCCATCTGCGCTGAGAGAGAAAAGATGGATCTTATGGAAGAGTACCTTGCGACAGGTGCAAAGGTATCATCATAACCTATCCCCTCAATTTGTGAGAAGCCCCAGGCCACAAATCTAGCCTTGTATTTCTCAACACTCCCATCAACAACTTGCTTTACCTTGTAGATCCATCTTGAACCTACCACTGATTTGTCGACCATTCTTGGGACAATTTCCCATGCACTGTTTTTGACAATGGATTCATACTCCTCCACCATTGCATCAACCCAAGTGGGATCCTGCACTACTTCTTGAAAGGAATATGGTTCAGTCACAATACATTTTCTCATGAGAGCCATGTATCCAGTAAATTGATCAGGAGACTGTCTCTATCTGCACTATGAAGTAGGGGCTCCTACATTCTATGTAGCATCTAGTCTCAATCTATCATCTTCTATGGTGCACTTTCTACCATTTTGGATAGATGGATCTGCATGAGTGGTTTCCTCCACTCCATGAACCTCCTCATGTGGTTGATCCACATCTTTAGACTCATCTTTGGGAACAAGTAGTTCCTCCTTTGCATGCAAGTCTAGCTCCCTCTCAAGCGACAACAACATGGCTTTCCCCTCATCAAATTTTACATCCCATCACATAACAGTCATTCTACTATTTGGAAAATACAGACGATAACTATGGGGTGTTTCTGTGTACCCCCAAAATATCCCAACTTCAATAGTCAGTTCCAGCTTCTTCCTAGCATCCTTGGTCACATGCACATAAACAGATGAGCCAAAAATCTTAAAGTGTGAAACATCAGGTTTCTTACTAATGAAAGCTTCTTCAGGTGTACTCATGCCAAGTACTCTATGAGGACAATGGTTTTGCACATAAACCACAGTATTGCATGCTTTCACCCACAAATGCATATTAGGCCCTGATCATGCAACATCACTCATTTTGCACCCATGATCGTTCTGTTCTTCCTCTTAGTGACCCCATTTTTCTGTGGGTTATGAGGTTCTATGAGTTCTCTTTTAATTCCTTCTTTGCTGCAAAATTATTTGAATTTTTTAGAGATGTATTCTCCACCATTATCTCTCCTCAGAGCCTTCACTTGCTTCCCTGACTCTTTCTCCACCAATGCTTTAAACTCACAGAACTTTGAGAATGTTTGATCCTTCTTCTGCATGAATAAGATCCATCATTTACGAGAAAATTCATCAACAAAAATAACATAATACTTATGTTTTGTTGTTGAAGCAACCAAGAACGGTCCACACACATCTATGTGAACTCTCTCCAGGATCACCGAAGCATAGTTCTCCTTTTCATGAAAGGTGGATTTTACATACTTCCCCATGGTGCAACCCTTGCACTGATCTAACTGAGCAAGTGTTCCCATTGTAAGTCCAATAGATATTTACTGCATGATTTTCAAGGCTCCATGATGAAGATGGGCCAATCGTTTGTGCCATAATTCACCCTCATCCTGGATCACCACTTTTTCTACCTTTCCCATCATGGTAGCACAACCATCTACCTCCAGCTTGTAGATATTCTTAACTCGAATCCCTATCCTCTTGACTTGACCCATTGTTTTATGTCGCAGAAAAGATTTTCCATCGTTGAAAACAACGTCATAGCCTCTGTCCTCCAAAATTGTGACTAAGACTAAGTTTTTCTTTAGACCTGGAACATGCATAACTGTATCGTCCATTGTCACCCATCTCAATATGAATTTTGAGATCTTTCTCCTCCAAGTCACTGAAAAGCTCCTTATCTCCTGTCATGTGGAAGGAAGTACCACTATCCAAATACCACACAGATCCCAATGCACTTGATGCCATGCATGAGATCAAGGAGAAGTCAAGTTAAAATTGCGAGGAAAGGGCCTCACCAACTGCAACTCCAAAAACCTTCTTGTTCTTCTTCTTCTGTGGACAATTAGTAGCGAGATGCCCATGTTTGTTACAGTGAAAATACTTCACTTTGGACAAATCCATCTTCTTGACTTTAGACTTGGATTTTGAATGGAATTTCTTCCCCTTCCCTTTCCTTGCCTTGGCAGCCAAAGAACATTCCTCTTCATCATCATGCTTTGATGAAGATCCATGTTTGGTGTTCTGCCTAAACTCCTCCTGCACCAAATCCGACCATAGTCATTCCCAATCTGGCAATTTTTCCCTTCCATTGACAGAGTCTTGATAACTGTGCCAATTCTTAGGAAGTCCTAGGAGAGCCAAGCTCACCAAATCATCATTAGTGATTGTTAGTCCCACACTCCCCATCTCATCCCGACATTGGAATAACTTCGTGAGATATTTTGGAATGGAGTTGCCCTTCTCCATCTTGATCTTCCTAAGTTTATATTTGAGCGCCAATTTCCTATGGTCGTTGTTGTTTTGGAATAGATCTGTCAAATCCTTCTACATTGCATATGGTGTGGATTTCCCATGGAGGTTTGAGACAATGTGGTCTCGTACTCCCTCCAACAAGATCCTCCTCACCTTTGCCACTTTATTTTTCCATGCATCAATATTTGCAACATCTGGCTTAGGAACATCTCTGTCAATGAATTCCTTCAAGACATTGTCTTCGAGTATTGCCTCCATCCTATCCTTCCAAGAAATATACTTCGAGCTTCCCTTGAGTGCATACTCTAACCTCAAGCCATTGAAATCCATTTCAATCTTGAATCAACTGTAGCACCAAGAAAGGCTTTCTGCAAATTCAAATTCTATCCAGTCACAAACTCATCTTTTGCAATCTTCTGCGTTCTATAAATTATGTGTTTCCTAGATTCTACTAATCTAACAATTATATGCCACTGTTAAATACAAAATCTCTTCTACAAAAATTCTTGCGTAATTTAAAACACGATCACCAATTGCAATATCAAGAAGAAAGATCAATCACACATAACACAGATGTTTTTACTGAGAAAGCATAAAGCTAAAAACCCCACTATCATATATTATGTATATATCATGGATCATGAAACAATCTCATACAAAACTCTAATCCAAGAGCTCTCGATACAATATACAATTGTCTCACACTGTGATGCAAAAATTGGCAAATGCATGTGCCAATTTACTGCCTCCAGACAGCCTGCCTCCTCTGTGCAATCCATGCTAATGGAATACCTACAAATGAATTCAAATTCCTCTTTATTAGGCTCATAATTCCTTATGGGCACATCCACTGTGTGTGTGGTTGCATGAGTGCACTCACTAATGTCACAATTGATAGTCAAATTGTCCCTTTCACTTGTTATCTCAATTGGGTCTCCACTGGATCTGACATGCATGTAGTTAACAATGGTAAATCTTTAGTTTCATGTGAGATCAGTGATTGTGAATTAATTAATAATTAATTCATTGATATCTCACTAGTGTAAGTTCATTTACAACTAGTACAACTGAGCTTAACTCATTTAACCGAGTTAAACTACTTTACAACTCACATAACTACACATCCAACTCTGTTACAACTTCGAATCACTCAGTTACAACTAATTTGACTTGTATGTCCCACCAACCAACCTTTGAACTCAAATTTCCTATAGCTAACTGATTTTTCATTTCAGTTAACTATTTTCAAGTAATTATGTGTTAATAGATTAATATTTATTGTCCAATTTATTTAAGGGAAAAATAAATTAGACACACATTTATTGTTGACTTTTCAACATATCTCTTCCTTATATCTTTGTTTTCCTCGCTTCGCTCTGGTGCTCTTGTGATATTGGATTTGCAATGAAACAGACCAACCAAAGTGAAAGCAACAATAGTATACTCAATGAAATCTTATACATGTGATCAAGGAGTCATGTAATAAAATGAGAATGATTTTATGAGAAAGAAACATGCCAATGTATTATATAATGTGGAAGAAAGATACAACCAGATGCCTTGATGTTGTCAGGTTCCTTCCAAAAGTTCCTTGCTTCCCACATACTTCTAATCCATGAATTATGAGACTGTAGATCTGATAGCTACTCACAATCTATCTTGACAAAGCAAAGCTCAAAGCCAACATACAAGCTCCAAAAATTTCAAGCTACAAAACTCAATAACAAGCCAATCTAAATTTCTCCATGAGAGATCCTCTCCTTTTATAAGTTGAAGAGGTTATGATGAGGAGGTTAGGATGAGCCCACTAAATCATGAAATCAAGTAAGATCCAAACTATTCAGAGGCCACCTCACCATAGAAGCTTCTCCTTCTAGAAGCATCGAGAAGATGCTCGTTTTTCTCACGTACAGGAATTTCTGCACTCTAGCTATAGTGCAACTTGCAGAAAATCCACAGCATAGCTTTAGTACAGTTTATAGAGAAGCCTATGGAAATCCTCTTTAATAGGGTTTTTACAAAGGAAAATACAACTTCTTCTCTCAGTAAAAGTTCTTCTCCCTTCTTTCTTCAGGAATTCAGGCCACTGACCCCTCTGAAGGAAACAAATAGGTTTACATCATTAACAGTCATAGGGATGATGAAAATAATGTGTAACAGAGATCCCTCCAAAGTATGAAGTTAGAACAGAGTGATAGCTGAAATACTTTGTCGAGTGTGTGTAGGGAACAAGGAACAGTTGGTCAGAAACCTTCCAACAAACAAGGAAATATAGTACAATAATATATCATCATTGAGGTAGGCATTCCCATACTCAGAATACAAGTGACTCAAAGCATAAATGCTGACATGAAAATATCCATGTCAAGTAAGACAGGTCATGGACACCAAACATACACTATGGATCCATGCTAATATGACTCAAATCTAAACATAGCCACCAAAAATACAATGTGAATCTATGTGTTAAAGACTCAAATTTGAACATAGCCATGAGACATACATTGTGGATCTATGCAACAGTACAATATGAATATGCTCCAACGCAACCTGAATCTATCAGAAAAGATCTAGGGTCTTCATCTCCACGAATCTATAGTACGAATCTAACCATGTGAATACATGTGTTGAAGTCGAACATGGTAGAAACCACTTGATTATCGGTCATTAAGGAATACAGTTAACAAGTATGAAGGAAATCACCATTAATGTTAATGAATCCTAAGGTACGCTGGTACAATCCAACAGGTGAGAATTTGTAAGTTTTAAACCTGTGAAGTAAAGCAATGCATATAGATTCTTAAGAAAAATAGAATTTAATCAATGACTCATACACAGAGTACATAGAGATTTTATACTAGAAACCCTCAACCGGGAAAACCTTTCTTATATTCATTATATCGAATTGCACCATTCCCCATACCGCCCAAAAAAAAAAATTGGGGTGCTGCGTGTAACCACGGGGGGGCATACCTGCCCCCCCTTGGGACCCCCCTAGGAAAGCGCCTGGCACACATGACACAAAGAGCACTACTATGAGGGGTCATCAGATGCAGTTATCGAATCTAACGTGCCCACACACACACATGCAAAGAATATAACACATACCCAACATTCTCCCACTTGTTGTTTTGTTTGCATCCAGGGGTCCACAAGATTATATATAGTCAACAATCCAAGGAAGCAATGCGCATTGTTACTCTACACCAGGAGAAATTTTCTGTGCTCACAGACTTTGTCAATGAATCTGCAACATTCTTCTAAGTGTCAACCTTTTCTAGCAACACCTTCTTTTCCTCAACCATGTCTCTCACAAAGTGATACCGAACATCAATATGCTTTGTCTTTGAATGATAAGTTGGGTTCTTTACCAAGAAGATTTCACTCTGACTGTCACAATATAATCTTACTACTTGTTGTACCAACCCAATACCTAAACACAATGTTTGTAACCATACTGCTTCCTTGCTTTCATGAGTGGCTACCATGTATTCAACTTCTGTAGTTGAGAGTGCCACTACAGCCTATCTTTTGCACATCCAACTGGTTGCTCCTCCAAATAGGTTAAACACATACCCACTTCTAGATCTTCTGCAATCTAGATCTCCAGCCTAGTCTGCATCAAGAAAGCCATGTATGTTCACCACTCTGTCCAATATTGTTCTTCCTTGGTAGCACAATCCATAACTGGTAGTGCCACGAAGATACCTGAAGACCCTCTTTATTGATGTCCAATGCTCCTTCCCTAGTTTTGACATATACCTTCTCAAAAATCCCACTGCATGTGCAATCTCTGGTCTAGTACAGACCATTGCATACATCAAATTACCAACTGCATTGGCATATGGAACATGGGACATGTCCTCTTGTTCTTCCTGTGTCTTGGGACACTGATCTGTAGATAACTTTACACCTATAGGAATAGGAACCTTGACCGGTTTACTTCCATGCATATTAAACCTCTGCAATATTGTCTCAACATATTTTCTCTGATTCAACCAGAGTTTTATGTTTGCACGATCTCTTTTAATCTCCATTCCCATAATGAAGTTAGCAGCACCGAGATCCTTCATGTCAAATTTGGAGGATAGCTACGATTTTACCTCCTTGATAACATCCATGTTATTTCCTACCAACAACATGTCATCAACATACAACACTAAATAAATGAAGTGATTACCAACCTACTTGGAATATACAAAGTGATCATCCCTGCTCCTTACAAATCCCAATCCAAGGATGTATGTGTCAAACTTTTGGTACCACATCCTAGGTGATTGCTTCAAACCATATAGTGACTTCTTTATCTTACAGACCAACTCTTTCTTTCCCTTCACTACAAAGCCTTCTGGCTGCTTCATGTAGATTTCTTCTTCCAGATCCCCATATAGGAATGTTGTCTTCACATCCATCCATTCCACTTCAAGATCAAAAGCAACAACAATAGATAAAACAAATCTAATAGAAGTTAACTTAGCAACAGGATAAAAAATCTCACCAAAGTCAATTCCCTCTACTTGGGAATAACCTTTTGCTACTAACCGAGCTTTGTGTTTCTCCACTTTACCTTGTGCATTAAACTTCTTCTTAAACAATCATTTTCTACCAACATATTTTATTCTAGCTGGAAACTCAACTATATCCCATGACTCATTCTTATCCAAGGCATCCATTTCTTCAACCATGGCCTTCTTCCAGAGTTTACTATCCTTTGAATTCACTGCTTCCCTGACAGTTCTAGGATCATCATCGGTAATAGATAAAGCAAAATTGGAATAGAAATAAGGTGGAATATACCTTTCTAGTTGCCTTTTATCTCTCACTGATCTCCTCAATACTGGGGTATGAGGTTCTTCTTCTTCTTTTGCTTCCTCTTCTTCAGATGATTCAGATTTTGCATCATCCAACTCAAGCTCTATTTTCTCAGGTTCATCTTGCATTGGTAGGAATTCCTATTTGGACACATCTTTTACCTCTCCGAAAAAAACATATCGACTGTAAACAGTCTTCTTGGTTTCTGGGTTCCAAAGCTTATAACCTTTCACACCATCTTTATAACCAATAAAGATACACTTTTCAGCCTTTTATCCAGCTTATTTGTAACAAACCCACTATCATAAATTAAAATTTTTGGATTAATCTCCCACAAATGAGAAATCTCCAGAAACTAGCATTAGCGAAATGCCAATCCCTGGTTCAATATCGGGATTCAAGGTTTCGGTGGTTGTGGTGTTGAGGGTCCCTGTCCTCTCGAATCCCTGAACATCGATGGAACAAATTTTCGACGCACCCCTTTTTCCCTGCCCCCTCTAGCATACTGCTAGTACACGTGACCTGCGTTCATATGACCACATTCACCTGCTCCTGTCGGGGTTTCTTCTATCGGGATTTCGGGGTTTGCGGTGCCGAAGTGCACAACTACCCGGAAATCCCAAACCTCCGATCTCTGATGTGATCCTAGCATATTGGCTCTCCAGGTTATATCACGGTCCATGTGACCACATACCATATGACTGTAGTCTCATAGGTTCCCATCAGGGTTTCGGTATTTGCGATGACACAAAACACATGTCCCTGGGACTCACGATTTCCCGATTCACGACGTGCCTTTTTATCACGCTAGCCCCACTGGCTTAGCCCCTGGTCCACATGACCAACTCCGTGACCACTACCTTATCCCCATCGGGGCTACGGGGTTTCCAATGTCACAAGACACAAGTCCATGGGACCCGCAATATCCTGATTCCCGACTCTCTCCGGATGCTTGACACGCGTCTTCCTTATAGCTCCGTCCTTCCCCGCTGTTGTGCTGATAGCTGGCCCCCACTGATCGGGGTTTCATGGATCGTGAATTCAAAGTACACAATTCACTTTTCACCAGGATCCCCAATTTCCCGATGAAGCCTCCTATCGTGACTTTCACTGATGGTGTTCGATCTCCTGCCACGCGTCCTTCTAGATGGACGGTCCCGATTCCTCTAGGATTTCGAGACTTTCTACATCTCGTTCCTCTCGTCCTCGGGAACTCCAATTTCCTGATGTGTCAAACTCCGATGGCACCTTGATCTTCGACACCTGTCCCTCGGATGGATGGCTCACATTAACTCTCGGGATTTCGAGACTTTCGAAGCCCCGGTTCTCATGTCCTCGAGAACTCCAATTCTCTGATGACCAATATTCTGATGACTAAACTTCATGCAGCTTCCACAGATCTGACGGCTGTCGGGACTATGATCTAAGATCTGACGGTTCATATCATTTCTCCTGCACGCTTCCCCATGTGCTTAACCCTTACGCAGCTTCTTCCGATCCAACAGCTGACGGGTAATGGGACCGAGATCTAATGGTCTAGATTCGTTCTTCCTGCACACACTCCAGAGCCTAGACTCCAAGTATTTTAACTCGATCCAATGGCTCAGATTGTCCCATCTTGCGCATCTTCCACCACTTCGGGGAAGTGGGAAGGCCAATGGTCCAAAGGTTCTTTTGGGTCTTGGGATCTATGATCCTGATTTCTCGTTGCTCACGATAATTAAGGACAAAGGGACAGGGTATGTGATGCCTTCGTTACTTCCGTCAATCTAATGGTCATGAATGGCTATGGGTCCTCCGACGAGATCTCACCCATCGACTTGTTACATCTCACAACACTACTATCTTGGAACCTTGATAGAATCATTCCTCCTCGTACAGGGTCAATAAGACCTGTGCGTTCGAGTCCTTGTTCTGGGTTCTTAGTGAACCTTTCCAAGGAGGGAATCTCTGTGAAGAGATTCCTACCGGGGGCATTTCCGGAAGCAGATAAGGGAAAACAGCTTCCCGAGAATGGCTGGGCATGATTAGATTCATTTTTATCGACGTAAGTCATGCATGGCTTCCTCTATTACGAGCATATGTCCATTAATTATTAACAAAACACTACACAGACATTCTTACACAAAAGTGTTCACAATTTGACAGTGCTGTAAGTATATGTATATCAGTATATGAATTTCAAGATGTGATATATATATATAATACTTATCAGAAATAACACCAGAAGTGGGTGCAACTACTGAGAGGGGTGCTCGTTTCCACCCAACCGTAGGCTCAGCGACTCCCAACGGATTTACCACTAGCCACCCCTGAGCTGAGACCATGATATTTTGAGACCTGCGTCTCTCTGTTTGCTAGTGTCCAGGAGCGAAGGTTGCAATCCTCTCTCTCTGCGATCACTCACCCTCTATAAAAATTACCAGAGTTTCCCCTCGCGTCTCCCCCCGTTAATATCTTCTGCCATATGCCTTATCCCATCGCGAGGTTGCATGTGGCACGATTATCCTCATACCGATCAAGCCTGACGGCTCTACAGATGGGCGGTTCACCATCCCATCCCTCATCAAGCCATCCACCTACCAGTCTGCGAGCCATTAACTTCCAGGGCCAGCGAGCCGCTTTTGGTTCTCCGGGCCAGTGGAGTCCAAATACGGTATTTAATTCTTGGTGGAAGTTAACACCACCTTTTTAGGTGCCTTCCACCGCCATCGTGGTCTCTTTTCTGTACATCCCCTCTCTGCGGTCCTGCAATGATTCAAAATGTTATTCACATTAATTGACCTCTTCCCGCAGGTCCATTTACAACACATATTCATACTTATGAGTTTTCCATAGTTCTCGGCCAGTCCAGTTATATTTACAAGCTGAGGGAAACAGGGTGTTACAATTCCCTCCCCCTTAAAAAGGAACATCGTCCTCGATGTTCTTATCTACTAGCCTGAATTGCATGTACAGAAGTAAACAAAATCGGATATGCCAGTTTCATGGCATCCTCCATTTCCCATGTAGCCTCATCTGGGCCAAAATGTTTCCATTGCACCTTGACCTGTGCAATGGTTCTATTCCAGAGTCGGGCTTCCTTTCTGTCCAATATGCATTGGGGTTCTGGTAGAAATTCTCCCTCCGGTTCCACCTGGATCACAGACCAGTCAATTATATGATTAACATCATGTACATATTTCTTCAATAATGAAACATGGAAAACATTATGTTCTTTTACTGTGGGAGGAAGTGCTAGGTGATAGGATACAGGTCCCACTCTGTCTAGAACCTCAAAGGGTCCACAATACCGGGGTGCCAATTTGGCACAAGATCCCATTTTCAGGGAGATCCTTCTGGTCTTAATTCGGAGATATACATGGTCTCCCATTTTGAACTCTCTTGGAGTTCTCTTTTGATCAGCATAACTTTTCTATTGGTTCTGGGCGACCTTCAGATTTTGTTTTATCCAAATCACTTGTTGTTCCATTTCTTTCAACATATCGGGTCCAATAGAAATCCTATTCACAGGATTACTCCAGCTGACTAGAGTATTACACTGTCTACCATAGAGGACCTCGAATGGACTCATCTTTAAGGACACTTGATAGCCATTATTGTAGGAAAATTCTACCAATGGCAGGTAGTCTTCCCATTTCATGGGTTGATGCATTACATGCATCCTTAACATATCTTCTAATATCTGATTCACTCTTTCTGTTTTTCCATCGGTTTGAGGGTGATAGGCGGTACTAAACATCAATTTGGTCTTTAAACCCACCATCAGTGATTTCCAGAATTTGGAAGTGAATTTTGTGTCTCTGTCAGATATTATCTCTTTTGGCATGCCATGCAGTCGGAACACCTCTTTCATAAATACCTGTGCGATATCTATCACCTTGCAGGTCGATTTGATGGGGATGAAATGAGCAGACTTGCTCAGTTTATCCACCACCACCATAATAGCATCATTCTGTTTGGTTGAAGTTGGTAATTCGGTGATAAAATCCATGGAGACGGTTTCCCATTTCCATTCCGGGATGGGTAAAGGGTGTAGTAGTCCTACTGGGTGTCGATGTTCTGCTTTGACTTGTTGGCATTCTATGCATTGGGCCAAATACTTGGCTACATCCTTCTTCAATCCTGGCCAGTAAAATTGTTTTCGGGTGGCAGTAATCATTTTCTGGTATCCTAGGTGGCCAGTGTAGGGTCTTTTATGTAGTTCATCCATGATGAACCTCTTCAAGTCATCACAATTGGGAATGTACAGTCTGTCTCTGTAGGTGAGTATACCTCCTTCGGTCATCTGATAGCCTTCGTATTTTACTCCAGAGGGTTCTTGCTGTAGGTACAGGGTCACATTTTGGATGAAGGGATCTATTTCTTGTGCCTCCTTGACTCTGTTCTTGACATCTGTCTCGTAGGTACTCACTGTTTCCAGGTGAATTGTTCTCATGCTTCTGCTAAGGGCATCGGCCACCCTATTCTCCTTCCCTTTAATGTGTTTGATTTCAGAGTCAAATTCGCTAAGGAGGGCCATCCATCTAGCTTGTCTAGCATTGAGCTTGGGTTGATCAAACAAATACCGTAATCCACAGTGATCTGTCATAAGCATAAATTTCCTTCCCAGGAGGTAATGCATCCACATTTTTAAGGCATGCACTATGGCAACCAATTCTAGATCATGAGTCACATAGTTGACCTCATGTTCATTCAATTTTTGGGATTCATAGCAGATCACCTTTCCTTCCTGCATAAGGACTCCTCCGAGCCCTTCTTTACAGGCATCTATGCACACAAGGAAGTCATCTTCTAGGTCGGCGATTTTCAACATGGGTGCATGGGTTAGTAGATGTTTCAAGGTTTGAAATCTCTCTTCACATTGCTGTGTCCACAGAAATTTTTTTCCCTTCTTCTGGAGGGAAGTGATTGGACAACCAATCTTGGAGAAATCTTTTATAAATCTCCTATAGTATCCCACCAATCCCATAAAGGATCTAATGTCTGAGACATCCTTTCGGGTAGGCCATTCCATGATAGACCTGATCTTGTCAGGGTCTATTGCTACCCCTTCCTTGGACAGAACATGTCCCAAGTAGTGTATTTGCTTCTGAAAGAAGTCACACTTGCTGAATTTAGCATAGAGTTGATGCTCTCTTAGCACTTGCAGTACAAGTCTAAGATTCTCTTCATGTTCTTCTCTATCCTTAGAGTAGATTAATATGTCATCAATGAAAACTAGTACAAATTTATCCAAAAATTTACTGAGTACATTGTTCATTAAGAACATGAAAGTGGAAAGGGCATTGGTTAACCCAAATGGCACTACCACAAACTCATAGTGACTATATTTTGTCTGGAAAGAGGTTTTATGGATGTCTTCCCCCTTAATTCGGACTTGATGGTATCCCGACCTCAAGTCAATCTTTGAGAAAACGGACGCACCTCCCAACTAATCGAATAGATCATCGATCCTGGGAAAGGGGTATTTGTTCTTTATGGTTACTTTATTAAGTTGTCTATAATCTATACATAGTCTAAGGGTGCCATCCTTCTTTTTCACAAACAGGACCGGTGCTCCCCATGGGGATACGCTGGGTCGAATATAACCTTTTTCCATCATCTCTTTCAATTGTAATTTGAGTTCTACTAACTCAAGAGTGCTCATTCGGTAAGGTGTCCTAGACCCAGAGGTAGACCCGGTAGACCCGGTATCTCCTCTGGAAACACATCTCAGTATTCTCTTAGGATAGGGTGATCATTAGGGCTTGGGTCTGCACCTTCAATTGTTTTCAACACCTATACTGCATATAGGGGACATCCCTTTCGGCAATACTTCCTCATTTGCAATGCTGATATTTGTCTCACTGAGACCGGTTTTCGGATCCCTTGAAGGGTTATCCTTTTTCCTTCTTCGCTCACACATTCTAAGGTTTTATAGTAACAGTCTAGTTTGGCTTTATGGGCGGCCAGCCATTCCATACCAATCAACAGGTCGTATGATCCCAGGGGTAATACATTAAGGGTTGCTTGGGTAGGGGATCCACTCAACATTAATTGGCAGGCTGGTACGACCTCTACCACCTTTCTTTTGGTGCCAGTGTCTAACTGTACCAACCATGGTTTAGGTTGCTTCTGTGACTGTAGCTTGCACTTATCAACGGTTCTAGGGGATATATAACTCAAATTTGAACCAGGGTCAATCAAAACAGATACCATATGGTTGAAGATAATACCTTCTATTTCCACCACTGAAGCTTGATGGTCAGCTTGGTTATTATCCAAGGCTGCATAGATCTGCGGCACACTCCTTGCCACATCATTGACCGTGGTAGCTTCCTGCATGTTATCGATTTTTTGACTGTTCTGTTGTCGGAGTGGACAGTCTCTCCGGAGATGATCTCCTCTGCAATCCCAACATTCCAAAGGTTTTCTCTTTGGGTTATCAGTCTTTACTATTATAGGTCTAGAAGTTTTATTTCCATCCGCCGAGGGGAATTTCTGCTGGAGTACACTTCGGGTTGGAAAGTTCATTCTGTGGTTCTTCTTGTAGTTTTTAAATCCCGAGGATTTGCTCCCTTTCTTCTAAAATTTTGAACCATTCTTTTGTTTCCAGTCTCCACCAGACTCTGCCCGATGTCCATATTGTTCATGACAATATGTTCCCTTTCATATAGTGTCTTCTAAGGTCTTTGGTTCGTCAAATTCAATTCGGTTTCAGTATTCCTTGGGTAGCCCACTGATGAAGCATTGTGCCTTCGCCTTCTCTGCTTTGATGTAGGGTACATACCTTAGTAAGTCAAGGAATTTGTTGACATATTCCTCCATGGTAAGTTGGCCCAATTTGAGTTCATAAAATTCTTTAGCCTTCTCGTCGAAATACCTTTCCGACAAATACTTCTTTTGGAAGTACTTCTCAAATTGTTTCCAAGACAAGTCCTCCTTGTGGACCCCTTTTATATTCTTAAGGTCTTCCCACCAGATGGAAGCCTTTCCGTTCAGATTGAAAGTGGCCACTCGAGCCTTCAAGTTCTCTGAGAAATCATGGAATCTGAAATATTTCTTCAGTCCAAGTAGCCACGCCTCAGCTTCCTCTCCCTTCTTTATCTCACCGTCGAAGGAGGGAGGTTTGGCCTTCCTGAATTCCTCAAATTTGTGACTCTTGGAAGTCTTTTGCTTCTTCTATTTTCTGCGAGAATAGGAACTGGTCCTGCTGCTAGAAGAGCCTTCTGAATCACCAAATTCCTTCTCAGTGGAATCATCTGGCACTGGTCCTTTACCTCTTGGGTGGACCTTTCTGGATGTGCTTCTCTCAGTGTGGCCACTTCCACTACCACGATTTTGCATCTCAGGTTCATGTTGCATTTGTCATTGTAGGTCAGATAGGCTCTGCAGTAGAACTGCATTAATTTCGGTTTGCTTTTCATGTTCTTTCATCATCCTTTCATTATCGGCCTAGCAGCTTTGCAATTCGACCATGAGACTCCTCACCATCTCAGCTAAGTCTGGAGGGGTTCCTAATGCTCTTCTTTCATCAGACTCCTCGTCTCTGTTGTGGGAGCCTTCTCCCACCTCTTGGTGAGTCACCATACTCTGCTTTTGTAGATTCCCATGGTTGATCATCTGCTTGAGTGAAAAGACAAACGCTGGATATTAGTCAAGAGTTAAATACGTTTTATAATTTGTGCGTAATTTCATAATTCTTTCACATGCATACACAGTTGGGTGTTCATATTCCAAGTTTTTAATCCTGGATAAGATAGTTAAGTCAGGGGGTTACTCCTCATAGGAGTGTTTCATACGAGATTTATGCACGACTGGTGCGACTGGTGCATGAGCCCAATCAGGCCGAGTGTTGTAACCATGCTCTGATACCACTTTGTAACAAACCCACTATCATAAATTAAAATTTTTGGATTAATCTCCCACAAATGAGAAATCTCCAGAAACTAGCATTAGCGAAATGCCAATCCCTGGTTCAATATCGAGATTCGGGGTTTTGGTGGTTGTGGTGTCGAGGGTCCCTGTCCTCTCGAATCCCCAAACACCAATGGAACAAATTTCTAACGTGCCCCTTTTTCCCTACCCCCTCTAGCGTACTGCTAGTACACGTGACCTACGTTCATATGACCACATTCACCTACTCCTGTCGGGGTTTCTTCTATCAGGATTTCGGGGTTTGTGGTGCCGAATTGCACAACTACCCGAAAATCCTGAACCTCCGATCTCTGATGTGCTCCTAGCGTATTGGCTCTCCAGGCTATATCACGGTCCACGTGACCACATACCATATGATTGTAGTCTCATAGGTTCCCATCGGGGTTTTGGTATTTGCGATGACACAAAACACATGTCCCCGGGACTCACGATTTCCTGATTTACGACGCGCCTTTTTATCATGCTAGCCCCATTGGCTTAGCCCCTAGTCCACATGACCAACTCCATGACCACTACCTTATCCCCGTCGGGGCTATGGGGTTTCCAATGTCACAAGACACAAGTCCATGGGACCCGCAATATCTCAGTTCCCGACTCTCTCTGGATGCTTGACACACATCTTCCTTACAGCTCCGTCCTTCCCCGCTGTTGTGCTGACAGCTGGCCCCCACTGATCGGGGTTTCATGGATCGCGAATTCAAAGTACACATTTCACTTGTCACCAGGATCCCCGATTTCCTGATGAAGCCTCCTGTCGTGACTTTCACCGATGGCATTCGATCTCCTGCCACACATCCTTCTAGATGGACGGTCCCGATTCCTCCGGGATTTTGAGACTTTCGACGTCCCATTCCTCTTGTCCTCAGGAACTCTGATTTCTCGATGCGTCAAAATCCTATGGTGCCTTGATCTCTGACACCTGTCCCTTGGATGGATGGCTTAGATTAACTCTCGGGATTTCGAGACTTTTGAAGCCCCGGTTCTCATGTCCTCGAGAACTCCGATTCTCCGATGACCAATATTTCGACGGCTAAACTTCATGCAGCTTCCAAAGATCTGACAGTTGTCGGGACTATGATCTAAGATCTGACGGTTCAGATCATTTCTCCTGCACGCTTCCTCCTACGCTTAACCCCTGTGCAGCTTCTTCCGATCCAACAGCTAACGGGTAATGGGACCGAGATCTAACGGTCTAGATTCGTTCTTCCTGCACACACTCCAGAGCCTAGACTCCGAGTATTTTAACTCGATCCAATGGCTTGGATTGTGCCATCTTGTGCATCTTCCACCACTTCAGGGAAGTGGGAAGGCCATTGGTCCAAAGGTTCTTTTGGGTCTTGGGATCTACGATCCTGATTTCTCGTTGCTCACGATAATAGAGGACAAAGGGATAGGGTATGTAACACCTTCGTTACTTCCATCAATCTAATGGTCGTGAATGGATATGGGTCCTCCGACGAGATCTCATCCATTGACTTGTCACATCTCACAACACTACTATCTCGGAACCTTGATAGAATTGTTCCTCCTCGTACAGGGTCAATAAGACCTGTGCGTTCGAGTCCTTGTTCTGGGTTCTTGGTGAACCTTTCCAAGGAGGGAATCTCTATGAAGAGATCCCTACCAGGGGAATTTTCGGAAGAAGATAAGGGAAAATAGCTTCCCGAGAATGGCTGGGCATGATTAGATTCATTTTTATCGACGTAAGTCATGCATGGCTTCCTCTATTACGAGCATATGTTCATTAATTATTAGCAAAACACTACACAGACATTCTTACACAAAAGTTTTCACAATTTCACAGTGCTGTAAGTATATGTATATCAGTATATGAATTTCAAGATGTGA
>ML784680.1:346074-372660 GCA_009831015.1 Picea engelmannii
ATATATATATATATATATATATATATATATATATATATATATATATATATAATACTTATCAGAAATAACACCAGAAGTGGGTGCAACTGCTGAGAGGGGTGCTCGTTTCCACCCAACCGTAGGCTCAGTGACTCCCAATGGATTTACCACTAGCAACCCCCGAGCTGAGACCATGATGTTTTGAGACCTGCGTCTCTCTGTCTGCCAGTGTCCAGGAGGGAAGGTTGCAATCCTCTCTCTCTGCGATCACTCACCGTGCATAAAAACTGCCAGAGTTTCCCCTTGCGTCTCCCCCCGTCAATCGCTTCTGCCATACGCCTTATCCCCTCGCGAAGTTGTGTGTGGCACGATTATCCTCGCGCTGATTAGGCCTGACGGCTCTACGGATGGGTGGTTCACCATACCATCCCTCATCAAGCCATCCGCCTACCAGTCTGTGAGCCATTAATTTCCAGGGCCAGCAAGCCGCTTTTGGTTCTCCAGGCCAGTGGAGTCCAAATATGGTATTTAATTATCGGTGGAAGTTAACGCCACCTTCAGGTGCCTTCCACCACCATCGTGGTCTCTTTTCTGCACATTCCCTCTCTGCAGTCCTGCAATGATTCAAAATGTTATTCACATTAATTGACCTCTTCCCGCAGGTCCATTTACAACACATATTCATACTTATGAGTTTGCCATAGTTCTCGGCCAGTCCTGTTATATTTACAAGCTGGGGGAAACAGGGTGTTACATTATTCCTATTTTCCTTTGGAAGATGTACATAAGCATCACAACCAAAAAATCTAATATGTTGAAGAGAGGGTTTCTTTCCAGACCATACCTCATGTGGAATTTTATCATCCAACACTGATGAAGGTGATCGATTGACCAGGTAACATGTTGTACCCACTGCCTCTGCCCATAATTCTTGTTCTAACCCAACACCGCTGAGCATGCTCCTTTATTTTTCCATCAGGGTCATGTTCATCCTTTCTACAACTCCATTCTGTTGAGGAGTGTATGGAGTAGTCTTCTGCCTTGATATACCACACTTCTTACAGAATTCTTCGAATTCATTTCCACAGAATTCTCCACCATTATCTGTTCTCAATACCTTTATTTTATTCTCTGTCTGATTTTCTACCAGAGCCTTAAACTCTTTAAATTTATCAAATTCCTCATATTTATTTCTAAGAAAATAAATCCATGTGCTCCTTGAAAGATCATCTATGAAAGAAACATAATACACAAATTTACCTAGGTATGGAATAGGAACAGGTCGAAACACATCACTATGTATCAACTCTAAGATCCCCTTTGTTCTTATAGCACCATATGGGAATCTTGCTCGATTCTGTTTACCATATATGCAATGTTCATATAAATCAAAATCCAGAGTGCAATTAGAAATACCTTCAACCATACCTTTACCGTGTAGTGTTCGAAGACCCTTTTCTCCAATATGCCCTAGTGTTTGATGCCACATCATGGTCTTTTTTTCTAGGACAATATTGGTCTTGTCTCCTTCATTTCTCTTCTTAGGGACAACAGAACTATTTCACCCATTAGTATATGTGCTTCCCAACAACTTGTACATAGTTCCACACTGAACGACCCTCATCAACACCATTGCTCCTCGTACCATCTTGCAAGTGCCCTTTCCAAATACAGTATCCACTCCTGCATATTCCATCTTGCTTATAGATACTAAGCTTCTGGCTAGTTTTGGAATGTGCAGAACCCCAAGGAGAGTTCTAATCCTTCCATATTTTAGCAACAACTTAACCCTTCCACATCCCATGATTTTTGTTGTCGAGTCATCTCCTAGGAATACATCACCACCATCATATTTTTCATATTTAGAGAACCACTCCCTGTGAGGAGTCATATGGTTTGACAAACCTAAGTTGATCAACCATACATCACTGTCTGCATGTGTACCTATAGATGCCATGTAAACATCACCTCCTTCTTTAGTGGAGGTTTTTTCTTCTGTGGAATAGGTACTATCAAATCCCTTTGGTTTTTCAACCTTCTTAGACTTGCAATCTTTCTTATAATGCCATGTTTACCACACTTCCAACATTTCCTCAAAGATTTTATTAGAGACTTAGATCAACCTGTAGATTTAGGTCTCCTCCCTGAAGGCTTATGTTATCAATTAAATTGGTAGGTGCAGACACTAACTGATCTCCCTATATCCACCTAGATCTAGAACAAAACACACCAGAACATGACGTTTTCCTTATGTTTTAAATATTGAATTTACTAACTAAAGAAGGATAGGTGACATACCATTTAAACATCGCTTCCTCTCTCTATCACCATCCTAGCTTCATTCCAATGCTCATACAATGATGAACCTGCAAAAGAACGCAACCAAGGATTTTGGCATATTTATTACGGGCAAATAGATGGCAGAGTATTTGTTTGTCATTGATGGAAATCTCAACTCGACGATGATGAACAAGAGAAAGTGGAAAGAGCAGAAACACAATGATGATCGCATGGAAATATCAAAACCGTAAACTCCAAGATTCAAGGAAGCATCTCATGGCAGAAAATCCCGAAATGTGATAGATCAGAGCATGTCAAATACTCCATTTTGGAGTTTCGCAGACCGGGAAATCGGAGTTTCAGATACCGAGAGTTGAAGGAGTCAATATTCAAGACTCTTCACCACAGGAGTCCCAAAGTCGCAAAATGAAAAACGACAAAATCCAAAAATAGGTACATCAACAAAGAGTTTTGCAGATCGGGAAATAACTCCATTTCGGAGTTTCGAATACCTGGAGTTGGAGGAGTCAAGAGTCAAGACTCTTCATCACAGGAGTCCCGAAGTTGTGAAATGAGAAATGACAAAATCTTGAAATAGGCACATCAGCAAAGAGTTTCGAAGACCAAGAAATAACTCCATTTCAGAGTTTTGGATACCAGGAGTTGGAGTGTCGAAACACTTCACCATAGGAATGCTGAAATGCAAAAAACACCTTTTGGTGTAGGTTTCAGTTACCAGGAGTTGGAGTGTCAAAACACTTCACCACAGAAATCGCGAAATACCAAAATGTGAAATTGCGACATGGAGTTTCGGAGTTTCGAGGATTGCGACATGGAGCGTCAAGATATCTCATCACAAGAATTGTTGAAATCATGAAATGCCAAAAGGGACTATTGTGAGTCTCGAAGACTTGAAGGGAAAAACGTCGAAATCTCGTCAGCCGTTCGATTAGGAAAAGAAGGGATCAGATTATGAAGTTTTGTGGACCATTGATTTGGATCCATTTCGGGGATCGCGACTTGGAGAGTCGAGATGCTTTGCAACATGAATTCACAACATGCAAAATCGCGAATTGCTGAAATATGAAATGCGAAAGAAATTTTGTTTCTTGTAATCCAATGGTGTAGATGAATTCGAATATGATCGGAGGGCTACTGTTTCACCTCATAGTTAATTGATCAGTTACAATTCATTTAGAAAAATTGATACATGATTCTTGATTGGTTGGAGATTCAGTTGCTGAGGCATGTGTGAATAAAAGAAGATATGAGACGACTGTGAAAAGTTGGTTGCAGTGAATGAAAAATGAGTTGAACTGTAAGAAAGGGAAAATTACAGTATGCGCAGTGTGAGACTGACAGTATGCGTAGAGTGAGATAAAACTCAAAGATGATTAATAGATGAGGAATAGATAGAAGCAAGAGTAGAATTGTAGAATAGCTTGAAGCAGAGAAGAATTGCATAATAGACAAAGGAAGAGAACAATTGCAGAACAACTTGAAGTAGAGCAGAATTGTAGAACAGACAGAGGAAGAGAAGAATTGTAGAACAACTTGAAGCAACATAAAATTGCAGAATAGACAGAGGTAGAGAATAATTGTAGAACAACTTGAAGCAGAGTAGAATTGCAAAACAGACAGTGGAAGAGAAGAATTGTAGAACAGTCAGAAGCAGACCAAATTTACAGAACATAGAAGAAGTGGTAAGAATCGATTTATCTGTGTTGTTGGTTATTCAATCATTTGTTTATAATCAAGGAGGTAGGGTGGTTCTAGGGAGGACTATTTTCCTCAGAGGTTCAAGTGGGTGCTTGAACACAGGGAGTTGTAGCTTCCATCTGGTTGCAGCCAGAGAAACCAGAGTGGCAGGGTGGTGCAAGGGAGAACAAGTGTTCTCTGTTATACAGGTTGGCACCTATGTAATTGGAAGTTGGTGCTTCCATCCAGTGGGTGCTGGAACACTCAGGGAGTTGGTGCTTCCTTCTAGTGGGTGATAGAGAAACCAGAGAGTTGGTGCTCTCAAACAAGTTGGAGCTTGTAAAATAGAGGTTGTAGCCTCACATTGAGTTGGTGCTCAATTATAGATGATGTACAGAACATAAAAGACTGCCCATCATTTCGAAGAAGAAGAGGTTTTCTCCCTTTATGGGTTTCCTCGTGAAAATCTGTCTCTGTGTATATCTTATGTGTGAGTGATGCTCATTATTTATGTTGTTCATATATTGTATAATATTGATGGTCACTTGGAGAAAGATAAAAAATGGCTTAATTGATTTAAAATTGTGAAATCACAGTAACAACTGATTCACCCCACCCTCTCAGTTGTCTTAGTAATTTAAACAATTGGTATCAGAGCGGGTTCCTTTTATTTAAAGGTAGATCTGTAAGATTAAACATGACAAGTCATGAAGGGACTTCAACCAATAAGCTTCCTCTGTTTGATGGAACAAATTTTGCCTTTTGGAAGGTTAGAATGAGAACATACCTAATGGCCTTAAGTGCTGATGTTTGGGATGTAGTAGAGACTGGATACATAAATCCTGTTGTGCTAGCTTCCAAGGATGATAAGTTAGAATTTAGCTTTAATTCTAAGGAAATGAATGCTATCTTGAATGGACTTGCAAAAGACGATTTTGTAAAGGTGATGCATCTTCAAACTGCCAAAGAAATGTGGGATAAACTTATTAGCAGCTATGAAGGAAATGATAAAGTAAAAGATGCCAAAATTCAAACATTTAGATTGAAGTTTTGATGCCGGAGCATCGTAAGCAGCAAGCCAAGCAAGCAATGTAAAAGGCGGAAGACAACTGGAAGACCTCCAGCACATGTTTTTGAAATTTTTTTGAAGCATTAATGTAATGGTTAAAGGGAAGCATACTTACATATTGTAAATAGAACATGAGCAATTCGCTCTCATCTATAGTAGGTAGAGGAATTTATGTGTAGTTAATGAAAGTAGGTAGGTTTGAATGAAGATTAGATAGTTTAGGAAGTAGGACGGAAAACTAATATAGACTTCCTCACCCTTGTATCATTGTAACATTATTATTGTATCATTTTAGCATAGAGCACAGAAGAAGAGAGATGTAAAAGAAGAACCCATGTACAGGGCTTTGAATTAATATATGGGGCTTTGATTCAGATTCATGGTGTTATGATGTTTCCTATTTGTACATGTTGAATGGTTAGCTTGCAGTTGCTTTATTCTCTCTATTATGCATTTGTTATGATGCTATGTTGTACATGTATGATTTCATGTTAAATGTTTGAAGTCCGAGAGAGAAAGAGAATGAGTTTCAATTGTTTCTCTTCCTGAGTGAGAGAAGTTCCTACAAGGAGTGCAGTGGAATGTCCACAAGGAGTGCGTTGACAAAGGTCCAGAGTTCATCTCTGAAAGCTCAAGAGAGATACCGTTGTTCTCATTTCAATAGAAGTGCAAGTGAAGGCACATAAGACATGCAAATTGTGTGCAAGCTGGTCGAGACCTTAGAACTTATCGACTAAGGTTGAAAGGACTACTATCACAGAAGGTGCATAGAGTCGAAGAACCAAATACTTAAAAGTATTTGAAGGATTTCCACAAGGAGTGCATGCAGGAGAGTTTTTGGAGACTCGAGGTTGCAAAGAAAGCTCAGGAGGGATAGTGTCTTTGAAATACTCAAAGGGATATAGAGTGAGGTTTCTTTGTAGGAGAATAAGTTCTGGTGAAAGAACATTGATTCATTTCGTAGAGGTTCTGGAGGAAGAAATTGAATGGTAGGAATTCTCCATGGAGAAGTACCGAAGATCCGAGAGCCACTAGATCTTGTAAAGGAACAAGGGGAGTAATGGCGAGTGCTTTTCTAATCATAAGCTCAGGAGAAATAGGGCCTTTGGATCCAAGTCAACGAGGGCCATCGAATCTCTCATGAACTCTCATTTCGGAGTTCGGAGCTTTGAAGGGGAAGAAGGATTTGTGTCAGAGATAGAGGGCAACAGAGTGACAGGTGGCATACTTGTCGCCAGGCAGATTCAAACTTCGTTGACTGATTTTGGGGTTTCATAGGTTGGAGAGCTGGGAGTCTTGTGTCAGGATTTGTGAATATGTGAAATATGAAACTCCGAATCGAGGAGAAGTCCGTTGGGAAGCCAGCATTTGATAACGTGTCGGGATTTGGCATTTAGACACTTTCGAAGACAAGGGATCATGGTTCTTTGCTCTTAATTCCTAAAGTCATGAAATGCGATATGGTTGTGGAGAAAGATGTGACAAATATTTTGGTGAATCGACATTTCAAGTTTCGATAGTAGAAGGATGAGAACTCAGCAATAGGAGTTGTGAAACCGCGAGATCCGAAGTTCCGAATTAGAGAAAGGCGAGATCATATTGTTGGTCAAGAGATTTGGGTTGGTGCCTAGTGTTTTCTCACATGGGCATACCTGTAAGGACCTGTGGATACACCCTGAGTGTATGAGATATTTCCCAAGGGGAAATCAAAGAGTCAATCAGACTCAAAGGGCAGATTAAGAGTGATCCTACGTGGACCTCGACCCAAGGGTTTGGGGGTCTACATCATTTGTGGTGTTAGAGCACAGAACAAGTCTTTGCTTTTTGTAGTAGAGAAAAGAGAAACATTTCTCAGCCATGCCATCGAGAAGAAGAGACAGACCAATGCCTGATCCAGCAGTGGAAAGGGAAATGTGTGAACTACATGCCAGGCTTGATGCCATGGAGATAGCATAGAGGCTCATAGTCGATGTTGGAGATATCAGCGAGGCTGATAGTGAAAATGAAGCTGGACATGAAGGAGAAGAAGTTGTAGTCAAAGATGTTGTAGATGAACACCTATTCAGGGTAGTTGCAAGGATAGGTGTTAGAGCAAAAATGGACATTCCCATGTATGGGGGAAACCTGGATGTTCAAGAACTTCTAGACTGGATTAGAACTCTGGATAAATACTTCGACTATGAGGATGTTGAGGAAGACAAGAAGGTCAAACATGCTATCACAAGACTTTAAGGACATGCAACACTATGGTGGGATGAACTGCAAGCTGACAAATGCTGCAAAGGCAATCAGAAAATTAAGAGTTGGGATAGAATGATTGCGAAGATGAAAGCCAAATTCATACCCAAGGATCATCAAATCAGTCTGTTCCAGAGGATGCAAAATTTGAGACAAAAGTTGATGTCAGTGAAAGAATACACTGAAGAGTTCTACAAGATAAACATCATAGCAGGTCATCAGGAAAGCGATGATGAAAAGGTGGCCAGGTACATGAATTGTCTGCGATATGACATTCAAGATGAGATGAGAATGATGATCATTCAAAATGTAGAAGATGCTTATCAGATGGCTCTGAAAGTTGAAGAGAAGCTGAGATGAAAGCAAGGTCAAAGAGGTCGAGGCAGAAGTCAAGCCAGAGGTAAAACAATTGCCCAAGACAAAACTCAGAAATCTAAAGAAGAGGGGAAAAAACCTCAACCTCAAACTGAGAGAGGAGGAAGCTCACAGAAAGGACACTATGCTGATAGACATACTTTTCCTTGAGCCAAAGGAAGAGGAAGAGGCAAAGGTGGTGAAGTGAAATGTTTTGTTTGTGGGAAAAACGAGCATAAATCTTATGAGTGTCTAGATAGGAAGAAATAAGGTGGTGAAACTCACATTACCGAAGCACAAAGACAGAATGTTGAGGTAGAATATGATGAGGGCGGAAGATCTTTAATGATGAGGAAAGTTATCTTAACACCAGAGAAAGAGGTAGAGAACCCAGCCCAAAGGAACAGACTTTTTCGGACTGCTTACAAGACCAAAGATAGGGTATGCAAAGTCATCATGGATAGTGGTAGCACATATAATTTCATTTCTACAGAGATGGTAGAAAAGCTGGAGTTGGAGACTATTGTACATCCAAGCCCATACAGAGTTTTGTGGCTACAAAAAGGACATTAGGTAAATGTCACTAAACAATGTTTAGTTGAATTTAAAATAGGAGGATATAAGGATGAAATATTATGTGATGTCATTCCCATGGATGTTTGTCATCTATTGTTGGGTAGACCATGGCAATATGACATAAATGTGGTTCATGATGGGAGAAAGAACACATACACCCTGGAGAAGAATGGGAGAACTCACATGTTGCTGCCAATTAAGGATAAAGAAATGAAACTAGAGGTGAGCAACATTGTACTTCTCATGAGTGGGAAGGAACTTCTTAATGAGGTTAAGAAGAAAGAACACACACAATTTATTGTGGTTAGGAAACCTAGAATTGTTTTAACCAGTACAAGAGTAGATGATTTACCAAAAGAAATCCAGAAGTTGTTGGAAGAGTTCATTGATATAGTAGTGGACGAACTACCTTGTTCATTGCCACCGATCAGAAGTATAAGCCATCACATTGATCTTATACCTAGAGCCATTTTACCAAACAAAGCAATGTATAGATTGACGCCACAGGAGAATGAACAAGTCAAGAGACAAGTCTAGAATTTAATGGACAAAGGATTGGTTAGAGAGAGCTTGAGTCCATGCGTTGTTCCAACAGTGCTCATCCCAAAGAAAGATGGAGGCTGGAGGATGTGTACAGACTCAAGGGAAATCAATAAGATTACCATTAGGTACAAATTTCCATTACCAAGGATGGATGACTTGATGGACTTCTTGAGTGGAGCAAGATTCTTTTCAAAGATTGATTTGAAAAGCGGATACCATCAAATTCGTATGAGAGAAGGTGATGAATGGAAGACATCATTCAAGATGAATGAAGGGCTGTATGAGTGGCTTGTTATGCCATTTGGATTAACAAATGCACCCAACACTTTCATGAGATTGATGAATGAAGTCTTGAAGGATTTCATAGGGAAATTTGTCATCATATATCTTGATGATATATTGATTTTCAGCAAGACCGAAGTAGAACACTTAAAGCATTTAGCTACAGTGATGAGGAGATTATAGTAAGAGAAGTTGCTGATAAACATGAAGAAATCATCATTTATGAGGACAAAACTCATTTATTTGGGTTTTGTTATCTCTGCAAATGAGTTAAAGAGGGATTCAGATAAGGCAAAAGCGATTAAGAATTGGCCATCACCAAAGAATGTGTTTGAAGTTCGAAGCTTCCATGGTTTAGCTAGTTTCTACAGGAAATTTATCAGAAATTTCAGTGGGATTAGTGCACCGATGATGGATATGGTGAAGAAAACACATAAATATTTTCATTGGATAGAGGAAGCAGAGAAAAGTTTCAATCTGCTGAAGAAGAAGATCACGAAACAACCAATTCTGGTTTTGCCATATTTTAGCAAGATGTTCGAGGTCAAGTGTGACGCTAGTGGATCTGCAATTGGAGCAGTCTTGAGCCAAGATGACAGGTCGGTTCCATACTTCAGCGAAAAGATGAATGAAGCAAAGATTAAATACTCAACATATGACGAGGAATTTTATGCAGTCATAAAAGCGCTGAAGAAATGGAGACATTATTTGGTTCCTAAAGAGTTTGTTTTGTATAGTGACAATCACACTTTACAATTCATGACTCAACAAGACAAGTTGAACCAAAAACATGTTAAATGGGTTGAATTCATGCAGAATTTTACTTTTGTGACTAAGCATATTTCTGGAGCTGCTAACAAAGTTGCTGATGCTTTGAGAAGGAAATGTTTGCTGATGTAGGAATTCAGAGTCAAAACTTTGGGTTTTGATAACCTCAAAGAAATGTACAAGGATGACCTAGATTTTAAGGAAGCGTATGAGGCATATAAGAATCCAATTCTCAGGGACAAAAGCCAATGGAGAGAATATATGATCCAGGATGGATTATTATTCAGGGGCAATCAGTTATGTATTCCAAAATGCTCCATGAGGGAGAACCTGCTGAAGGAAAAACACAGTGGAGGATTGGTCGGACATTTCGGTCATGAAAAAACATTCTCAAAGTTGAATGGCACATATTTTTGGCTAGGGATGAGGACAGATGTTAATAAATTTGTGGACATATGTAGGATTTGTCAGCACACAAAGGGGAAAAGGAAGAACACAGGGTTATACCAACCATTACCCATACCTGAAAGGTCGTGGGATGTAGTAAGCATGGATTTTGTATTAGGGTTGCCAAGGACACAAAGAGGATTTGATTCAATCTTTGTGGTGGTAGACAGATTTTCCAAGATGGCACATTTCATACCATGCCAGAAAACTAGCAACACAACTCATATTGCGAACCTGTTTTTCAAATAAGTCGTCAGACTTCACGGTTTGCCAAGAAGTATAGTTTCAGATTGGGATACGAGGTTCATGGGACACTTCTGGAGGACTTCATGGAAGAAGCTGGGGACAATTTTTTCATTTAGCTCAGCGTATCATCCTCAGACGGATGGGCAGACAAAAGTTGTGAACAAAAGCTTGGGAGATTTGCTGAGGAGCCTAGTGACTGAACACCATAGTCAGTGAGATAACATTCTGCCACAGGTGGAATTTGCTTACAATGACTTGCTTAACAGAAGCACAGGGCAGAGTCCATTCCAAATTGTATATGGAATGAAGCCAAGAGGAGTTTCTGAATTGAAAGATTTGGGACAAGTTGAATTCAAGAGTTCTAGTGGGAAGGATTTTGCAGAAGCAATGAAGGAGCTTCATAGTCGAGTAAAGGAGATATTGCAGAATTCAAGTCAAGAGTACAAGCACAGAGTAGATCAACACAGGCGAGAACTTCAATTTGAAGTCGGTGATCTGATTCTTGCACATATGAGGAAGGAGAGGTTCCCAAAAGGGACGTATAACAAATTAAAAATGAAGAAGATTGGACCATGCAAGGTTGTGAAGAAGTTTGGGGCAAACACATATGAAATTGAATTACTCGATGGGGTTGGAATTTCACTGGTATTAAACATCTCAGATTTGTACCCTTACAGATTTGAAGAGGCAGGAGCAGAGAATGAACAGACAGAAGTTCAGTGGACCAAACAAATGCCTGTAGCTGAAAAGCCATAGATAGAAAGTATAATTGACAAGAGAGTCAGCAGGAGGACCAGGAGAAAAGAGTATTTTGAATACTTGGTCAAATGGAAGGGACATCCAGTTGAAGATGCCAGCTAGGAAGATGAAGCAAAAATTTAGAAGCATGGATAGACCGTGCAAGAGCTCATGAATAGGAGTTCATGAAAATTTTCAAGCGAGGGAGTATGATGCAGGAGCATCATAAGCAGCCAGCCAAGCAAGCAACGTAAAAGGCAGAAGACAGCTGGAAGACCTCCAACACATGTTTTTGAATTTTTTTTGAAGCATTAATGTAATGGTTAATGGGAAGCATACTTACATATTGTAAACAAATAATGAGAGATTCGCTCTCATCTATAGTAGGTAGAGGCATTTATGCGTAGTTAATGAAAGTAGGTAGGTTTCAATGAAGATTAGACAATTTAGGAAGTAGGAAGGAAAACAAATATAGATGCCCTCACCCTTGTATTATTGTAACATTATTATTGTATCATTTTAGCATAGAGCGTAGAAGAAGAGAGTTGTAAAAGAAGAACCCGTGTACAGGGCTTTGAATTAATATATGAGGCTTTGATTCAGATTCATGGTGTTATGATGTTTCCTATTTGTACATGTTGAATGGTTAGCTTACAGTTTCTTTATTCTCTCTGTTATGCATTTGTTATGATGCTATATTGTACATGTATGATTTCATGTTAAATGTTTGAAGTCTGAGAGAGAAAGAGAATGAGTTTCAATTGTTTCTCTTCCTGAGTGAGAGAAGTTCCTGCAAGGAGTGCAGTGGAATGTCCACAAGGAGTGCGTTAACAAAGGTCCAGAGTTCATCTCTGAAAGCTCAGGAGAGATACTGTTGTTCTCATTTCAATAGAAGTGCAAGTGAAATCACAGAATCCATACAAATTATTTGCAAGCTGGTCCAGACCTTAGAACTTATCGACTAATGTTGAAGGTGAAAGGAATACTGTCATAGAAGGTGCACAGAGTCGAAGAATGAGATACTTAAAAGTATTTGAAGGATTGCTGCAAGGAGTGCGTGCAGGAGTCTTTTTGGAGACTCGAGGTTGCAAAGAAAGCTCAGGAGGCTTAGTGTCTTTGAAATACTCAAAGAGAGATAGAGTGAAGTTTCCTTGTAGGAGGATAAGTCCCGACGAAAGAACATTGATTCATGTCGCAGAGGTTCTGGAGGAAGAAATTGAATGGTAGGAATTCGCCATGGAGAAGTACTGAAGATCCGAGAGCCATTAGATCTTGCAGAGGAGCAAGGGGAGTGACGACGAGTGCTTTTCTAATCATAAGCTCAGGAGAAATAGGGCCTTTGGATCCAAGTCAATGAGGTCCATCGAATCTCCCATGAACTCTCATTTCAGAGTTCGGAGCTTTGAAGGGGCATAAGGATTTGTGTTAGAGATAGAGAGAAGCAGAGTGACAAGTGGCGTACTTATCGCCAGGTAGAGTCAAAATTCGTTGGCTGATTTTGGGGTTTCATAGGTTGGAGAGCTGGGAGTCTTGCGTTAGGATTCGCGAAGATGAAAAATATGAAACTCTGAATCGGCGAGAAGTCCGTTGGGAAGACAAGATTTGATAACGTGTCGAGATTTGGCATTTAGGCACTTTTGAAGACAAGGGATCGGGGTTCTATTCTCCGAATTCCCAAAGTCACGAAATGCAATACAACTGTGGAGAAAGATGCGACAAAGATTTTGACGAATCGACATTTCAGGTTTTAGCAGTAGAAGGCCGAGAACTTGGCAACAGGAGTTGCAAAACCACGAGATCCGAAGTTCTAAATTAGAGAAAGATGAGATCATATTATTGGTCAGGAGATTTGGGTTGGTGCTTGGTGTTTTCTCACATGGGAATACCTATAAGGACTTTTGGATACATCGTGAGTGTATGTGATATTTCCCAAGGGGAAATCAAAGAGTCAATCAGACTCAAAGGGTAGACTAAGAGCGATCCTATGCGGACCTCGACCCAAGAGTTCAGGGGTCTACATCAAGTTTGAACAACTAAATATGAATGCAGATGAAACAATTAGCAAGTATTTTTTAAGAGTTGAAGAACTTGTGAATGCCATGAAGGGTCTTGGTGAGAAGTTTGAAGAATCACTCTTAGTTCAGAAGATTTTAAGATCTCTGCTTGATAAATTTAATCCAAAAGTCTCTGCAATAGAAGAACTAAATGATCTTAAAACTCTGTCCATTGATCAACTTCTAGGAACTTTAACTGCATATGAAATGAGAAGTAGCAAAGATAAATTCATTACTAGAGAAGCATCGTTTAAAGCCTACAAGAATACTGATTCAGATTTAGATGATATTGAGGTAAAATTTGTGAGAAGGTTAAAGAAAGGATCAGGAAAATATCAAGGCAAGCTTCCCTTCAAATGTTTTAACTATGGTAAGATAGGTCATTTTGCATCTAAGTGTCCCCATCAGAAAAAGGACCAGAACTCTGATGATGAAAATAAGTACAAATTCAAGAAATATAGTAAGAAGAAAATTTTGTGTGCAAATAATGGCAATTCCTTAGAAGACACCGATAGTGACTCTCCCTGTGAAGAGAAGGTAAATGACTTCATGCTTATGGACAAAAAGGATTATGATAATAAAATCACAGCCAGTGATGATAATGATGAAGAATATATGGTTGATATGGAAGGAGAAATGATCAGTGCACTGGAAGAGATTGATAGAATCATAATTAAGAATAGAAAGCAAAAACAATTGCTGATACAGTTCGAGAAAGACAGTAAACATCCTGATGAAGACTTTGCCCTACTGAAAGTGGAATTAGAAGAGGCAAAGAAAATAGAAGACATACTGAAACAACAATTGTCAGAGAAGAAAGCGAGGTGTGACGCCTTAGAAGAAGAGATAGTAAAAACCAAAAAAGAAATGGAGAAGTTTAAGGGATTGTATCACCAAAATCTGCCAAGTATTAAAGCCTCAAAAGGATTAACCTCCATTCTAAATCAGCAAAGAAACCCAAAGTTGAAAGATGGATTGGGGTATGAAGAAGGATCAAGTAGTGATCATCCAAGTAATACAAAACCTATCAAGTTTGTCAAATCCTCAAACATTGACAATAGTCACTCTGCAGAAACAAAGAAAGAAAATCAGCCACCAAGAAGGAATGAAAGAAAAAGTACCAAAACCAAATCTGTAGATCAGAGAGATTATCGACATGAAAGAAATCGACCTCCTCAAAGAAGGCAGACTTTTTCAAGGTACAAAGTTTTTTTCTATGGTTATTGTTTTTTCTGCTCTAACTTTGGTCACAAAGCTATAAATTGTTCTTTAAGATTTAGATATGAGCAATCAAGTTTTTCAAGGAATAATTATCTGCCACTACAAAGATTGAGACAACTAAGCAACAAACAATCACAGACTATAAATAATGTGATGACTGGGAGAAGGACACAGGTGAAACACAACAATAGTTATGAGCATAACAATCGTTATGATCTGTTATTTAGTGAACCAGAATGTTACAACTTCCATAATTATGGACATTAAGCTGTAGACTGTCGCTTAAGGAATTACAAGCCAGATTTGATCCCCACTGCTGAAAATGTCAAGGTTTGGAAGAAGAAAGCATATGACAAGTGTGGACCAGTGTTATCAGCCCAAAGACAAAAGAATCCCTGGTATATTGATAGTGGATGTTCCAAACATATGACTGGAGACAAAAGTAACTTTCTAACTCTAAGTGAAAACAAATCAGGGAATGTAACTTTTGGAAATGATGCACCAGGAAAAATAAAAGGTAAAGGAATGGTAAGTTTGAATAATGGAAAAGGGAAAGCTCAAGATGTGATGTTTGTAGAAGGTATAAAACATAATTTTCTTAGTGTCAGTCAAGTCTGTGACCGAGGATGTGAAGTCATTTTTACCTCTAAAGACTGTAGAATAAAATCTGTGAATTCAGGACAGCTAGTTGCAAAAGGGATAAGAACAGAAAACAATGTCTATGTGTTAAAAGAAGAAAAAGAAGAATACCACTTAAGCAAGTATGATGAAAGTTGGTTGTGGCATAGGAGACTTGGACACCTAAATTTTGATCATATAATCAATCTTAGAAACAATGGGGCAGTAAAATATATTTTAAAGATATCAAAGCCATATGACTCTGTTTGTAAACCCTATCAGATAGGAAAGCTTACTCGCACTCAGTTCAAATCTAAAAACTTTCCTTCAACCGAAAAACCTCTCCAGTTAGTACATATGGATTTATGTGGACCATCAAGGAAAGAAGGCACAGGAAAAGAAAAAAAAATTATGTTGATTATTGATGATTATTCTAGACTAACATGGGTTGCCTTTTTGAAGGAAAAATCTGAAGCATTTGAAAAATTCAAAGTGTTTAAGGCTCTGACTGAGAATCAAACAGGAAAAAGATTAAAGACAATAAGGTATAATAGAGGAGGAAAGTTTAGTTGATGGAACTTCAAAGATTTCTGTGATAAACATGGGATGAAAAGAGAGCACACAATTCCAAGGACTCCACAGCAAAATGGAGTTGTTGAGAGGCAGGATAGATCAATACAACAAATGGAAAGATCAATGATGAATGAAAGGAACATACCTTAGACATATTGGGTAGAAGCAATTCATACAACTGTTCATATCCTTAATAAAGATCATCTCATGCCACACAATGACAAGACTCCTTATGAACTATGGTTTGGAAGACCTGCTTCAATCAAGCATTTTAAAGTCTTTGGGAGTAAATGTTATATCAAGAACAATGATGAAAATATTGGCAAATATGATGATAGGGCTGATGAGGGTATCTTCTTGGGTTATGCTACAAATAGTAAAGGGTACAGATGTTACAATAAGAGATTTCATAAACTGGTTGATTGTATAGACATAAAGTTGATGAAGAAATCCCAGTCAGAAATGTAAGCAGTGTTGAACCAAGCACATAAGATATAGTTGAAGATGAAGATGAACAGGTCCAAGGATCAGAAAGGGAAGAATCTGATTTAGATGAAGATATGAATACTCACGCTGACACAAATCAACATAAAGAAGAAAAATCACCTCTCAGAATTGTTAGAAAGAATCATCCTGAAAATTAGATAATTGGAGATATAAATAAAGGAGTTTAGACAAGAAGGAAATTGATTAAACAATCAGAACAATCTCATGTTGCTTTTTTATCTATGATTGAACCTAAATATTTTGATGAAGCCAACCAACATGATGATTGGATTAGAGAAATGAATGAAGAGCTTGATCAGATTGATAAGAACAATACTTGGGAGCTTGTCCCTAGACCTGAAGATAAGAATGTAATAGGTTCCAAATGGGTGTTCAAGAATAAAATGAATGAAAAAGGAAAAGTTGTTAGAAATAAAGCCAGATTGGTCTGTAAAGGTTATGCACAAGTTGAAGGTCAGGACTTTGATGAAACTTTTGCACCAGTGGCAAGATTGGAAGCCATCAGAATGTTTCTTACTTATCCATGTCATAAGAACTTTAAAGTTTATCAGATGGATGTTAAGTCAGCATTTCTTAATGGAGATCTAGAGGAAGAAGTATATATGGAGAAACCTGAAGGATTCTCATTGACAGATAATCATAATTATGTTTTCAAGCTGAAGAATGCCTTATATGGACTGAAACAAGCACCACGAGCTTGGTATTATAGACTGGACAAATTTTTACAAGACAAAGGGTTCAAGAAAGGTACTGTTGACAACAACCTTTACATTAAGTATGAAGGTGATAATTTACTAGTTGTTTTGGTTTATGTAGATGATATTATTTTTGGCTATACTAATGAATCATCTGTCCAGTGGTTTGCTAACTCTATGAAAATAGAATTTTAGATGTCCATGATAGGAGAACTATCATATTTTCTTAGTTTACAAGTAAATCAGAGTTCTGCAGGAATATTTATCTCTCAAGAGAAATATTTGAAAGAGATGTTGAAGAAATTTTAGATGGAGGATTCCTCTCCTGTTAGCACACCTATGGTGGTTGGTTGCAAGCTCAGTAAAGATGATATTTCACTGAATGTTGATCAAATGACATATCGCTCTATGATAGGCAGTCTTATGTACATCACAACATCCCGTCCTGATATAATGCAAGCTATTGGAATGGTAGGTCGTTATCAGGCTGCTCCTAAACAAAGTCATTTGGTAGCTGTCACAAGGATATTCAAATACTTGAAGGGAACAATGGATTATGGTCCGTGGTATCCCATAAATTAGAATTTTCAGTTAACTTCTTATTCAGATGCAGATTGGTAAAACTGTGTTGATGAGAGAAAAAGCACCAGTGGAGGAGAATTCTTCCTGGGTGACTCATTAGTAGCACGGCTTAGTAAAAAGCAAGGATCTATTTCCTTATCAAATACAGAAGCAGAGTACATTACTGCTTCTACCTGCTACACTTAGATTTTATGGATGATATAAACTCTTGCAGATTTGAAGGTAACTTACACTGATCCCATTCCACTTCACTGTGATAACACCGGTGCCATCAATCTCTCTAAGAATCCTTTACTTCATTCAAAATCTAAGCACATACCAATAAAATACCATTTTCTCAGAGAACAAGTTACAAACAGAATTGTTCAAATGAATTATATTCCTTCCACATAATAGATAGTTGATATCTTTACTTAACCATTAGTAGCGACCCCTTTTGGATATCTTCGTCAAAAGTTGGGGGTTATAAATTCTTTCATCTAGTCTGTTCACCTGGTTAGGGGGAGTACTTATTGAATATCTATTGTATTTCTAAGATGCTCATAGTTGACAGGGGGAGTATGTACTGCAACAGCTCAGGGGGAGCGTGTTTCTTCTTTGACATTGATGTCAAAGGGGGAGAAAGTGTGGTAATTTCAAGGATGCTACAGTGGTATAGTTGGATGTTCTTCAAGGGGTTGCCATCAATTCCAAAGGGGGAGATTGTTGGCATATTTATTACAGACAGACAGAAGGTAGAGTATTTTTTTTTCATTGATGGAAAGATTAGCCTGATGATGACGAACAAGAGAAAGTGGTAAGACTAGTAGCACAATGATGATCGCATGGAAAGATCAGAACCGTAAACTCCAGGAGTCAAGGAAGCAACTCATGGAAAAAAATCCTGAAATGCGATAGATCAATGCATGTCAAAGACTCCATTTCGGTGTTTCGCATACTGGGAAATCGGAGTTTCGGATACTGGGAGTTCGAGGAGTCAAGAGTTGAGACTCTTCATCACAGGAGTCCTAAAGTTGCGAAATGCAAAACACCAAAATCCCGAAATAGGAACATCAACAAAGAGTTTTGCAGACTGGGAAATAACTCCATTTCGGAGTTCCGGATACCAGAAGTTGAAGGAGTCAAGAGTCGAGACTCTTCATCACAGGAGTCCCGAATTCACGAAATGCGAAATGCCGAAATCCTGAAATAGGCACATCAAAAAATATTTTTGCAGATCGAGCAATAACTCCATTTCGTAGTTCCAGATACTGGGAGTTGGAGTGTCGAAACACTTCACCACAGGAATGCCGAAATGCCAAAATGATGAAATGTGAAAAACAGTTTTTGGTGTAGGTTTCGGGTACCAGGAATTGGAGTGTCGAAACAGTTCACCACACAAATCACGAAATGCCGAAATGAAAAATTGCGACATGGATTTTCAGGGATCGCGACATGGAGTTTTGGAGTTTCGAGGATTGCGACATGGAGCATCAAGATATATCATCACAAGAATTGTCAAAACCGCAAAACGCTGAAAGGGACTATTGTGAGTCTTGATGACTCGAAGGGAAAAACGCCGAAATTTGTCAGTCGTTCGATTAGGAAAGGAAGGGATCAGATTATGAAGTTTTGTGGACCGTTGATATGGATCCATTTCAGGGATCACAACTTGGAGAGTCGAGATGCTTCGCAACACGAATTTGTGACATGCGAAATCACAAATTACTGAAATACGAAATGCGAAAGACATTTTGTTTCTTGTAATCCAATGGTGCAGATGAATTCGAATATGATCGGAGGGCTATTGTTTCACCTCACAGTTAATTGATCAGTTATGATTTAGTTAGCAAAACTGATTCATGATTCTTGATCGGTTGGTGATTCAGTTGCTAAGGCATGTGTGAATAAAAGAAGATATGAGACGACTATGCAAAGTTGGTTGTACTGAATGAAAAATGAGTTGAACTGTAAGAAAGGGAAAATTATAGTATGCGCAGTGTGAGACCGACAGTATGCGCAGAGTGAGATAAAACTCAAAGATGAGTAATAGATGAGGAATAGACAGAAGCAAGAGCAGAATTACAGAACAGCTTGAAGCAGAGAAGAATTGCAGAACAGACAGAGGAAGAGAAGAATTGTAGAACAGCTTGAAGCAGAGCAGAATTGCAGAACAGACAGAGGAAGAGAAGAATTGTAGAACAACTTGAAGCAGAGAAGAATTGCAGAATAGACAGAGGAAGAGAAGAATTACAGAACATCTTGAAGTAGAGAAGAATTGTAGAACAAATAGAGGAAGAGAAGAATTGCAGAACAGTTAGAAGCAGACCAAATTTATAGAACAGAGAAGAAGTGGTAAGAATCAATTTATCTCTGCTGATGGTTATTCAATCATTTATTTATAATCAGGGAGGTAAGGTGGTTCTAGGGAGGACTGTTGTCCTTAGAGGTTCAAGTGGGTGCTTGAACAAAGGGAGTTGTAGCTTCCATCTGGTTGCAGCCAGAGAAACCAGGGTGGCAGGGTGGTGCAAGGGAGAACAAGTGTTCTCTATTATACAGGTTGGAGCATGTGTAACTGGAAGTTGGTGCTTCCATCCAGTGGGTGCTGGAACACTCAAGGAGTTGGTGCTTCCTTCTAGTGGGTTCTATAGAAACCAGAGAGTTGGTGGTATGAAACAAGTTGGAGCTTGTAAAACAGAGGTAGTAGCCTCACATTGAGTTGGTGCTCAATTATAGATGATGTACAGAACTTAAAAGACTTCCTATCATTTCGAAGAAGAAGAGGTTTTCTCCCTTTATGGGTTTCCTTTTGAAAATATGTCCCTGTGTATATCTTATGTGTGAGTGATTCTCATTATTTATGTTGTTCATATATTGTATAATATTGATGGTCACTTGGAGAAAGATTAAAAATGGCTTAATTGACTTAAAATTGCTAAATCATAGTAACAACTGATTCACCCCCCACTCTCAGCTGTCTTAGTAATTTCAACAAATGATTTTGAGACCATGGATCTGATAGCTACTCACAATCTATATTGACAAAGCAAATCTCAAAGCCACTCTAACCAAGCTAACAATCCCAAGCCAAAAACAACTAACTTTCTCCATGAGAGATCCTCTCCTTTTATAAGATGAAGAGGATAAGGTGAGGAGGTTAGGATGATCCCACTAAATCATTAAAGTGAGTAAGATCCAAACTATTTGGATGCCACCTCACCATGGAAGTTTCTCCTTCTAGAAGCATCAAGAAGATGCTTGTTTTTCCAACGTATGAACATTCTCGCACCTTGCTTATAGAGCAACCTACGAACCTCTCGCAACCCAACTATGGTGCATCCTGCGAGAATCAAGCATTCTCGAACCCTATCCATAGTGTAGCATGTGAAAATCATCTTTAATAGGGTTTTCATAAAGGAAAATGCAACTTATTTTCTCAGGAAAAGTTCTTCTCCCTTCTTTCTTCAAGAACTCAGGCCACTAACCCCTCTGAAGACTACAGACAATTTTACATCATTAACGGTCATAGGGATGGCGAAAATAATGTGTAATAGAGATATCTCCAAAGTATGAAGTTAGAACAAAGTGATAGCTAAAATAATTTGTCGAGTGTGTGCAGGGAACAAGGAACAGTCAGTCGGAAACCTGTCAACAAACAAGGAAATGCAATACAATAATATATCATCACTGAGGTAGGCATTCCCATACTCGAAATAAAAATGAATCAAAGCATAAATGCCAACATGTAAAGGTCCATGTCAAGTAAGACAGGTCATGGACATCAAACATACACTGTGGATCCATGCCAATATGATGCAAATTTAAACATAGCCACCAAAAATACACTGTGGACTTATGTGTTAAAGATTCAAATTTGAACATAGCCACCAGACATACAATGTGTATCTATGTAATAGTACAGACTAAATATACTCCAACGCAACCTAAATCTATCAGAAAAGATCTAGGGTCTTCATCTCCACCACTCTATAGTACGAATCTAACCATGTGAATACATGTGTCGAAGTCAAAAATGGTAGAAACCACTTGATTGTTGGTCATTAGTGTATATCGTTAAAAAGTGTGAGGGAAATCACCATTAATATCAATGACTCCCAAGGTACACTAGTACAATCCAACGAATGTGAATTAATGAGTTGAAGTCGAACACTCAACGGAATCTCCCGATCAGGGGTCAATAATGAAAACCCATTGTCGAAAGTGAGAAAGCCTGCCATTGAGGCATGCAAGTTCCAAGGTACCAATTGGTTTCTAAGTCTAATTCCTGGATAATGAGTTGAAGTCGACAGGAAAGGATTCATCACAAGAGGGCCTTAATGTATCCCACATAAATGACACAGAACAAGTAACAAGATTTGATGTAGATCAGAGTAACAAGTGATTCAGGACTGACTCAGGGATGGTCAACACAACAGAAGACTTAAAGACTGCAGAAATGGCTGACGCAATAGAAGGCTTTCCGGGTTGAATTTCTCTTTGAACATATTGACAACACGACAACTGTCTTGGAAATACTGACTCAACAACAAGGATCACAGAACAATTTGTAATCTTATAGGAGTATGATTAGGAGACAAGTGGATTTTCCAACCTAGACACAAGGCGAGTGAAAGGGTGTCATGTTCAAAAGTGACTCTTCCATGGAATACAGGTTTAGACATATTTCTTTCCCAATTTTTTCCCCCACCATCTCTGGCGAGTACCTCTTTATTTTTACACAAGCTTGAGGAGGATAACATATGCTTGTTTATGTAAGCTCATCCTTCAGACGAGTCCCTCGGAGTATGTTTAACGAACCCTAGGAAGGAGTGGTTCGGTCCCATATGGGCCTTTCAATGTTTGTTTTATGAGTCCAAAGAAAGAAAACTCAGGGGTTTTTCATGTTTATAGAGTCTAAAAAACACTTAAAGAGAACTCTCTAAGTTCCTTTTTCGTAAAGTAGTTCGATGAGACCGAAAAAGATATAAACTATCGCTCAACATACGTTTTCTTCAAATACTTTAACGAGCGTTTAAAGAACAAGGTCTCTCAACAATCTTTTCATGTTTAGAGAGTCTGAAAAGAGCTTAAAGGGAACTCCAGTGGGTTCCTTTTTCATATAACCTTTACGTGTCCAAAAAAGTGATAAAAGTATACTCGGTTACATTCTCATTGATTTACGAGCATGACAAATAACAAATACTAAGCTCGGTAACTTATTCTCATGTATTAATGAGTATGAGAAAGAACAGAGACTAAGCTCAGGATTGTTTTCATTTTTATGCAAGATTTAAAACAAAACAAAACTATGCTTGGACCTGGTTTCATGTTTACACAAGCTTGAACCAGAGGAAACTATGCTTGGACCTAGTTTCATTTTTACACAAGCTTGAACCAGCAAAAACTATGCTTAGACCTGGTTTCATTTTTACACAATCTTGAACCAGAGGAAACTATGCTTGAGGTAAGGGGTTTCATTTTTACACAAGCTTGAACCATAGAAAACTATGCTTGGACTTCCCAACGCATAACACATGGATGGTTGGTACTTATCCCCCATCTTAAGAAACTAGTGGCTCTACTTCAACATGAAGTCCAAAGACTGTAAGTATTGCCCCCCAAGCTTCATTTCATCCAATGACAAAGGCGGAGGAAATGAAGCTTCAAATACTAGACAAAGAACTTGACTCAAATAGAGAGGGGTAAAACTATTTCATTTTTTAATGAGTTTGACATAGAAACAAGAACTATGCTCGTAACCTTTGTTTCATTTTTTAACGAGGTTTCCACAGAGATGAAAAAAATATCCTCGTAAGTGTTTTAATTTTTTAACAAGCTTGAAATCATAAAACCATGCTCAAAGACCTCTGTTTCATTTTTTAACGAGGCTTCCTCAGAGATGCAAAAATTATCCTTAGATTCTTCTTGATCATGGATTCCAAGAGGGCAATGCTCCGAAAGGAGACCATGTCAAGGGACAAAACTCGGTCATGGCTTCCAAGAGGTCTTCACTGGAAGGAAGAAACACACTTTGGAAGGACACCATGTCGAGGGTCATGATAGGAGTAAAGAGATCAGGCTCTAACAACCCTATCGAAGAGATCACCATGTCAACTACTGGATCTAATTCATCAGAAGTTGAATTCATGGGAGACAATGCCACATAATTGACCCATGGCAGGGGTGATACCGTTTGTATATAAGAACCATTCAGGGAGGCAATCCAGGTGGGGTCAATGAATGAGATTTGATCAACAGTCACAACCTGTCCATCATGAGGGAAAGATATCACATGAAAAAAGAGTAGAAACAATAGCTTTCATGGCATAGACATAATCTTGCCCAAGGAGTGAAGAAAAATCCAAGGGGTCTTGGACTACAATGACGTCAATAAAGACAGTTTTCCCTCCCAAAGTTACAGGAAACTGAGGAAGGGTCCCTAAAGGATAACTAGTTCTTCTGTTAAAAGATAACAGATTCTGCATAATTAGCGCAAGTGGAGGACAACTCAAATCTTACCAAGAAAAAGAGCACAAAATACTAATGGATGCACCTTCATCTATCAGTGTCTGAGGAACATCTCAACCACAAACTTGTACTATAATTTGGAAAGGAATGTGAGGGAAGATGAGGTCCAGTTAGCACACCCTAATCAAAATAGATGGCCTCATAACTTAGAGGGGGTTCCACAGGAGAAGGAGGAATAGCCCCCGACATGGTAGATTATATATCAATGAGAAAAACATGGGCAATATCGAGTTTACTCTCTAGTGGGAGAGTAGGATTGACCGATGGAGAGATCAGATCGACCACTTGGGTTTCATTCTCCAAGGGGAGAATGGGGTCGACAGGTTCGAAATAGATCGACCACTTGGGTTTCACTCTCTAACGGGAGAGTGGGATCGACTGACAATGGGATTAGATCAACCACTTTGTTAACACTCTCTAAAGGGAGAGTGGGATCAACCAACGATGGGATCGAATCAACCACTTTGTTAACACTCTCTAAAGGGAGAGTGGGATCGATCGAGGATGGGATTGGATAGACCACTTTGTCAACTAGTTCAATTAAGGATGTGACTAGATTCACCACTTGATCAACTGGACTGACCGACGGGGGAACCAGATTGATCAGTCCATCAACTACAGGTGGGTTGAGAGAAATCTTGCGATAAACAGCTGGAAGTTGAGGCTGTGAAACAGTCATGTCTTCTAGTAATTTCTAGGCTTTGTCCATACAAGGGAAAAGGTGAGTTATATGACTCCCTTTGCATAACATACACGGGAACTTGACTCTACTTTTCTTCTTCCCAACAGTATCGTGACTAGTTGATGGGAGGTCATCAACATGTTGTTCAGAGGCTGATGACATGGGTTGGTCAGGGTGTGTAGACCATGCTTCTATAACCTTGGATAGACCAGAGCAATCCTTGAGAAGATGGCTACCCTTACAAAGCCTGCAAGGGTAATTGGGCTTATGAGTTGTTTGGGTGATCTTGACATCATCAACACTCCTAGCACGATTAACAGTAACTGGTTGTTTTCCAACATGTTTGACAATGGTTGGAGGTTTTGAACCTTGTTTATCTTTCTTCTTCTTAATCTTTATTTTCTTCTTCTTATTATTCACCAGGTTACTAGCTTCAAAACTTTCACTCGACGAAGAAGATGAAATGAAAGGCGACCTTGAAAGTGAAGAAGGCGAAGAAGACCTTACTGGTGAAGAAGGTGAAGGATCAACATGAGGTTGATGCTCTTGGGGGGAAGTGCTTACGACTGAAGCACTTACTCAATTCAGGATTACCTGAGTGGAAAAAAACCATACCGGTAATCCAATGGTGAGACCTGGAAGGCTCAAAGTAGCGATGTGAGGAGGACCAATGTTTCCATAAGAAGGAAAAACAAAAGGTTCCCCTAGAGCAGGGGTTCCTTCATTGTTCATTTTGGAAACTGTCGCCATATAAAACAAATCCAACCTAGAGTCTGCTAGGGAAAACAAACAACACATGCTAAAAATATAGGAAGCAAGCAAACAAACAAAACCTTCTCACAATGAGAACACTAGTTGGCAATGAAATCCAAAGTTGTGGGAACAAAGTAAGAAGGGTATAAGATAGAGAGGGTGGAAAAGTTACATTGATGACCTGCTTAATGGACTTACACCCTGGTGCAAGCTCCCACACATAATCGTGGGTATACCCTCCAAGGAGCCCGAGTGAGTTTGGCCAACGTCGATTCTAGGTACCATGAAGACTTGCCCCTCCATAGTCACCTTGTGTAAATACCCTAAAGAGATAGGCCACTAAGGTTACCACAAACAACAATGATGCTTGGGAAACAGTCGACAGTCTGATCCACACGCAAGGGTAGGGTATCTAGCCCGAAATCATCTTGAGAGGCTTCCACTCATCATTGTGGGTATACCTTCAAGTGACCCCCGTAATACATGGAATCTCTACACCAATACCAACAAAGAAAGGTGAGTAACTCTGCCAGTCTCAATGCGACCTCGTGATTGACCCTTGTGTTAGAAGGGCTTCCCAGGACAAAATGTAGTAAGTGGATTTAACTCTCCCTATCACAAGATACTATGTTTGTTTGTAGCTTTGGAAAGTTATCTTTCACACCTATTCCAAAGCCCTACGACTAATCTAATGTAGGTTTGCTACCAGAAAAGATAAAAATGTCTAATCAATTTTTATAAGCGCTTTGTTTTATGGCCATTGTTACTCAAAAGGAAAATGGCATGGACAATATGGTGTTTTGACCAACTCGAAAGTTATGCAAAGAGATGAAGATGCAATCCTTTCATTTCGATGAAAGCTATGCTATGAGAAGGAGAAAACATTTATCATTCCTAGATGCACAATGTCCCAAAATCTATTAAATTCATTAATATCAAGATTCTCAAGAAATGATAAAAAGGTAATGTACACCAATGCACGATTCATGCCCCCCCCAAGGTAAGGTACTATACACCAAGGTATTGTACATGGTGTTGATTAAGGTTGGTTGTCATTGATGTCAACCCTTGAAGAAAGACCCATAGCACAAAGGTTTGGGTAATGTACCCAATAGTGTTTGATGTAAATATGACTCATTATTGTTTTTTCATGGTTGATAAGAAGTAAATATGGAT
>ML784680.1:400536-414693 GCA_009831015.1 Picea engelmannii
TTGTTTATGGTACAGGTTGATTACAGGTTGGTGCATGGTTGATGCACTTGTTTATGGTACAGGTTGATTACAGGTTGAGGTACAGGTTGATGCATGGTTGATTCATGGTTTAGATTTATTGGTACAGGTTTACAATGATATATCTCACAATGATAGTGTGACAGTGGTTCCATCATTCTAATTCTACTTCAGGGTGGCAGGACGGGGCAAGGACAGGTGGTTGTAGCCACCTTCCGGTTGTAGCCGGAGAACATTGGGGGTTGTAGCCTTCTTTTGGTTGTAGCCAGAGGTTTGGGGAGTTGGAGCTTCCCTCAGGTTGTAGCCAGAGATTTGGGGAGTTGGAGCTTCCCTTAGGTTGTAGCCTGAGAAACTAGGGGGTTGGAACCTCCTTCCAGTTGCAGTTGTAAAACAAAGGAAGTTGGTGCTTCCAATGAATGTAATTCTTCAAGACATATAAGAAAAAACATTCTGTGGTTTTCTCCCGATTTGGGTTTCCACGTAAAACATTGGTGTACTGTGTATATGTGTGATTGTTTATTTATTACTGCTCATTATTAGATAATAATTCTACATTGATATAACATTTGAAGAAAAAGGATTATAATTATGTTATTACTGATTCACCCCCCCTCTCGGTAATCCAACACATGGCCCCCCCATGTACACCAATTTCACTACTTCAAATGCAAGGATGCCCCCAATCTAATAGAAAGCAAGAAATTAAATGTTTTTGTTTCAAAAATTTCACTAAAAGAAATAATGAACTTTGTTAAAACAAAGAAACCCAAAGTAAAATTTTTCTTTTAAAGAAAACTATTCAGAAGAAATCTAATCTTTCCCTAAACAATTCTAAAGAAAACACACACTTTGTAATTGAAAGACACTCAAAGCAAGAGAATAATCCTTCAAAACCCAACAAAGCAAAGATGGCTAAAAGAAACTCAAAGAATTTCAAGCAGACTGTAAACAGATCAATATAGGCTCCAAAAGTTCAATCCAGCTAATCTAAGCAAAACTGGGCATAAAAAAGACATGAAGACCTAATCCAAAACTTTTACAAATGAGTTTGTAGCCTAGTAGTGGGGTACAGTGCAAGAATTAGGGATTCTCGCAGTCTAGATATAGGCAGGGTGTGAGAAGTTTTCACTGAAATGAACAGTAGGGTGTGAACATCAATGATTCTTGTAGGCCACAGAGAGGTACAGTGCGAGAAGGTTTGTAATCAAGAAAATTTTGGAAAAAGGACAAACATTTTGAGTGAACTTTCAGATCCATAGAGTCTGGATGGATCTCCCACTGACTCAGAGACCATAAATCAAGCAATCAAAGCAAGGGAAACTAGACTAACTGGGAAACAATTCGTTCCCTAGTGGAGTCACCAATTTTGTTATAGGATAAATTGGTAGGTGTGGACACTAACCAATCTCCCTAGATCCACCTAGATCTAGAACAAAACACACCAAAACCTGACGCTTTCCTTAAGTTTTAAATATTGAATTTACTAACTAAAGAGGGATAGGTGACATACCATTTAAACATCGCTTCCTATCACTATCGCCATCCTAGCTTCGTTCCAATGCTCATACAATGATGAACCTGCAAAAGAACGCAACCAACCAAAGTGATAGTAATAGCATAAACTCAATATAAACCTATGTATGTGATTAAGGAATCATACAATAAAACACAACAAGCTTTATATGAAAGAATCATATTACTGTATCATATTAAATCTAAAAGAGAGATTATAACCATGGCCTTGATGTCATAAGGTCCCTTCCAACTGTCCTTCATTCCCCACACACTTCTTACTCCAAGGATTTTGAGACCATGGATCTGATAGCTACTCACAATCTATCTTGACAAAGCAAATCTCAAAGCCACTCTAACCAAGCTAACAATCCCAAGCCAAAAACAACTAACTTTCTCCATGAGAACTCCTCTCCTTTTATAAGCTGAAGAGGATAAGGTGAGGAGGTTAGGATGATCCCACTAAATCATGAAAGTGAGTAATATCCAAACCATTCGGATGCCACCTCACCATGGAAGTTTCTCCTTCTAGAAGCATCGAGAAGATGCTTGTTTTTCCCACATATGAGCATTCTCGCACCCTGCAAACCTCTCACAACCCAGCTATGGTTCAGCCTGCGAGAATCAAGCATTCTCGTACCCTATCCATAGTGCAACATGAGAAAATCATCTTTAATAGGGTTTTCATAAAGGAAAATGAAACTTCTTTTCTCAGGAAAAGTTCTTCTCCCTTCTTTCTTCAGGAACTCAAGCCACTAACCCCTCTGAAGACTACAGACAAGTTTACATCATTAACGGTCATAGGGATGATGAAAATAATGTGTAAAAACTTACTAGGATTCCTGTCTTGGGTAGAACCTCTTGCAAATAAAGCATCTACACTATGACTATCCATGCTTTTCCGCCTCATCTCTTCAGATAACAATGATTAAACTACATCCTCATACTTCAATGTAGATTGAGTGGTACTACCAATTGCTACAACCATATTATCCCAAGAGTTTGGCAAAGAAAATAACAAAGTAATACACTTATCTTCTTCTCCAATCATAATATTAATAGAGACAAGTTGACTTACCAGAGTATTAAAGGCATTTAGATGTTCTGTCAGAAAATCTCTATCTTCCATCCTAGGATGATACAACTTCTTTTGAAGAAACAACTTGTTTACTAGGGACTTTGACTGATACAAATTCCCCAACTTATCCCATAGTTCCTTGGTTGTAGATTCTCTCGAAACATTCAACAACACCAAATCTGCTAGGCAGAGTCGAATAGTACTCCTTACTCTTCTGTCCAACTTCTCCCAATCTTCCTTCAACATAACAGTAGGTGGTGTACTAGTAGTTTGTGTACTAGTATATTGTGCACCGGTAGCTTGTGTGCTTGTAGATAGTGTACTAGTAGGTTGTATACCAGGATCCACAATGATCCATTTTTCTTTGTCTACAGGAAGGTCCTCCATCTTGAGCTTCCATAGCTCAAAGTTTTTACCATTGAACTTCTCTATCTCGATTCTAGATGAGCTCATCATTCCTCTTTTTATACTCAAATCTCCACTACAAAAGCTCCCACTAAACTCAGGTTTATCACAGACCTAAGATAGACTTGATCTATCAAGACCGAGCCAAACCCTCAACAACAAAGGCATCCCTCTGAAGCCAAAAACGAGCTCTGATACCACATGTAATTTTTAAACCTGTGAATTAAAGCAATGCATATAGATTCTTAAGAAAAACATAATTTAATCAATGGCTCATACACATAGTACATAGAGATTTTATACCGGAAACCCTCAATCGGGAAAACCTTTCTTATATTCATTATATCTAATTTCACCATTCACCATACAATATATACAATGTTTTTAGGTATTCCGTAGATACCAAAACCCTAATCCCTTAATCCAGGATTAATTTAGAAAAATGCTAAAAATAGCAAAAACCGCCCAAAAAATAATTTGGGGTTCTGCACATAACTAGGGGGGGCATACCTACCCCCCTTTGGGACCCCCCTAAGAAAGCACCTGGCACACACGACATAAAGTTCACTACTACGAGGGATTGTTAGATGCAGTTGTCGAATCTGACGTGCCCACACACACACATGCAAAGAATATAACACATACCCAACATAATTAATGAGATGAAGTCAAATACTCGATGGAATCTCTCAATCAGGGGTCAATAATGAAAACCCACTATCGAAAAAAAGGAGACCTACCATTGAGGCATGCAAGTTCCAAGGTACCAATTAGTTTCTAAGTTTAATTCCTGGGTAATGAGTTGAAGTTGACAGGAAAAGACTTGTCATGGGAGGGCCTTAATGTATCCCCCATCAATGACATGAAATGGGTAAAACATTTTGAGGTAGATCAGAGTAACATGTGATTAAGGACTGACTCAGGGATGGCTGATGCAATAGAAAGCTTAAGGACTGTAGAAATGGTCGACACAATAAAAGGCTTTCTGGGTTGAACTTTTCTTTGAACATATTGATGACACGACAAATATCTTGGAAACACAGACTCAAAAACAGGGATCACAGACCAATTTGTAATCTTATAAAGGAGTATGATCAAGAGACAAGCGGATTTTCCAACCTAGACACAAAGCGAGTGAAAGGGTGTCATGTTCAAAAGTGACTCTTCCATAGAATATAGGCTTCAATACATTTCTTCCCAAATTCCCCCCCCACCATTTCTTGCAAATACCTCTTTATTTTTACACAAGCTTGAGGAGCATAACATATGTTTGTAGATGTAAGTGTTGTAGGAAAATTTGCCTGCGGACAAGTAGATCGACCTCTAAGGCTTGACCTTAACCCTAGACAGAAAAGTGCTTATCATGGACACTGAATTTCTTTCGAATCTATCTAAGCCTAATGCATGAGAAGGAAGGATGATAGAAGTACCTTTTAATCGATGTTTGTCCCTGCATGCTTCGAGTTGCGCTCCAATCCTTTGCTCCTCGTTGAGGTCTATGGACAAAACAAGATACGACTACTTCCTACTCTATTGACATTAGCTTGAAAACAGATCTATCACTGAATGATAAGTTCATGTGACATTAGACACAAACTAGAAAGAAACAGGCCAAGCGTGTCATATTAATGAGAATAACGACAACAGTACTTACAATCGTAGATGCGAATGCGACAGCTTCGTCAAGTCCTCTTCGTCTAACCCTTGCCTAAACGATCCACAACCTGGATGACAGCAACTTCAATGATTGCTCTCCTTTGGCTGACTGCAAGTTTCCTCCAAGATCATAAGTTTCACATATTCAGTTCTTCCTCCAATCAGCTATGTTCCAACACCACTTATGAGATCATAAGTTTGGTGTAATTCTCTTCTTCCAGTCCTCACTTATGAGATCGTAAGTTTGACATCATTCTTCATTTTGCCGCCTCCTTTCACCATTAGAAAGCTTACTTATATAGCCTTGGAGAGGCTCAACAATCTTGAGATATCCTTGGGGAGGTTGAAGATTTGACTCCTTCAGTTGAGGATCTGCCCTAAGATCATGGTTCGATCAGGGATTCGAGCTCAACTGCCTTCTAAGAATGAAAATAAGCTTCCCCCATCCATCTCAACAACTTAACAACTTCCCAGAATAGGTAGCGCTCCTTCAAAAGGGCTATCAGAGCGTTGTAGCGCTCCCTGGTAGGCTTCAGGGGGCGCCAATGCTCTCAAAATCTATAGCGCTCCCTTAAAAGGGGCAGGGGAGCGTTATAACGCTCCCTGACAGTGTATGGGGAGTGCCGACGCTCCGAGATAGTGTAAGGGGGAGCGCTCCTCTCCAAAAATCAGTTTTTGAGGTGCTTTCATATGGCAAAAGGTTTTGCAAGCTTGTTGACTCATTTCTCCTCTTCCAAATCAGATGTTTGAGGTGTTTCAAGTGTCCTTCTTATGTCGTTATGGGCACGACATAGGAATCATGGCAACATGCTTTCTTGTGACACTTGTGAGCAACATACGACACTTGCGACCTTGTGAGCAAAATGTGACACTTGCGACCTTTGTAATGACGACACTTGCGACACTATCAAAGTGAGTAATTTTGATGTGTAACAGTAAGCTCATCCTTCGGATGAGTCCTTCAGAGTATATTTAATGAACCGTGGTTCGGTCCCACATGGGTCTGTCGATGTTTGTTTAACGAGTCGAAAGAAAGAAAACTCAGGGGTTTTTCATGTTTTAGAGAGTCTAAAAAGCACTTAAATATAACTTTCTCAGTTCTTTTTTCATAAAGTAGTCCGATGAGACCAAAAAAGAGATAAAGTATCGCTCAACAAACGTTTTCTTCAAATACTTTAACAAGCATGGAAAGAACAAGATCGCTCGGCAATCCTTTCATATTTAGAGAGTCTGAAAAGAGATTAAAGGGAACTCCAGGGGGTTCCTTTTTCATATATCCTTTACGAGTCTAAAAAAGTGATAAAAGTATATTCAATTACATTCTCACATATTTACGAGCATGAGAAAGAACAAAGACTAATCTCGATAATTTATTCTCATGTATTTACAAGCATGAGAAAGAACAAAGACTAAGCTCAGGATTGTTTTCATTTTTACACAAGCTTTAAAACAAAACAAAACTATGCTTGGGATAGATTTTATTTTTTAACAAGATTAAAGATAAAAAAAAACTATGCATGGACTTGGTTTCATTTTTACATAAGCTTGGTCCAGAGGAAAATATGCTTGAGGTAGGTGGTTTCATTTTTACACAAGCTTGAACCATAGAAAACTATGCTTGGACTTCCCAACGCATAACACAAGGATGGTTGGTACTTAGCCCCCAGCTTAAAAAGATGTGACTTTACCCTCAGCGTGAAGTCCAGAGGCTGAAAGAATTTCCCCCCAAGCTTCATTTTGTCCAACAAAACAAGAGGAGGAAAATAAGCGTCAAATACTATATGTAACGAAGTACTTGACTCAATCGAAGAGGGGGAAAACTATTTCATATTTTTAACGAGCTTGACACAGGAACATAAACTATGCTCGAGAATCTAGGTTCAATCCCTAGACCTCTATTTCATTTTTTAACGAGCTTGACACAGAAATGATAACTATGCTCATAAGTTTCATTTTTTAACGAGGTTTCCACAGAGATGCAAAAAACTATCCTCGTAAATGGTTTCATTTTTTAACGAGCTTGAAATCAGAATACCATGCTCAAGGCTAGTTTCATTTTTTAATGAGCTTGAAATCAGAAAACCATGCTCAAGGCTTCTTGATCATGGCTTCCAAGAGGACAATGCTCCAGAAGGACACCATGTCAAGGGACAAAAATTGTTCATGGCTTCCAAGATATCTTTATTTGACGGAAGAAATACACTCTGGAAGGAACACATGTGAAGGGCCGTGACAGGGGTAAGGAGATCAAGCTCTAAAATTCCTATCGAAGAGATCACCATTTCAACTACTAGATCTAAGTCATAAGATACTGAGATTACAATGAGAGGCTCATCTTCATCAGCAGCTGAATACATGGGAGACAACGCCACATAATTGACATGTGGCGGGGGGAGGTAATCCAGTCAGGATCGATGAATGAATGTTGATCAATAGTCACAATTCTTCCATCGTGAGGAAAAGATATCACACAAAAGAGAGTGGAAACAATAACTTTCATGGCATAGACATAGAATCTCCCAAGGAGCAAAGCGAAATCCAAGGGGTCTTGGACTACCACGACGTCAATGAAGACAATTTTCCTGCCCAAAGTTACAGGAAACTAAGGAAGGGTCCCTAAAGGGTGATTGGTTCTTCTATTAAAAGAAAACAGAGTCTGGGTAACCGACACAAGCCAAGGATAACCAAAAAATTGCCAAGCAATAAAGGACAAAATACTAACAGACGAACCTTCGTCTATCATCATTTGAGGAACATTCTGATCACAAACCTGTACTTTAATATGGAAAGGAATGTGAGAGGGAAGACAAGGTCCAGTTAGCACACCCCAATAAAAAAAAATGGCCTCATTACTTGGAGGGGGTTCCACAGGAGAAGGAGGAATACCCCCCAACATGGTAGAGTCTGTATCAATGAGAAAAACATGAGCAGTATCAGGTTTACTCTCTGGCAAGAGAGTAGGATCGACTGATAATGACATCAAATTGACCACTTGAGTTGAATTCTCCAAGGGGATAATGGGTTCGATGGGTGGAAAATGATCGACCGCTTGGGTTTCACTCTCTAACAGGGGAGTGGGATCGAAGCTACCACTTGGGTTTCACTCTCTAACGAGAGAGTGGGATTGACTGATGATGGGATCGGATCAACCACTTTGTCAACTGGTTCAACTAATGACATGACTAGATTGACTGCATGATCAACCATATTGATCGATGAAGGGACCAGATTGATCATTCCATCAACTACATGTGGGTCAAGAGTAAGCTTGCGATAAGCAGCTGGAAGTTGAGGTTTTGAAGAAGTCATGTCTTTCAATAATTTAGAGGCTTCATCCATACAAGGGAAAAGGTGAGTTAGATGACTCCCTTTGCATAACATGCACAGGAACTTGACTCTACTTTTATTTTTCCCAACTGTATCATGACTAGTTGACAGGAGGTCATCAACATGTTGTTCAGAGATTTATGGGATGGGTTGGTGAGGGTGTGTAGACCATGCTTCTATAACCTTGGAGAGACCAAGGAAATCCTTAAGAAGATGGCTATCCTTACAAAGCCTACAAGGGTACTTGGGCTTACGGGTTGTTTGGGTGATCTTGGCATCATCAACACTCCCAACACGATTATTAGTAACTGGTGGTTTCCCAACATGTCCGGCAGTGGTTGGAAGTTTAGACCCTTGTTTATTTTTATTCTTCTTAATATTCATTTTCTTCTTCTTCTTATCCACCGAGTTACTATCTTTAGAGCTTTCACTTGGCAAAGAAGATGAAATGGAAGAAGACCTTGCAAGTGAAGAATGCGAAGGATCAACATGAGGTTGATGCTCTTGGGGGGAAGTGCTAACAACTGAAACACTAACTGCATTGGGGATTACCTGAGTGGAAAACAACCATACCAATAATCCAATTGTGAGACCTTGAAGGCTCAAAGTAGCGATGTGAGGAGGACCAATGTTTACGTAAGAAGGAAAAACAAAAGGTTCCCTTGGAGCAGGTGTTCCTTCATTGGTGATTCTGGGAACTAATGCCATAAAAATAAAGATCCAACCTAGAGTTTGCTAGGGAAAAAAAACAACACACGCTAAAAATCTAGTAAGCGAGCAAGCAAACAAAACCTTCTGACAATGGACGCACTAGTTGGTGATGAAATCCAATGCCACAGGAACAATGTAAGAAGGGCCGAGATAGAGTGGGTGGAAAATTTATGTTGATGACCTGTTTAACGGAATTACGCCTTGGTGCAAGCTCCCACACATAATCATGGGTATACCCTCCAAGGAGCCCGAGTGAGTTTGGCCAACGTCGATTTCAGGTACTGTGAAGACTTGTCCCTCCACAGTCACCTCGTGTAAAGAACCTAGAGAGATAGGCCACTAAGGTTACCAATTACTACAGTAATGCCTGGGGAAATAGTGGACAGTCTGATCCACGCACAAAGGCAGGGTATCTAGCCTGAAATCAACTTGAAAGGCTTCCACTCATCATTGTGGGTATACCTTCAAGTGACCCCCATAATACGCGCAATATCTACACCAAGACCAACAAAGCAGGGTGAGTAACTCTGTGAGTCTCAATGCGGCCTCAGGTTTGACGCTTGTGTGAGAAGGGCTTCCCAGAACAAAATGTAGCAAGTGGGTTTCACCGCTCCCTAACACAAGATTCTATGTTTGTTTGTAGCTTTGGAAAGTTATCTTTCACACCTATTCCAAATCCCTACAACTAATCTAATGTAGGTTTGCTACCAGAAAAATATAAAAATGTCTAATCAATTTTTATAAGCGCTTTATTTTAAGTTTGTTGTTATTTAAAAGGAAAATGGTGTGGACAATATGGTGTTTTGACCGACTCGAAAGTTATGAAAAAAGATGAAGATGCAATCTTTTCATTTCGATGAAAGCTATGCTATGAGAAGGATATATTGTTGCAACTTTGTATCTTATGTTGTACATTTGATATATCTTGTACATTTGATATCTTATCTTATCTTGTACATTTGATATATCTTGTACGAAAGTAGATATACTAAGATTATGACATTACAAAAAGTAAATATTCAGACTGCTAAGCTTATGACATTACAGAAAGTAAATATTCAGACTGTTAAGCTTATGACATTACAGAAAGTAAATATTAGTATACCTCAGGAATATTAGTATACCAGAGACCAAAGTCGATAAGCAAGAGGTGAGAAATACAATGACAAAGCCTTTGTTATATAGTAATAGGTGGACTCCAAACTCAGATTTGAAAACCATCTCGACTCATTACAGTTGAGCACCATTCAATCACATTAAATTCTTTAATGTACATGATCAAATTTGATGGTTCACTGGAGGGGGAGAAAATTCAGGTGCATTAAATTCTTATTTGTAATTTTAAGTTGAAGGGGTATTTTAATTTGTAGCGAGTTAATAACCAGTCTAAAAAAAAAAAAAATTCTGATCCCATATCCACTAAATAAAAACAGTAATTTTTATTATTAATAAATTAAATTAAAAATTAAAAATAATTATATCTTTATTTTTTAATTTAAATTTATTCTAATTTATTTATTTATATGAATGTCATTACCATTACGTATGTTTGTTTATATATATAATTGCACACTTCTCGTTAACCTTGATCGTGTACACAGTTACTAGAGTGTACACAGTGAGATCTAAAGTTACTTTACATCCAGCTGTGTACATGACAGCGTGAAAATGCCCACTGAATTTTCAATAATATAATATGCCAAAGAGGAAAGAGATTTATAAATAAGTCTAGCGTCACGAGAATGACATAGATCAATCATCACGTGGAAATAATATACTTATTTCTAGCATCACGAGAATGACATAGATCAATCATGCAAAGTCTAGCGTCACGAGAATGAGATAGATCGACGAGTCATTTATGTATCGTAATACCCCAAAGACGATTCATGTTTTTGTATTTTTATTTTGCAATAATTTTGATTCTTTATAAAATTATAAAATTATAAATTATAACTTGTTGTTATTTAAATTGTATTTTTGAATTTAGAAATAGATTTAGTCTATTGAAAAGTATTTTGATTATACAAAATTAACCACTCAAATCTAGAAATCCATAGATTTTCACCAAATTTCAAATAAAATAAAACAAAATAAAATAAAAATAAAAAAACATAAAACAATTAAAAAATGTTGTGTACACACTTGGATTGGATCGATATACAAGAAAGTGTGTCGAACATTAAATGGCGTTGCTTATTGTTTACCAACAAATTATTTGATCTCAAGTTACTTTAAATCCAAGCCCACGAGTTGTTAATTAACCTTTGTGACAGAGAGGATCTTTTAAACATTATTAATTCATTGAGAAAACAGATATCTTAGCTCTTAGCCTTTAAGGATGTGGTTAGATATCACATGAGTGTTAGTGAGGAGGTGTTTTCGAACATTGCCAATATAACTTAATTCGTTGAAAAATCACATGTCTTAGTTTGTATCCTTCAAGGATGTGGGTAGCCTTAGCTCTTCAAATGACATATCTCATTTTTAAGCCTTTTTATATAGCTCTTAATATGACATATCTCATACTTAAGCTTTTTATATAGCTCTTAAAATGACATATCCCATTTTTAAGCCTTTTTATATAGGAATATTAGCTTTCAAATATTTTTGTGTGGGGTGATGAATTTTCCCTTCAAATCATTGTTAAATATTTTTGTTAAATATTAGGATTTTTTTAGGAAAGTGTTTGAGATTGTGACGGTTGTAGCCATATTAAAAATTTCATGAATAAAGTTGATGCAGATGATCTCATGGAAAAATTAAGACTTTGTTTCCAGAAATCTTACGCATTATTTGTAATTATTAGCACAGAGTACCATCTAATCACTTCAATAGTTGGCAGCATTAACATATTGGTCCCAATGAACTCAATTACCAAGTTCGAAGTAAATTCGAGGATTATTGAATGACAAAGGTGATGTGATGTGATGATCAATGATGTGCATACAATGTCAAGAAAAAGATACAAGATGCTTGAAGGGTTAATGGGGCTCAACAATCGAAAGACCAACTTGGACACGTGGAGCCACCACATGGATTGTTGTGGGTGAATGGTAGTTTTAAAAACACCATGCCTCCACAAACCACTCATAAATCCCAAGGTCATTTCCAATGGAATTACTATAGAGTGGTTGGAAAAGTAAACAATGTGGTGTGGGAAATCCCATTCATGCACATAGTTAACCACAAGAATCACAACATGGCATAGGCTTCATGGCATGTGAACTAAGAAATTACAATTCAACACAACTCATTTACAACTTATTTGATCAAAATATGTTCCTTTTCGTGGAGAATTCTAATTACAAAGGAAAACAATATGTTTACTCCAAATTCATGAATGTGGAATGTACTTAACCCCAAAACTTCATAGAAATCACATAGAATGTAATAAAATACGTGTGCAAAACCAATGAACATAAGAGAAAATAGATAAACCTTGAGAAATATCTCTTGTATTAATGATATTCAAGAATTGAGAGCTATGTTCACTTGCCTCCTAAAAGGGGAAACCTCTAGGAGTAAAGCTCCAAATACAACAAGAAGTCTTGAAAACACATTTCATAAATTTATACTCAATATAAAGCTATCAATAGATAATCTTAACTACCTGGGAGCCCACTTATAATGAGGGTCTACTAATCAATTTGGGCCTTATTAAGGAACATGACCCTTTTTACAATGAGAGACTATTAACTAACTATTTAGTGGGCTTTATTCAAGGAAGTTTCCCTCATACATCAATAAAGTATCCTAATATAGGGGTTAGGGTAGGACCCTAACATGTCCTCCCCGTTAGAAAATAACATTGTACTCAACATTGAAGGTGAGGAAATTGTTGTAGAGTCATTGGTTCCCATGTAACATATTCTGGTTGCATATTTTTCCATTGGATCGGTACTTGCCTGATTGTGTGCTAGTGCAACTGACGCTTTCTAGTATCCAATCATGCTTTTCACTGGAGCCAAACAAAGCATTCTTCATCAAGTTCTGGTAGTTTGGTATTCACTTTGCAATTTGATCCCACAATATTCTTCAAACAATACACATGAAAGAATGGATGAATCTTGGAGTGGGCTAGGAGAGTCAACATGTAGGCCACCTATCCAATGCGGTGTATGATCTGATAGGGACCATAGAACTTGAGAGCTACCCTACTAGGGAAATTTATCTTTTAGTGACTTATGTTTATAAGGTTGTAGATGAAGAAACGCTTGATCCCATTTGGAAAAATAATGTTCGGATCTATGCTAATCAACTTTCATTTAATTTTTTTTTGCACTATAACCAAGTTGTCCTTGAGGGTACATATAATGGCTTCTTTGGTGTGAAACATTTTATATGATGCCTGAACCTTGGAGATTCTTGGTACGTAGGATGCCACTAAAAGGGGATTTTGGCCATAAACAACTCCATGGTAAGTGATATTATACCACCATTCAACCAGGGCAAGCCAATGCGCCCATTGTTGTGTTTTCTCATAACCAAAGCATATCAAATAGGTTCCAAGAACTTGTTTACCACTTCTATTTGGCCATCCATTTGGGGTTGATATGAAGTGCTCATATTCAGTTGTGTACCTTGAAGTTTAAATAGCTCCTACCAAAATGTGTTGGTGAATGTGGGGTCTTAATCTGAGACAATGAAGTGGGAATACCATGTAGCCTAAATATCTGGTCCATGAATGATCCGAAATTAGTGCTAAATGCTTCATTCCACTGATTAAGATTCTTATAACAAACATCTAAATTTCCCGCAATTTTGTTAAAAAATGGCTGAATTAATTAAAAAGTGGTATTTAAAGGCTGCAATTTAAATAAGAACTGAAATAACATAGGAAATACTTGGAGTGGGGTAGGAGAGCCAACATTTAAGCCACCTATTGTTACACATTATTTTCGTCATCCCTATGACCATTAATGATGTAAACCTATTTGTTGCCTTCAGAGGGGTCAGTGGCCTGAGTTCCTGAAGAGAGAAGGGAGAAGAACTTTTCCTGAGAAAAGAAGTTGCATTTTCCCTTGTAAAAACCCTGTAAAAAAGGAAGTTTGCAGGTTGCTATATAGGCAGGGTGCGAGAATGCCTGATTCTTGCAGGTTGCACCATAGCTAGGGTGCGAGATGTTCACAAGTTTCTCTATAGGCAGGGTGTGAGAATGCACGGGGGAAAAACAAGCATTTTCTCGAATCTTCTAGAAGGAGAAACTTCTATGGTGAGGTGGCATCCGAATGGTTTGGATCTTACTCTCTCTCATGATTTAGTGGGATCATCCTAACCTCCTCACCTTATCCTCTTCAACTTATTAAAGGAGAGGAGTTCTCATGGAGAAAGTTAGCTTTGGTTAGCTTTGGAGCTTTTGGGATTAGCTTGGATTGGATTGAGATTTGGAGATTTTTAGCTTGGCTAGATGAGCCACTTTGTCAAGATAGATTGTGAATATTATCAGA
>ML784680.1:415909-439666 GCA_009831015.1 Picea engelmannii
TTAAGAAAGTTCATTATTGATTTTAGTGAAATTTTTGAAACAAAAAGATTTAATTTCTTGCTTTATATTAGATTGGGGGCATCCTTGCATTTCAAGTAGCGAAATTGCATGATTCTTGGCATTTTTTGATCTTAAATTATGAATTGTGCATTGGTGTACAGTACCTTTTTCTCATTTCTTGAGAATCTTGATATTGATGAGGTTTAAGATTTTGGGACGTTGTGCATCTGGGAATGATAAATGTTTTCTCCTTCTCACAGCATAGCTTTCATCGAAATGAAAAGATTGCATCTTCATCTCTTTGCATAATTTTCGAGTCGGTCAAAACACCATATTGTCCACGCCATTTTCCTATTGAGTAACAACAGCCATAAAATAAAGTGCTTATAAAAACTGATTAGATAATTTTTATCTTTTATGGTAGCAAACCTACATTAGATTAGTTGTAGGGCTTTGGAATAGGTGTGAAAGATAACTTTCCAAAGTTTCAAACAAACATAGAATCTTGAGTTAGGGAGCAGTTAAATTCACTTATTACATTTTGTCCTAGGAAGCCCTTCTAACACAAGGGTCAATCACGAGATCACATTGAAACTAGCAGAGTTACTCACCCTGCTTTGTTGGTCTTGGTGTAGAGATTACGTGTATTATGGGGGTCGCTTGAGAGGTATACCCACAATGATGAGTGGAAGCCTTTCAAGTTGATTTCGGGTTAGATACCCTGCCCTTGTGTATGGATCGGACTATCGACTGTTTCCCCAGGCATCATTGTAGTGATTGGTAACTTTAGTGGCCTATCTCTCTAGGTTCTTTACACGAGGTGACTGTGGAGGGGCAAGTCTTCACGGTACCTGGAATCGACGTTTCCCAAACTCACTCGGGCTCCTTGGAGGGTATACCCACGATTATGTGTGGGAGCTTGCACGAGGGTGTAAGTCTGTTAAGTAGGTCATCAACGTAACTTTTCCACCCACTCTATCTCAGCCCCTTCTTACATTGTTCCCACGACATTGGATTTCATCACCAACTAGTGTGCTCATTGTAAGAAGGTTTTGTTTGTTTGCTTGTTTCCTAGATTTTTAGTATGTGTTGTTTGTTTTTCCTAGCAGACTCTAGGTTGGATTTATTTAATGGCGTTAGTTCCTAAAATGACCACTGAAGGAACCCTTGCTCCAAGGGAATCTTTTGTTTTTCCTTCTTATGGAAACATTGGTCCTCCTCACATCACTACTTTGGGCCTTCCAGGTCTCACTATTGGATTACCGATATGGTTGTTTTCCACTCAGGTAATCCCGAATGCAGTTAGTTCTTCAGTCAAAAGCACTTCCCCCCAAGAGCATCAACCTCATGTTGATCCTTCACCTTCTTCACCAGTAAGGTCTTCTTCACCTTTTGTTACATCTTCTTCGTCGGGTGAAAGTTCTGAAGCGAGTAACCCGGTGAATAAGAAGAAGAAGAAAAGAAAGATTAAGAAGAAGAAAGATAAGAGAGGGTCAAAACCTCCGACCGTTGTCAAACATGTTGGAAAACAACCAGTTACTGTTAATCGTGCTGGGAGTGTTGATGATGTCAAGATCACCCAAACAACTCGTAAGCCCAAGTACCCTTGCAGGATTTGTAAGGGTAGCCATCTTCTTAAGGAATGCCCAGGTCTATCCAAGGTTATAGAAGCATGGTCTACACATCCTCGCCAACCTATGTCGTTAGCCTCTGAACAACATGCTGATGACCTCCTGTCAACTAGTCACGAAACCGTTGGGAAGAAGAAAAGTAGAGTCAAGTTCCCGTGCATGTTATGCAAAGGGAGTCATCTCACTCACCTTTTCCCTTGTATGGGCAAAGCCTCTAAATTACTGGAAGACATGACTGTTTCACAACCTCAACTTCCAGCTGCTTATCGTAAGCTTTCTCTCAACCCTCCAATAGTTGATGGAATGATCACTCCGGTCCCTTCATCGGTCAATCCGATTGATCGTGTGGTCAATCTGGTCACGTCCTTAGTTGAACCAGTTGACAAAGTGGTTGATCTGATACCATCCTCTGTCAATCTCGTTCTCCCCTCAGAGAGTGAAAATAAAGAGGTCGATATGATCCCATCCTCGATCGATCCCTCTCTCCCGTTAGGGAGTGTCACCCAAGTGGTCGATCCGTTTACACCTGTCGACCCCATTCTCCCCTTGGAGAATGAAACCTAAGTGGTCGATCTGAACTCATCATCGGTCGATCCTACTCTCCCGCTAGAGAGTAAACCTGATACTGCCCATGTTTTTCTTGTTGATACAGAATCTCCTGTGTCGAGGGGTATTCCTCCTTCTCTCATAGGACCCCCTCCAAGTAATGAGGCCATTCGTTTTGATAGGGGTGTGCTAACTAGACCTTGTCTTCCCTCTCACATTCCTTTCCAGATTACAGTACAGGTTTGTGGTCGATATGTTCCTCAAACACTGATAGATGAAGGTGCGTCCATTAGTATTTTGTCCTCTATTGCTTGGCAGGCTTTGGGTTGTCCTCAGCTTGTGCCAATTATGCAGAATCTGTTAGCTTTTAATAGAAGAACCAGTCAACCTTTAGGGACCCTTCCTCAGTTTTCTATAACTTTGGGAGGGAAAACTGTCTTTATTGATGTCATGGTAGTCCAAGACCCCTTGGATTATTCTTTACTCCTTGGGTGAGATTATGTCTATGCCATGAAAGCTATTATGTCTACTCATTTTCGTGTGATATCTTTCCCTCACGATGGACGAGTTGTGACTGTTGATCAACTTTCATTCATTGACCCTAACTAGATTGCCTCCCTAAATGTTTCTTATATGCAGATGGTATCACCCTCACCACAGGTCAATTATGTGGCATTGTCTCCCATGGCTTCGACTTCTGATGACTTAGATCCAGTAGTTGACATGGTGATCTCTTCGATAGGGTTGTTATAGCCTGACCTCTTTACTCCTGTCGCAACCCTCGACATGGTGTCCTTCTAGAGTGTGTTTCTTCCTTCCAGTGAAGACCTCTTGGAAGCCATGATCGAGTTTTGGCCCTTGACCTAGTGTCATTCCAGAGCATTGTCCTCTTGGAATCCATGATCAAGAAACCACTTTCGAGGATAGTTTTTGCATCTCTGTAACAACCTCATTAAAAAATGAAACAGAGGTTTTGAGGATAGTTTTTGCATCTCTGTAACAACCTCATTAAAAAATGAAATAGAGGTTTTGAGGATATTTTTTGCGTCTCTGTAACAACCTCGTTAAAAAATGAAACAGAGGTTTCGAGGGTAGTTTTTGCGTCTCTGTAACAACCTCGTTAAAAAATGAAACAGAGATTTCAAGGATAGTTTTTGCGTCTTTGTAACAACCTAGTTAAAAAATGAAATAGAGGTTTCGAGGATAGTTTTTGCGTCTTTGTAACAACCTCATTAAAAAATGAAATAGAGGTTCTAAGGATAGTTTTTGCGTCTCTGAGGCAACCTCGTTAAAAAATGAAATAGAGGTCCTTGAGCATGATTTTCTTATTTCAAGCTCGTTAAAAAATGAAACCAGATTTGAGCATAGTTTTCTAATTTCAAGCTCGTTAAAAAATGAAACCACTTGAGGATATTTTTTTCGTCTCTGTGGAAACCTTGTTAAAAAATGAAATAGAGGTTACGAGCATAGTTCTTGTTTCTATGTCAAGCTCGTTAAAAAATGAAATAGTTTCCCCCCTCTCTATTTGGTTCAAGTCCTTTGTCTAGTATTTGAAGCTTCATTTCATTCTCCTTTGTAGTTGGATGAAATGAAGCTTGGGGGGCATTTGCCTCAGCCTCTGGACTTCATGCTGAAGTTGAGCTACTAGTTTCTTAATTTGGGGGCTAAGTACCAATCATCCATGTGTTATGCGTTGGGAAGTCCAAGCATAGTTTTCTATGGTTCAAGCTTGTGTAAAAATGAAACCACTTACCTCAAGCATAGTTTCCTCTGGTTCAAGCTTGCGTAAAAATGAAACCAGGTCCAAGCATAGTTTTGTTTTATTTTAAAGCTTGCATAAAAATGAAAACAATCCCGAGCTTAGTCTTTGTTCTTTCTCATGCTCATTAATACATGAGAATAAGTTATCGAGCTTAGTCTTTTTTCTTTCTCATGCTCGTAAATATGTGAGAATGTAACTGAGTATACTTTTATCACTTTTTCAGACTCGTAAAGGTTATACGAAAAAGGAACCCACTGGAGTTCCCTTTAAGCTCTTTTCAGACTCTCTAAACATGAAAACATTGTCGAGCGACCTTGTTATTTTCACACTTGTTAAAGTATTTGAAGAAAGCGTCTATTGGGCGATAATTTATCTCTTTTTCGGTCTCATCAGACTATTTTATGAAAAAGGAACAGAGAGAGTTCTCTTTTAAGTGTTTTTCCAAACTCTATAATCATGAAAAACCTTCGAGTTTTCTATCTTTGGACTCGTTAAACAAACATCGAAAGACCCGTAATGGGACCGAACCACTCCTTTTTAGGGTTCATTAAACATACTCCGAAGGACTCATCCGAAGGATGAGATTAAATTGACAAGAATATGTTATCCTCCTCAAGCTTGCATTAAAATAAAGAGGTACTCGCCTGAAATGGTGGGGGAAAAATTGGGAAAGAAATGTATCTAAACCTGTATTCCATGGAAGAGTCATTTTTGAACATGACACCCTTTCACTCGCCTTGTGTCTCAGTTGAAAAATCCTCTTGTCTCTTGGTCATACTCCTTTATAAGTTTACAAATTGGTCTGTGATCCCTGTTGTTGAGTCATTATTTTCCAAGTCACTTGTCGTGTCATCAATATGTTCAAAAAATGTCCAACCTGAAAATCCTTCTATTGCATCGGCCATTTCTGCAGTCTTTAAGCCTTCTATTGAATCAGCCATCCCTAAGTCAGTCTCGAATCACTTTTTACTCTGATCTACATCAAATCTTGTTACATGTTTCTTGTCATTGATGTGGGATACATTAAGGCCCTCTTGTGATGAGTCTTTTCCTATCGACTTCAACTCATTATCCAGGAATTAGACTTAGAAACCAATTGGTACCTTGGAACTTGCATGCCTCAATGGCAGGTTTCCTCACTTTCGACAGTGGGTTTTCATTATTGACCCTTGATCGAGAGATTTCGCCGAGTGTTCGACTTTATCTCATTAATTCACATTCGTTGGATTGTACTAGTGTACCTTGGGATTCATTGACATTAATGGTGATTTCCCTCACACTTGTTAATGGTATAAACTAATGACCGGTAATCAAGTGGTTTCTACCATGTTCAACTTTGACACATGTATTCACATGGTTAGATTCGTACTATAGAGTGGTGGAGATGAAGACCATGGATCTTTTCTTACAAATTCAGGTTGCGTTGGAGTATATTCAGTTTGTACTGTTGGATAGATCCACAATGTATGTCTGGTGGCTATGTTCAAATTTGAGTCTTTAACACATAGATCCACAGTGTATTTTTGGTGGCTATGTTCAGATTTGAGTCATATTGGCATGGATCCACAGTGTATGTTTGGTGACCATGACCTGTCTTACTTAACATGGATCTTTGCATGTCAGCATTTATGCTTTGAATCATTTGTATTCTGAGTATGGGAATTCCTACCTCAGTGATGATATATTATTGTACTATATTTCCTTGTTTGTTGGCAGGTTTCCGATCGATTGTTTCTTGTTCCCTACACACACTTGACAAAGTATTTCAGCTATCACTCTGTTCTAACTTCATACTTTGGGGGGATCTCTGTTACACATTATTTTCATCATCCCTATAACCATTAATGATGTAAACCTATCTGTTTCCTTCAGAGGGGTCAGTGGCCTAAGTTCCTGAAGAGAGAAGGGAGAAGAACTTTTCCTGAGAAAAGAAATTGCATTTTCCCTTGTAAAAACCCTGTAAAAAAGGAAGTTCCCAGGTTGCTATATAGGCAGGGTGCAAGAATGCCTGATTCTTGCAAGTTGCACCATAGCTAGGTTGTGAAATGTTCGCAGGTTGCTCTATAGGCAGGGTGCGAGAATGCACGTGGGAAAAACAAGCGTTTTCTCAAATCTTCTAGAAGGAGAAACTTCTATGGTGAGGTGGCATCCGAATGGTTTGGATCTTACTCTCTTTCATGATTTAGTGGGATCATCCTAACCTCCTCACCTTATCCTCTTCAACTTATTAAAGGAGAGGATTTCTCATGGAGAAAGTTAGCTTTGGTTAGATTTGGAGCTTTTGGGATTAGCTTGGATTGGATTGAGCTTTGGAGATTTTTAGCTTGGCTAGATGAGCCACTTTGTCAAGATAGATTGTGAATATTATCAGATCTATGCTCAGAATTCTTGAAGTGGAAGTGTGTGGGGAATGAAGGACAGTTGGAAGGGACCTTACGGAATCAAGGCCATGGTTGTAATCTCTCTTTCACATTCAATATGATACAATAATATGATTCTTTCCTATAAAGCTTGTTGTGTTTTATTGTATGATTCCTTGATCACATACATAGGTTTATATTGAGTTTATGCTATTACTATCACTTTGGTTGGTTGCGTTCTTTTGCAGGATCATCATTATATGAGCATTAGAACAGAGCTAGGATAGTGATGGAGAGAGGAAGAAACATTTAAATGGTATTTCACTCATCCCTCTTTAGTTAGTAAATTCAATATCTAAAACTTAAGGAAAGCGTCATGTTCTGGTGTGTTTTGTTCTAGATCTAGGTGGATCTAGGGAGATCAGTGAGTGTCCACACCTACCGATTAGTCCGATAACACCTGTCCAATGAAGTGTATGATATAATAAGGACCATAGAACTTGGGAGCTAGCTTCTAGGGACCTTTATCTTTTAGTGATTTTTTTTTATAAGTGTTACACGTCAAAATTACTCAGTTGGATAAGTGTCGCATGTCCCTCTCAACTGTCGTAAGTGTCGCATCTCCCTTACAACTTTTGCAAGTGTCGCAAGTTGGTCACAAGTGTCACAAATGATGTTCAGACATACTGCCATGTTGACGACACTAAGGAGACACTTATAACATCTCATATGCTTGATTTGAAGGAGGAGAACTGGTTTACTGAAGACAAATAACTCTTGACACCTGAAGAGAGCCCTGAAACAAAGGTTTCGAGGAGGAGCGCTCCCCTATTTCAGCCCTAGAAGCACTGGCGCTCCTCTACAAGGCTTCAGGCAGCGTTATAATGCTCGCTAGCCCTTTATGAAGGAGCACTTCTCATCTTGAAAGCACCGGCGTTCCCCTAAAGCTTACCAGAGAGCGCTACAGCGCTCTGATGCCCCTTCTAAGGGAGCACTGCCTAATCCGAGGCAGTAGTTGGCCCATTGAGGAGAATAAGGGGAGGATATTTTGAGATTAGGAGGCAGTTGTGTTCAAATTCTTGGTTTCGTCAAGAGATCCCTGATCTAAGGAGAAGGTTCCCAACTTGGTCTAAAGATAACTCAAGAGGTTAAACTTCTCTTAACCTATATAAACAGGATCTATGATGGTGGAAAAAGGGGGAAGAACTGAAGACATGAGACTTATGATCTTGGAAGAAATTCACAGTCAGCCAAAAGAGAGTGATCAGTGAAGCTGCTGTTATCCAGGTTGTAGAGCTTTCAGGCAAGGGTTAGATGAAGAGGACTTGACGAAGCTATCGCATTCGCATCTACGATTGTAAGTACTGCTATCGTTATTCTCATCAATATGACATGCTTGGCCTGTTTCTTTCTAGTTTGTGTCTAATGTCACATGAACTTGTCATTAATTGATAGCTCTGTTTTCAAACTAATATCAATAGAGTAGGAAGTGGTTGTATCTTGTTTTGTCCATATAACTCAGCGAGGAGCAAAGGATTGGAGCACAACTCAGAGCGTGCAGGGACAAATGTCGATAAAAAGTACTTCTGTCATCCGTCCTTCTCATGTGTTAGTTTAGATAGATTTGAAAGGAAGTCAGTGTCCATGTTAAGCATTTTCTATCTAGAGTTAAGGTCAAGCTCTTAGAGGCGATCTACCTGTCCGCAGGGAGATTTTCCTACAACAGAAACTGGCAACTCCACTGGGCAGATAGCCTCAAATCGAAACTTCTTGTTTGGATTTTTATCCTCATTGAACTTGTTCTATCCCTTGATTCTTTCAGACCTAGTTCACTCCTCTTTTGATTAGTTTCGTGAGCTGATTGGCTCCTTACCTTATCACACTCAGCATAATTGTTGAAATTGAATTGCATTTTTTTTATTTTTTGACATTTCTGGGACTTTTAGACCCTGGCGCCCCTAGCGCTATAATGCTAGTGCTCCCCCATAGCCTTACACAGAGCATTATAACGCTCCTTGCCTTTGGCAACAAAACGCCAGCCCTTTTTGGCCCAAAAAACCTTTCAGAATTGCTTTGTTAAGGTTTTTCCTCTGTGTCTCTTCTGTTGAGTGACCTTGTGAGTTAGTGTTTCTTCCCTTTCAGTCTTGACATCTGTCCTTTTTGAAGAATAAACATCTTGTTAGCTGGATCTTGTGGCCTTTTTCACCATTTTCATTGAGTTTTTCCTGTTGAGTGAAGTTTGAGACCCATGCATTGTTTTTCTCTCCTCATCAGCTGAGTAAAAACCCCGGTGAAGTTCATCAAAGGCCTACAGACCTCTTTATCTTGGTTACAGTCAAGATCATTGTTCTTCAACTTTTTCTCTTGGGTATGAAGTTTGTTTTTTCTCTTTGATTGTTTCTTTTCATTCACTTTTTCGTTTTGATTGCTACGAAAGGGTGTATTGTTTGTGTGACTTTTGCTTGTGCTAGTTTGGTTTTCACTCATACAAGAAAGATAATTAGCAAGACAAGCATTGTGTTGTATTGATCATCATTCATACGCAAAAAATAAAAGACATCTTTATGATTGATTGTACATATTAGAAGGCATTTAAAAGTTTTTTCATTACATCAGGATTTGATTGAGAAAAGAATCGTTTGAGGGCATTTCGTATTTGTGCTTGTTAGTGAAAAGAACTTTCTCTCTCCCTTAGATAGATGTTCATCGAAAGAAAATGACTGCTTATCATATTTGATGCACTCTTTGGGTCTGAGTCATAATTCCATTTGTTTCACTTCCATGCACCCCTTTGCGTAAAGAACAACCATAAAAAATCAATGCTAATTAAAATTTATCTAGAACTTTTTCTGTTCTAGGATCCTCCACCAACAGTAGACTAGGCTTAGTACTTTGGATTAGGGCTGTGAGCACAACTCTCCAAAGTTTCTAAAACAAACAGTAGCATCCTGAGTTAGGGAGAGTCAAATCCAGTCATCATATAAGTCTGCCTGGGATCCCCCTCTCACACAGGGGTTACGCACAAGGTTGCATTCGGGTAAGCTACGGGGACTAACCCTCCGTGGTTTAACTGATTGTGGTGGTCAGATCGTATTATAGGGATCACTTTGAGGTAAATCCACAATTACTGTGTGGAAGCCTTTTAGTTGATTTCGGGCTTGATACCCTGCGCATACGTTTGGATCAGATTGTTGACTGTTCCCGCCCAGGGGCTGACTGCAAATTGGTAACCTTAGTGGCCATAACCTTTAGGGTATTACACAAGGTGACGGTGATGGGAAGTCTCACTGTACCTGGAGCAGACATTCGTCAAACTCACTCGGGCTTCTTGGAGGGTAAATCCACAATTACTGCGTGGAAGCTTGCACCAAGGCGTAAGTCTGTTAAGCAGGTCGCCATTGTAACTGTTCCACCCTATCCCCGCCCCTTCTGGACATGATCATGCGACGTTGGATTTCATCACCAACTAGTATGGTCATTAAAAGAAGGTCCTGTTTTCTTGGTTGTGATTCTTAGATTTTTTAGCGTGTGTTGTTTCTTTTCATTAGTTGGCCATAATTTTCTTTCGCCGACTCTTTTCCGCCAACATCGACCCTCCATGCCGCTCGCGGAGGCTATAGGGACTTCCTCCAGAGAATATGGAAGGAAACACCCCTCTACCCCCTCATTCTAAGGAGGAATCTCCTCAACAAAGCGAGGTTCATAGTACTACAACTTACCAGGAAGGAGTTCCCATCCCTTTGGATAATTTTTGAATTGTCTCAGAATATTTGGAAGCTTATCGCATTCCAGAGGGGTACGAACGATAGATCCTCCACCTAAATTCTACTGGAGAATTTGTTGTCATCAATCCTTCTGACATTCTGGCTGGGTCTTCTCAAAACCCTTTAGCCAATGACCCTTTTTGGACTGAGGACGTTGTTCGGATCCCACCACACTTGGTGCGAGATCTTTATGGAATAGGAGAGGGTGCCGATGCACCTTTTTCCTACACTGTACCCCCAAATCACTTCACCGGTACTACCACCCTTACAACCACACCAACCGTTGGTCTGAACATACCGTCCATTGGCCCAAGGTCTACTATTCCCCTCCAGACAGCCCATTCGATAATGGCCCCACACATTTCGACTATCCCTGCCGGCAATGCGGTAGTTAATCAAACACCGATTGGCACACCTGTAACACCAAGACCTACACTCCCTTTTGGATTTAGGGCACTCAACGCTTCCTCTACCACCACTGCCCAAACCACTACTCAAATTGTACCGGGAAGTTCCATACCTATCCAACAACCCGGAGGGACTGGCCTTGGTGGTCCTAACCTGATCGGTGGCACCGGTCAGTCATTTATGTCTGGTTCTCAGATCCCGGGAACTCTACCTCAAACTAGGGGGCATCCTCCCCCCGAAGGACAATTTCCATTCGAAGGGAACCCTAATGCTGGGGGGCATCCTCCCACTGGAGGAAAAATTTCATTCGGGGGGCACCCTCATGCTGGGGGGCAGCCTCAATCTGGAGTACACCATCAACCACAAGGACAAAAGGTGTCCACCGCACCTAATCCATGGAGAATCCCTTTTTAAGGAAACCCACATGCCTCCATGGGACAAAATGTTCAGACTCCACAACAACCCCCTTATGGACAAATGCCAAACCCACCCTATAATCCACAAAACCCATCTGGTTATCCTCCACTCACAAACACTTCTCAAAACATCTCAAATCCTATGTACCTTGGTCAAAATCAACCTCACATGAGAGGGCCCAGAAGTTATAATTATCCACATAACCCAATATTGGGCCCCACTGCTGTCCCTCTGCCACACCAGCATTACCCACAGGTTAACCGACAACTACCTTTTCTAGCCACCTTGGACCTTCCAGACTTGTCTTGGTTAATGAATGATCCCATTTATCATTCTCCAGTTTGGCCAGCCATTCCAGCTAAACTTCCTTCTGATATCCCAAAATTTGACGGAAAGCCTGGAGAAGACCCAAACAATCACGTGATGACCTTCCATTTGTGGTGTTCATTCAACTCCCTCATGGATGATTCGATTCATTTGTGTCTTTTCCAACGAACACTCACGGATTCCGTAGCGAAATGGTACATTGAATTACCACGCACATCCTTTCACGAATTCAACTCCCTTTCCATGTCCTTCCTCACCCATTTCCAACTACCCATTCAGTACGAGATGGGTACTGAACTATTAACCTCTCTTCATCAAACAACTTCCATACATATCTCCGATCATATCCATGAATGGAGACGACGACGAAGGCTAATCAAAGCGGTCATCCCTGACCAATTGTTAGCAGAATGGTTCACGAAATCACTATTACCCCAGATTGCTCGTGATGTTGCCATGGGTGGCATAGTCACCGAGGAAGAAGCCATCGCCCGGGCTCAGTACTTAGACTTAGTCTATTCACAATATGGTACTCTATATGAGTTGATATCGAACACTACCCATGCCACTAATGATCCATCCAAACCATCGACTACTTCACATGCGGATGGAGTTATTGGCTCCGTCAAAACTCAATCTACTACCCAGTCTACTGGAACAATCCAGCGGCCCACTCCCACGGATGCTCCCAGTTCAACTGCACCCTCTTCTACCCCACCTCAAACTCAGGTTTCTGATGTGAATGCGGTCCAGTCAACCCCTTCACAACAACTTGGGGGCAAGAAGAAAGCGAGAAACAAACCAAAGAAGAAGAACAACAACGAGCAACCCAAGACCCAATCGCAAACCCTTACTGCCGGAAAACAACCACAATGAAAACTGAAATTCCCATGTCTCATTTGTGGTGACGATCACTACACTTGAGACTGCCCATATCGTGATGAAGTGGCCAAACTTTTCAAGGGAAATTCACAACTCGCTGTGCTCACTCAGCCTTTTCCGCAGCAACAATCTTTGGTTGCACAAACCCCCACGCCAGGGGGCAGTTCCAACCAACCCCATGAAGAGGCCTCGACAAGTGCCCACATTTACATGTTTAACAAAGTTAATCTAACAACTCGCTCTGCGACATATGACACGCCAGTTAAACCCGATAAGTCGAAGATCACTAACGGTTCTACATCAGACCCATTACCATCCTCCGTCAATCCTCCATCTATTAGCCCTCCATCCAAGCCACTCCAGATTGAGAAACCTTCTTTTGACTCCATCCTACGCCCTCCTAAGAGCACCATCTAGAAATATACATTCAATCCTAATTCACGGGCTGCCCAAAACTACAATATCGTAGAAGATTTGGCCCAAGCCCCGTATACTATGTCCACCTTGTAAGTTCTACAACACTGTCCCAGCCAACGTAGAACGCTCTTAGTCACTATTGGGGCTTTCGATCCTGAGTCATCAAACTACCTCATGTTTAATCTGGATGATCATCAACCGCAACTCTCCCACCAGCTAGCTTTCCAAATCGATGTGGTTGTTCATAATCAACAAATCCACCGGACTATCCTGGATGAGGGAGCCTCCACCTGTGTCATGTATCTAGCCTGTTGGAAAGGTTTGAAATCACCTACCCTAAACAAATCCGCTACCATGTTACATGCCTTTGATGGACGAGGTTTTCATCCTCATGGATTATTACAATCCTTAGCCATTCAGCTGGGCGGCAAAACTGTTACTGTTGACGTCGAGGTGGTCGATGCCCCCCTCGATTACAACCTACTACTTGGAAGAAGTTGGTTCTACGCGATGACTGTCATCACCTCGTCGGTGTTTCGATGTGTACAATTCCCCCATCAAGGCAAAATTGTTACCATCGATCAACTCGATTTCTGCACACCCGACGCCTGCATCCCTGCTACCAACAACATTCCTTTTTTGGGAGACCACCTGGTTATGTATGAAAGCATTGGTGTTGGCTTATTGAAAGATTCTAGCCTCATGGGTACCTTCCCTACACCACTTCCACCTACCACACATCATATTGCCGCCGTCAATATGATTTCGACTATGCCTTATCAATCCTTGGAATCATCTGACCCTTGGGTTGTGCCTAGTCCTTTGGAATTCGATGTGCTTGGGGACACAATGCCTCTGAGCCCAGCTGAGGCCACATACGTAGCTATTCAATCTGCCTCTCCCCCTTCGAACACTTCACATTCATTGGCACTCGATACTTATTCGGTGCCCTCGTGGTTAGATTCCCTATCATCCACCATTGATTACATTTCCCAAATTTTTCCTTCAGACGAATCTATCATGGAAATGCTTAGCATTGACGATCTGCCCTGGGATGACAACCACCACCGATCCTCTTTTCTTCCACCTTTGGAATAGATCCAAGACATATGATCTGTCTTCCCTCCCGATGTTACCGAAGCTCCGCAATATTCTATCCTCACACAAGACACTCTCTCTGAGGGGAACATGGGTAGCATCTCTGCTACGATCACGATTGACATTTCAACCAAAGAAGGTGTCGTGGAAAACATCAACCTTGGTGCTAATTGCACACCCGACGAAGTGGTTTCTTACACCGCTTTATTCAAGGAATTCTGTGATGTCTTCACATGGAGTTACGAGGAAATGCCAGGGATCGACCCTTGCATCGTCATACACGAAATCAAAACCTACCCTGACGCGAAACCGGTTTGGCAAAAGCTTCGCCCGGTTCATCCCAAGAAAGTTGCAGCTATAAAGGCAGAAGTTGAAAAACTTCTAAAATGTAGCTTTATCTATCTCGTCCCTTTAACCGAATGGGTCTCCAACCTTGTCTTGGTTGCTAAGAAACAAGGGACCATCTATGTTTGCATTGACTATAGAGATATCAACAAATCTTGTCCTAAGGACAACTACCCTACGCCCTTCATCGACCAAATCATCGATAATTGCACAGGAAGCGTAATATTTTCTTTCATGGATGGCTTTTCTGGATATAACCAGATTGAAATCTTGCCTACAGATCAACACAAGACAGCCTTCATCTGCCCTTGGAGAACTTTCACCTATCGAAAGCTACCTTTTGGCCTTAAAAATGCTGGAGCCACTTTCCAGCGAGCCATGTCGTACGCTTTTCATGACATCAAGAATATAGCAGAACCATATCTCGACGATTTACCCACACATTCGTTAAATCGATCCGATCACATTGATCATTTACGTGCAATTTTTCTGCGATGTAGGTTCTACCGTATTCGTCTAAACCCACACAAATTCATTCTCGCTGTCGAATCCGATCGACTCCTCGGTTTCATTATCTCCAAAGATGGGATTAGGGTGGACCCCTTAAAGATCAAGGCCATCTTAGCCTTACCTCCACCTACCAATTTAACCCAACTCCAAAGTTTGCAAGGCAAAGCAAACTTTCTTCGCCGTTTCATCTGCAATTATGCCGAGATCACTAAAGGATTTATGCGGTTACTGCAAAAGAACGTCCCTTTCATCTGGGATGACATAGCTCAATGGTCATTCGATGCTCTTAAGCATGCTTTGACCCATGCACCTTTGTTACATCCCCCTGAATATACAAAGGATTATATCCTTTACTTGGCCGCTTCCACTTCTACCATCACAATGGTGTTAGTCCAAGAAGACTCCAATGACGAAGAACATGTGATTTATTATCTGAGCAAGAGTTTATTTGGACCCGAACTCAGATATTCACATGTTGAGAAACTAGCTCTGGCAGCCGTCATCACTATCCAAATGTTCCGCCACTACATCTTATTATGAACCACCACGGTAATCGCAGACTCCAACCCCATGTACCACGTCCTGACACGTCAAGGACTTGGGGGAAAATATTTGAAATGGATCGTTATTCTTCAAGAATTCGATCTTGAGTTTATGAAGGCGAAAGCCAAAAAATCCTTGGTGTTTGTCGAGCTCATCTGTTCTCTCCCTCATGCCAATGAAAACATCGAACCTAGAGATTCTCTCCTCGATGAATCTCTCTTCCTCATCAGTACCTCAGATCCTTGGTACGGAGACATTCTCCTCTACCTTCAAACACAACGTTTTCAGCCCAACATCTCTCGCGAAGAGCGTCGACGCATTCATCACCACTCTCGCCGTTATATCATCCTCGATGACACTTTGTATCACCGTGGTATCGACACCATCCTTCGGCAATGTCTGATTCACGAGGAGGCTAAATGTGTTTTGAACGATTATCACCTTGGCACCTGTGGCGGTCACCTTTCCGGAATGGCCACAGCCCAAAAAATCCTACGTGCTAGCTACTTTTGGCCCTCGATTTTCAAAGATTGTATCAAGGCTGTCAAGAAATGCCCACCCTGCCAAATATTTAACAAGAAGGCATGCACCCACCCTATGACATTGCACCATATTATCGCCATCGGCCCCTTTGCCAAATGGGGTATTGACTTCATGTAGTGTAAGCCTACCTTAGCCGGGGGGCTCGGTTACATCATCGTCACCGTCGATTACTTCACCAAATGGGCTGAGGCTATGCCTACCTTCCTGAATGATGGCCGAACGGTAGCTCTTTTCCTCTTCAACCACATCATAACTCATTTTGGTGTACCACATGCCATTGTCACTGACCATGGTGCACACTTCAAAAACCAGATGATGAGCGAGTTACATGTCAAATTGGGTTTTCGCCATGAAAACTCATCCCCTTACTACCCTCAAGGGAATGGACAAGTTGAGGCTATCAACAAAGTCCTAAAAACCATGATCCAATGCATGGTAGGGGAAAACAAAACATCATGGCATCTACAACTGTTCTCCGCTCTCTGGGCCTATCGCACCTCTGTGAAAACTTCAACTGGATTCACTCCTTTCCAATTGGTCTATGGCATTGAATCCGTCCTACCGATCGAGTGTGAGATTCCATCTCTCAAACTGAAAGTAGAACTCCTGCCTCATACTTCTGCTGAAGAAGAACGATTTTTGTACCTATCCAAACTGGATGAAATGCGTCGCGATGCTGCTCTCACCAATGAGGCACATCAAAAATGAATTAAAAGTCAATATGACAAATTCGTTCAACCTCAAACTTTCCCGGAAGGAGACTTAGTCCTTGTTTATGACCAAGCTCATGATAAATTGGGGACAGGAAAGTTAGAACCCATGTGGCACGATCCCTACATCGTGAAGCATGTCCTACATAAAGGTGCCTATGAATTAGTTGATCATGATGGAATTTCCCTAGGAGAGCCCCGAAACGGGCTTTACCTCAAGAAGTACTATGCTTAGATCATCTAGCATTTGTACTTTGTACATTGTTGTATTTAATTTTGGTGTGTCTATTTCTTTCGCGTGCTCGAGTCTTTACCATTGCCACTCATGATTGTGCTTGTGTTTTCATGCGCAGATGACATCTTCCTTTCCTATCTTTTTTGGGTTCGTGGATGGCGCTAGCCGACATACCCGGAACATTGCTTCAGCAGCTTGGGTTATTTACCAATTTGACCAGGTGGTGAGTTCAAGAGACATTTGTTTAGGACCAGCAACCAACAATATGGCAGAATATCATGCTGTCATTGGACTACTGACCCAATCTTCTTCTCTAGGTATCTCTCGCATCATTATTTACTTAGACTCCCAACTAGTGGTTTTTCAACTCAACCGCATCTACTCTATCAGTAGTCCTATCTTGCTACGCCTACACTTGCAAGTTCGTCGTCTCGAACGAATGCTTGATTACATCGAATATAGACACATTCTGAGAGAACTTAATAGTGTTTCGGATTCATTAGCTAATTATATTATGGATCGGTATCTTGCCCACATATAAGATTCAAGGAAATAAAAATTGTACATTACATGTAAATTAAAACACATCACAGACATCATCGTGTACAAATCATTGGCATAATAAAAACTTGAAACTGTATATATATATATATATATATGGCGTGACTGAAATGTTTGTATTACATCAAAAAGTGTGTAGAAGAGAAAAATATTGGGTCTGTTCACCCATACAACGTTTCCCAACAAGGCATACAAAAAACATGATCACGAGGAGACTCTAATCTCCCCGCATTGCATTGTGCTGTGAGTAACACACTACTGCATGTACTACGCACCTCAACAGAGAATTGATATTCTCTGGTACTCCTACAGTGTGCCGCTGCAGATGAAAAGGCACATCCCCCCTCCGTAGAGGAGGGATACCCATCGTAAGGCCTTGGAGGTTCCTCTAAACCTCCCGGAGATCCACCACTGGTATTGCTGGGTCTGCTGCAACTGGGGCGCCTCCACGATGCCCTGGTACTGGTATATCAGCTGGGTGCACTGCTCCCTTGTCTGTACGTTGGAAACAAAACATCTGTTAAAACTCTTTTACATACCCCCAAAAAAAAATACATATACATCAAAAACTTAAAAAACAAAGAAATTAGACAAGGTATGGCTTAGTCTCTTACCTGACTCGTCTCAGTCTTCCCCCGCGGGCAAAATCAAGTCCATACTCCCATGAAAGTCTACATCGGCATAAGGGAAGTCCTCTATCCAGAGGTACTGCCGTCTCAGCCAGGCAAAGAAATCACCAGTAAAGCGGAACTCTGACTCTGAAACTAGCCTTGAAGACAGACTAGTCCACCTCTCCATCTGAGGTTCGTCCATTGGTCGTACTGCCAGTGCTATCTAAGGCTGCATCTGAGGGATGTGATCTAGAAAAAATGAGACCAAAAACGAGCCATAGCCGAACTGCTTCTGACCAGTCCTGCAACGTGAGATCTGTTCCTTCACATTTCGAAGGAACGCTGCACTCCAGTTGAATAGTGTTGGTTCCAAACACTGAACACCATAGGCCACCTGTGATCTCGATGCCAGATGAGTGCTAGTTCTTCCTGTCATGCTCGTAATAGCAAATAATATAGACCGGAGAGGCAAATCTCGAATATCCTTGATAGGGATTCTGCCCCCTACCAACCTTGCTCCCGAGACGCAGTGGCGTGCTAGATACACGCCCACCTGCTCAGGTAATGCCCTTTTCCCACTGAAAGATATGGGGACCCCTCTTTTCGAGAGGCCGGTCAAAAAGTACACATCTTCCAACTCAATGGTTATAAGTTGTGTGCCGATACGGAATCCCTGTTCCACAACATCCCAAAGGCCAATCATATGCTCAAGTAATAACACCTCTCTCTTCATTTTTTGCAATTTGAAGAACTTGAGCAAGCCACAAGCTCGCAAGGCAACCCATGTATGAGGACTCCATAGAGAGGCTAAATCATCCATCTCATGTTCCCTCTCTTTCCATTCAATCATGATTGCCGAAGTTATCTACAAAACAAAAAATCAAGAATTTCATTATTCCTCACGTTTTGGTAATTTCGATGATTTGCAAAAGCATTTTAAAACATAAAAATAAATTCCCACATCATCTAAAAGCAACCACTCACTCTTTTTAACCACCACACCCTTTAACACTTGTCAAATAATGACAAAAACGTTTTGAAAATGAAAAATGACTTTAGGGGCTGCGTGGGCATTTGGGGAGAATATTTATGAGTTCTTTTACTAAGAATGACCGGTCTAATTGATTGCAAGGGTGTAGACATCCTAATCACCCTTCCCCAACGCATTTTTGTGAAAGAACCCCCCCATTTTGTTAATTCTTGAAAGAGGCAGATTTGGTTCCAAGAGGGGCGACTTAGGGCTTTGTGTTTTAAAATAAATAATGCCATGAAAATCAATCTAAAACCATGTAATTGAAAGAGCAAAGGATGGGCACCTACCTGGTTCGAACAGTGAGAAAAATGATCAATCGTAGCTCCGGCAGTGAGGAAAACAAGATTTGCTTCAAAATGAGATTCTCCACTACTCCAAAATCCTTGCAAATGAAATGGTAAATGAATTTTCAAATCAATTGTTATTTATAAAATTTCATTTTTTATAAGGTATGGTCATTTTTGGGTTTCTCTAATGATGTGATGGCTTCACTAAACTCTGGTTTGTCGTTTCTGGCATCGCAGGTTTCTTGGCAGTTCTAATGAATTATTCACCTTGTCGCACTTATGAGCATAGTCTTAGTTCGTTCTCGAGCTCGACAATATGAGAACGTAACCGGGTAAACTTTTATCTCTTTTTCTGACCCGTACGGATATGAACACACGAAAAAGGAACCCCCCTGGAGTCTCCTTTAAACCCTTTTAAGATTCTCTAAATATGAAAAGATTGTCGAGTGACCTTGCTTCCTTTCACACTCGTTAAAAGGTTATAAAGGGCGTCTTTCAAGCGATAGTTTAACCCTTTTTCGGTCTCATTGGACTACTGTATGAAAAAGGAACTGAGAGAGTTCTCTTTTAAGTGTTTTTTCAAACTCTATAATCCCAAAAAACCTTCGAGTTTTCTATCTTTGGACTCATTAAAATACACATCGACAGACCCATATGGGAACGAACCCTTACTTCTTCCGATTCGTTAAACAAAGGAAGAGGAACTTACCGAAGGTGAGTTATATTGAGCATGTGTTATCCTCCTCAAGCTCATTAAATCAAAAATAGGTACTCATCCATCTGTATGGGGGAAAAAATTGAAAGGAGCAAGCCAAGCAGTCTCTTGAGAACATCATCCAACACTTCTTAGAGTCGCCCTTGAACACGACACTTTGTCACTTTGCACATATCATAATCCGCTGACCCTCTGCACTGAGCCAATCCTCTGAGTTCCTTTCACTCCTTTGGGTCACCCGACGCAAGTCATAGTATCCATTGCATAGCTTTGGTACATGCCATGTTTTGTTGTTGTGCCTCAATGTTCAAGGGAAGTATCTGCCTCAAGAGTCAACCATCCCAAGTATCTTGCCTCAAAACCTGTGTCAGTCCATGTCCATTCGATCTACAAATTACATCTCCATGTCTGTTTTGTGTCGTTGATGGGGGATACATCAAGGCCCTCCCTCGATGAGTCTATTCCTTTCGACTTCAACACATTATCTGGGAATCAGACTTAGAAACTAGTTAGTACTTTGGGACCTGCATGCCTCAATGGCAGGCCTCCTCACATTCGACAGTGGGTTTACATCATTGATCCCTGATCGAATGATTCCATGGATGTTTGACCTCAGATCATCTACTCACATTCGCTGGAATGTACTAGGGTATCTTAGGAATCATTGACATTAATGATGATCTCCCTCGCACTTGTTAACGGTTTACAACATTGACTGGTAATCAAGTGGCTTCTGCCATGTTTGACATCAAGACATCTATTCGCATGGTCAGATTTGTGCCATATTGGGATTGGTAAGAAGACCCTGGGTTGGGCGATCACTTTGATATATGCTTTGCCCAGGCTGCAAAGGAGTTTCTATTGGACAAAGAACACATACACTGTAACATAGATCCACTTTGTATCGGTCGTGGCTATGTCTTGTCATCTCGTAGATCCACTGTGTATCCTTCGTGGCTATGATCAGTCCGAGTCGTCAGAGTATAGATCCACATTGTATCTTCGGTGGCTATACCTTTTTATCAATACAATTATGGATCTGTAGTGTATTTTATGGCAGCCATATCCTGCTAAGTCTTGATCACCCAAGCGTACGTATGCCTGCCTCGGGTTTTGAAATATGTCATGTTACTTGTTGGATGTTTGTGTGCAGCTTCTGTCAGGTTCTCCGAGTCTATACCCTAGCTTGTACTTCTACAAAGTATTTCAGTTATCAGTTGGTATCTTCTAACTTCATACTTTGGGGGGCATTTTGTTACACGTCAAAATTACTTAGCTGGATAAGTGTCGCATGTCCCTGTCAATTGTCGTAAGTTTGCATCTCCCTTACAACTTTCGCAAGTGTCGCAAGTTGGTCACAAGTGTCACAAATGATGTTCAGACATACTGCCATGTTGACGACACTAAGGAGACACTTATAACATATCATATGCTTGATTTGAAGGAGGAGAACTGGTTTACTGAAGACAAATAACTCTTGACACCCGAAGAGAGCCCTGAAACAAAGGTTTCGAGGAGGAGCGCTCCCCTATTTCAACCCTAGAAGTGCTGGTGCTCCCCTACAAGGCTTCAGGCAGTGTTATAACACTCCCTAGCCCCCTCTGAAGGAGTGCTGCTCATCTTGAAAGTGTTGCAGCTCCCCTAAATCTTACCAGGGAGCGCTACAGCGCTCTGATGCCCCTTCTAAGGGAGTGCTGCCTAATCTGAGGCAGTAGTTGGCCCATTGAGGAGAATAAGGGGAGGATCTTTTGAGATTAGGAGACAGTTGTGTTCAAATTCTTGGTTTCATCAAGAGATCCCTGATCTAAGGAGAAGGTTCCCAAATTGGTCTAAAGATAACTCAAGAGGTTAAACTCCTCTTAACCTATATAAACAGGCTCTATGATGGTGGAAAAGGGGGGAAGAACTGAAGACATGAAACTTATGATCTTGGAAGAAATTCACATTCAGCCAAAAGAGAGTGATCAGTGAAGCTGTTGTTATCCAGGTTGTATATCTTTCAGGCAAGGGTTAGACGAAGAGGACTTGATGAAGTTGTCGCATTCACATCTACGATTGTAAGTATTGTTGTCGTTATTCTCATCAATATGACACGCTTGGCCTGTTTCTTTCTAGTTTGTGTCTAATGTCACACAAACTTATCATTAATTGATAGATCTGTTTTCAAACTAATATCAATAGAGTAGGAAGTGGTCATATCTTGATTTGTCCACAAAACTTAGCAAGGAACAAAGGATTGGAGTGCAACTCAGAGCGTGTAGGGACAAACGTCGATAAAAAGTACTTTTGTCATCCTTCCTTCTCATGTGTTAGTTTAGATAGATTTGAAAGGAAGTCAGTGTCCATGTTAAGCATTTTCTGTCTAGAGTTAAGGTCAAGCTCTTAGAGGCGATCTACCTGTCCGCAGGGAGATTTTCCTACAACAATAAGGTTGCATGTGAAAAAACACTTGATCCCCTTTAGAAAAATAATGTTCAAATCTACTCTAATAAACTCGTATTTCATTTTCTTTAGCACCATAAACAATTTGTCCTTGAGGGTACCTATACTGGCTTCTTTGGTGTGAAACACTTTATGTTGGCCCTTAACTAAGTTTTGAGGATCCTTGTTCACATTTGACCTATTTTTGGGACTTCGACAGGCTGTCGAAGGCAGAGCACAAGACGAAGCAGAGATCATGGGATCTCAGCCCCTTTTTTGGGCATTTTGGGATTTGGGATTATGTAACAGGTATGGGAATGTTAGCCCATGGGTTTACCCATGTTTAGGCCTATTTTATAAAGTATAAATAAGTATCTAGGTGATGTAAGAAGAGGCTGATAAGCTAAGTGGTAGTGATTGTAAAGGATTTTTTCATATTGTGTGAGACTTGTAGAGCTAAGTGCAAGTGGTTGTAACAGACTGTGGGAAGGCTTTGTGCTAGACCTAGCTTGAGGAAGGAGGATCTGGCGAGGTGTGTGCAAATCACTTGTCCTATGCAGAGTAGGGTTTTTGTGGCTCTGTGCATGTAAATGATTGATTGAAGATAATAAAGAAGAAGAGTTGGTGGATGTAGTGTTGGGTATGTGTTATATTCTTTGCACATGTAGTAGTGTTTGAGCGCTTGTGCCGGGCGGGCAGGGGGGCTAGAGGGGGGGCGGAGCCCCCCACGTGGGGGTTCGGGGGTACCGGCCCCGAATTTTTTTTTTCAGGCTGACATATTTTCTCCGGGCCGACATATTTCCAAGACGACATATTTTCGCCCAACCGACATATTTTCGAGACGACATATTTTCGGGACCACATGATATTAGGTGGCTTTTCAACACATGGTTTTTTGCCGATGGTTTTCTATTTCCGGTTAAGGAATTAGGGTTTTGGACTAATCCAGGCTATTGGGTTAGGGTTTTGGATGCTGCTGGCTCCTATATGTATATTGTATTGTAAACAATGTAAAACACAATGTATGAATATAATATATGCTGGTTTTCCTGGTTTGGGTTTCCAGATGAAAAATCTCTATGTAATGTTTGTATTTGCCATTGTATCTTTTCTATTCTTTTCTGAATACCAGTCTGCAGTAGATATTGTACAAGGTTAGAATTTACATTTGGTATCAGAGATTTATTGGCCTCAGGGGGATGCCTTTGTCGTCAAGGGTTTGGCTCGGGACTGTGATAAGCCTTGTTACAGTGGGAGATCTGCGGTATTGTTTTTCAGGTGAAAAGAAATGGCAAGCAATTTGAAGATGGAGATCGAGAAGTTTAATGGGAAAAGATTTGAGTTGTGGAAGCTCAAGATGGAATATCTTTTGGTGGACAGAGATCAGTGGATCATGGTAGATCTAGGTACGACACCTACAGGAACTTCTGCAGATGTCTGGAAAAAGATGGATCGGAAGGCAAAGAGAACAATTTGACTGTGTCTCTTCGATTCAGTATTACTGAATGTGTCAGAGGAAGCTACAACCAAAGATTTATGGGAAAAGTTGGGGAAGTTGTATCAGTCTAAGTCCCTGGTAAATAAACTATTCCTGAGAAAGAAGCTATATAACTTGAGGATGAGAGATGGAG
>ML784680.1:455726-474827 GCA_009831015.1 Picea engelmannii
TCATACTTCAGCTAAGTATAATCAAAATAATTAATTAATAACTTATAATCAATTAAGGTTATATAATAATTAATTATAATTTAGCTAAGGTTTAGGATTATTTATGAAATTATTCATAGTAATAAGAAAAGGGTCATTACATATGCAAAAAGAAGATAAGAATCAAAATAGAAAAAATAATACCGAAATGAAGCTCACTGGAAAGAAGGGCAGAAATCTAAGTAAGAAGAGAGCTAAGATAGAAAAGTTACAAAAGGTCCCAGAGGGAACTTCATAGAAGGAAAATTTGTAAAATTGGAACTTCATTAGGATAACAGAACATCGTCACATGGCAATTCGCCAGGGCAAAGAAATATAGATAGATGAAATTTAGATATGTTAGATATGAATGAATGCTACGATGCTCTATTTTATCTGTAGAGTGGATAATGGTTAAATATTAATGAAGTGTCAGTGCTAAGTGCTTTGTTAAGTATTATAATCACAGATCTGTGTCCCAGCTAAGGTTGCAGACATCTGAGTCCTGCAACCACCCCTACCTCTACCTTAGGTGAGACTTCATCTGCTTCACAGGTGTTTCCGAAAGGGATGGTAGTTAGGGTTTTGTTGGTGCATTGTTGTAGTGTTGAAAAATGGGTCTGTCCCTGTCCCAACAAATGGTTCCATTGTCGGGACCTGGAACTGTGATTGCTAGGAACTGAGGAAGAAGAATCTTTGTGCAAATATTTGACCTAAAACTATGAAATCATCCTATGTATATCTGTTTCCCTACTACACAACATTGTACTTGACCTGTGAAGCTATGCATCAAGAACACTTTTTCTAACCATGAATTTGAGCCCACAGACTCATTGATTTTTCATAGTGATCATTGTGCTATTTCCCTCTATCCCATTTTAGTGTCTAAGTTACTCCTTGAACCTAAGATTTCCAACCTCGAGCATGTATGTTGGATGAGTTCACCACTGCAAAGGAATTTTTCAAATAAGTTCTCATCGACCTCATTACTGAAAGAGTAATGTTGTTGTCTACAAGTGTATAAGATTCATCAACGAGAATAGTGAAAGCCTCTCCATTGAATGCTCGTGGATCTGGGCCATCTCAACCATCAATGAAAAATAGAACCAAGCACAAAGATGACCTAGAAAATGTGAAGCTGATTCCGACCATATTTCCCAACTATATCCCACCTCTGGCCAGCACGGTAAATCGTGATAGTGTGCCAAGAGATGTTGAGTACACCATAGTTACTGCGTACGTCCCGAAGGGGATACCCGTAGTTAGAGCATAGAAGGACAAGATCACAGCGTTGAAGTTCAACGACTTCAACCTCAGAGATCGTAAGATCTATGGTATGCTCACCCCATACAAATACCTGACCAGGATGAAGGGGAAGAATTCAAAGATAATTCCCCAGTCATGGACTATGGACCTCACGTAGTCCACCCTCTTAAATGTAATTAAGATAAATTACTTTGGAAGGCACTAGGAGGTTAACGCATGCATTAAGCTCCTGGTGTCGTGCTTCCATGGTAGCTACTTATGGCTGGTCTTGTGGGTGTTGCCTTGGTTGCCTTGGTTGTTGAATTGTTTGCCTCGGTTGTAGCTTTGTCTACCTCAGTTGCCTTGGTTGTTGAATTGTTTGCCTCGGTTGCCTTGGTTGTTTAATTTCTCACCATAGTTGTTGTCATGGGTATTGTCGTTGTTCTGGTTGCCGTTGTTGGTATTGCCGACGTTGCTGCCGGAGATGGTGCAAGTGAGGCCAGAGAGGTTGGCTCTACCTATGTGGCCTTGTCCACTCATGTTGTTGGCCGTTAGAGGACTTACAACTGCTGCTAAATCTGCTAAACAAAAAATGCCTCACTTCAACTCAATCTGCGAAACACCAAATATACCTACAAATATGTTGTAACACCAAATACACCTACAACTCAAAGTAAATATACTAAGCTTATGACATTACAGAAAGTAAATATTCAGACTGCTAAGCTTATGACATTACAAAAAGTAAATATTCAGATTTCTAAGCTTATGACATTACAGAAAGTAAATATTAGTATACCGGAGCCCAAAGTTGATAAGCAAGAGGTGAGAAATACAATGGAAAAGCCTTCGTTATATAGTAACGAGCGGACTCCAAACTCGGATTTGAAAACCATCTCGACTCATTACAGTTGAGCACCATTCAATCACATTAAATTTTTTAATGTACATGATCAAATTTGATGTTTCACTGGAAGGGGAGAAAATTCAGGTGCATTAATTCTTATTTTTTATTTTAAGTTGAAGGGGTATTTTAATTTGTAATGAGTTAATAACCAGTCTCAAAAAAAAACTTTTTCTTATCCCATATCCACTAAATAAAGGCACTAATTTTTATTATTAATAAATTAAATTAAAAATTAAAAATAATTATATCTTTATTTTTTAATTTAAATTTATTCTAATTTATTTATTTATATGAATGTCATTACCATTACATTTGTTTGTTTATATATATAATTGCACACTTCTCGTTAACCTTGATCGTGTACTAAATTAACTACCCAGCACAACTGGGGAGACGACTGTAATAAATGAAGTTACTGGAGTGTACACAGTGAGATCTAAAGTTACTTTACATCCAGCTGTGTACATGACAGCATGAAAATGCCTGCTGAATTTTCAACAACCAATTTATTAAAAAATTGATAGGGAGGTTTGAGGTAGTGGTCAAACATGTGGTTTCACCCAAAGATACTATAATAAATGGTATCATGACCCATGCACACATAAGTGGATCAAATCCCACCCCCATGTCCTTCAACTTTTTAAAGGTTGGCGGAGGCGGCTGGATGGTAAAGTCGTTCTTGCAATGAAGGTCAGGTCTTGTGCTCAAAACCGAGCAAGGACGTGGTCTAGCTGCAGAAAGCTTACCTGGGCCAAGCTCGCATACCTTTTAGAGCACCCGAGTGGGCCCAATGGTTAATAAAATGTGTTATCTCCAGGGAGGTCATAAGTTCAAAACCGACGGGGGGTAGGGATGCCCATATTGGCTCGTTGTGACAAGGCTGGAAGGGTAGACGACCCCTGGGATAGAGGTTCACTTTGGTGGGCCTCAGGACGTCTCGGCCCCTACTGAGTCACAAGTTATTGGTATATTTGGCTTGCGGGCTCTTGGATATACTCTTGGGAGGTTGCTATTCCCATGGTTAAAAAAAATAAAAAAAATAAAAAAAATAAATTGATAGGGAGGAAAGAGATTTATAAATAAATAATATAATTATAATATGCCAAAGAGGAAAGAGATTTATAAATAAATAATATAAATTCTTATTGCTAGCATCACGAGAATGACATAGATCAATCATGCAAAGTCTAGCATCACGAGAATGACATAGATCGACGATTCATTTATGTATCGTAACTACCCATTATGTAACTACCCCAAAGACGATGAACAACAATATAACCAGAAGAACACCACAATAATACCAAAATGATACCAGAATAACACCAGAAAGAGCACTTTGATTACTGAGAGCAATGTTCACTTGCCTCTTCAAGGGGGAAACCTACAGTAGAGAAGATCTCTATTACATTAATATCCATGAAACAAGTTCTCATACCCTTGACTCCTATTTATACTAAATATGTCAATCAAAGGAACTATCTAGAGGAAGATCCTTATAGAAACAGAAGCTTCTATTAGGTATTCTTACATTGGACTTATTCTTCCTTATTGCTAGGCCTTAATATTGAAATTTATTACATGAAAATATATTATTCTACCTACATGAAGGGTTAGGTCCCTAACACGATCATGATACCATAGAAAATCATTATTCCATACAAATTTATATAATGAACTAGGATCCTCTTGTAGTTGTTGAATGATCTTGCATACCTCTTGATTTTGCTTCCATTCTATCCTTTCTTCTTCCACCCAATCAGAATGCAGAATAGAAATAACACACAGTGAACCTTCTATTTCTTCTTAGTTCCATGAAAGGGCATTTGCCAGAGTATTATGTTTTACCCTTTTGTATATAATCTCAAATTCATAACCTAACATCTTTGTAACCCATTTTTGTTTCTCTTTTGAAGATAATCATTGCTCGGATAATTAATTCAAACTATCATGATCCCATTTTACTTTGAAGACTATTCCTATTAGGTAAGGGCATCATTTTCTTAGTTGCATGTATTATGGCCAACATTTCTTTCTCATAAATGGGTTTGATTAAGGTTTTTCCTTTAAGTTGGTTGCTTTCAAAGGCAAGAGGCCTTCCTTCTTGCATTAAAATTGTACCAATTCCATGGCCCGAGACATCAAACTCCACAATAAATGTTTTTGTTAAGTTAGGTGTGGTCGAGACAGGAGTTGTACATAGCCTCCTTAAGTTTTTCAGAAGCATTGGTTACTGCTTGAGTCCGATAAAATGCTTCCTTCTTTAATAATGTTGTTAGAAGTATTGCTATTTGACCATAGTTCTTGAAAAACTTGCGGTAATATCTTGTCAATCCTAAGAATCCTCTAAGTTTCTTCAAGGCTTTGGGAATTGGCCATTCCCTCATCACTTTAATTTTGTTATGGTCCACTTTTACACCTTCATGAGAGACAATATGATCCAAATATTACATTTCTTGAACCCAAAAGGAACACTTGGAAGGCTCAAAGAACCCAATAAAAATTTGTATAACTCAAATTCCAATTCAATTTAGAAATGAGTAATTGTTTTGGCTCAGTCAAAACAACACCAATAATATACAACTCTTGAGATGTGATGTATAATTGATGAAATATTTTTTTTATAATAATTTTGAAAGAAAACAAAAAAAGATATGCTTTACAATAACTTTAATATGCTTTAATATATTTATATCCAGAATTTCCCATTGTATGGTTCTCTATGGGCATCAACCTCCATCCATGAGGTCACCCTTGAGAGGGAAACATAAAGTTCAAGCAGTGAAGCATCACATGTAAGGATGTTTCAAAACTTCTTACAGAGTGTATATCTAGAAACTTAAGTTCAAGGTTCTCCAAGTAATGAAGGACAACTTGGCTATAGCACAAAATACAAGAAAACAACAAGTAGATGAACATCACAGTGCAATGCGCTTGGAAGAGGGGGAATAGGTTATTTTGAGGCTACAAACATAGAAACAAACATCATTCATATAGAAGCATCCACAATTGATTAACATTGAGTGAAATGCTTGTTTGAATGAGAGGAGCAAGTTAAGCCCTAACAATAACCCTCATTCATTAGTATTATATTAATCATATTTTTGTTAGTTTATTATCAATGTTTTATAGTTTTGTATCTTATCTTGTATATTTGATATATTGTTGTAGCTTTGTATCTTGTACATTTACAACTTATTTGATCAAAATATGTTCCTTTTTGTGGAGAATTCTAATTACAAAGGAAAACAATATGTTTACTCCAAATTCGTGAATGTGGAATGTACTTAACCCCAAAACTTCAAAGAAATCACATAGAATGTAATAAAATACTTGGGTAAAACCAATGAACATACGTGAAAATAGATAAACCTTGATAAATATCTCTTGTATTAATGATATTCAAGAATTGAGAGCTATGTTCAGTTGCCTCCTTAAGGGGGAAACCTCTAGGATTAAACCTCCAAATACAACAAGAAGTCTTGAAAACACATTTCATAACTTTATACTCAATATAAAGCTATCAATAGATAGTATTAACTAGTTGCAAGCCCACTTATAATGAGGGTATACTAATCAATTTGGGCCTTATTAAGAAACATGACCCTTTTTACAATGAGTGACTATTAACTAACTATTTAGTGGGCCTTATTCAAGGAAGGTTCCCTCATACATCAATAAAGTATCCTAATATAGGGGTTAGGGTAGGACTTTAACATGCCCTCCCCCTTAGAAAATAACATTGTACTCAACATTGAAGGTGAGGAAATTGTTGTAGAATCGTTGTTGGTTCCCATGTAACATATTCCAGTTTCTTATTTTTCCATTGGATCAGTACTTCCCTGATTGTGTGCTAGTGCAATTGACACTTTCTAGTATCCAATCATGCTTTTCGCTGGAGCCAAACAAAGCATTCTTCATCAAGTTCTAGTAGTTTGGTATTCACTTTGCAATTCGATCCCATAATATTCTTCAAACAAGACACATGAAAGACTGGATGAATCTTGGAGTGGGCTAGGAGAGTCAACATGTAGGCCACCTATCCAATGTGGTGTATGATTTGATAGGGACCATAGAACTTGGTAGCTACCTGCTTAGGAAATTTATATTTTAGTGATTTATGTTTATAAGGTTGCAGATGAAGAAATGCTTGATCCCATTTGGAAAAATAATGTTCGGATCTATGCTAATCAACTTGCATTTCATTTTTTGTTTTGCACCATAACCAAGTTGTCCTTGAGGGTACATATAATGGCTTCTTTGGTGTGAAACATTTTATATGATTCCTGAACCTTGGAGGTTCTTGGTGCATAGGATGCCACTAAAAGGGGATTTTGTCCACAAACAACGCCATGATAAGTGATATTATACCACCATTCAACCACGGTAAGCCAATGTGTCCATTGTTGTGTTTTCTTAGAACCAAAACATCTCAAACAGGTTCCAATAACTTGTTTACCACTTCTATTTGGCCATCCATTTGGGGTTGATATGAAGTGCTCATATTCAATTGTGTACCTTGAAGTTTAAATAGCTCCTACCAAAATTTGTTGGTGAATGTGGGGACTTAATCTGACACAATGGAATTGGGAATACCATGTAGCCTAAATATCTGGTCCATGAATGATTCAAAATTAGTGCCAAATGCTTCATTCCATTAAGTAATATTCTTATAACAAGCATCTCAATTTCCCACAATTTTGTTAAAAAATGGCTTAATTAATTAAAAAGTGGTATTTAAAGGCTGCAATTTAAATAAGAACTAAAATAACATAGGAAATACTTGGAGTGGGGTAGGAGAGCCAACATGTAGGCCACCTGTCTAATGCAGTGTATGATCTAAGAGGGACCATTGAAATTGGGAGCTAGCTTCTAGGGAACTTTATCTTTTAGTAATTTTTGTTTATAAGGTTGGATGTGAAAAAGAACTTGATCCCCTTTAGAAAAATAATGTTCAAATATATGCTAATAAACTTGTATTTCATTTTCTTTTGCACCATAAACAAGTTTTCCTTGAGGGTACATATACTGGCTTCTTTGGTTTGAAACACTTTATGTTGGCCCTTGACCAAGTTTTGAGGATCCTTGTTCATGTTCGACCTATTTTTGGCACTTCGACAGGCTATCGAAGGAAGAGCGTAAGATGAAGCAGATATCACGGGATCTCATCTCCTTTTTAGGGCTTTTTGGGATTTGGGATTATGTAACGGGTATGGGAATGTCGGCCCATGGGTTTACCCATATTTAGGCCTATTTTGTAAAGTATAAATAAGTATCTAGGCAATGTAAGAAGAGGCCAATAAGCTAAGTGATAGTGATTGTAAAGGCTTTGTGCATATTGTGTGAGACTTGCAGAGCTAAGTGCAAGTGGTTGTAACAGACTATAGGAAGGCTTTGTGCTGGACCTAGCTTGGGGAAGGAGGATCTGGCGAAGTGTACACAGATCTTCTGTCCTATACGAAGTAGGGTTTTTGTGGCTCTATGCATGTAGATGACTGATTGAAGATAATAAAGAAGAAGATTTGGTGGACGTAGCCCCAGGGTGGGGGTGAACCACCTACATGTTGTGTTGCTATGCTCTTTGTGGTGTGTTGATGTTTTTATTTTCTTAGTGCTTTGATATAGATAGATGAATATGTGGATGATTTGTGCTTAATGATGTATATGAATGCTAGATCCCACTTATGTGAATATTCTTAGTGCTTGAATCTACTCGGTCTAATCTCTCTCTTTATGCTAAGTTCTTCGATACATTAGATCTGAATGAATGTTGTTATGCTTTGTTTTATATTCGGAGTGGATAATGGTTAAATATTGATGAATTGTTGGTGCTAAGTGCTCTATTAAGTATTATAATCACAGATCTGTATCCTAGCTAAGGTTGCAGAAATCTGAGTCCTACAACCACCCCTACCTCTACCTTGAGTGAGACTTCATCTGCTTCGCAAGTGTTGCTGAAAGGGACGGTAGTTAGGGTTTTTTTGGTGCATTGTTGTAGCGTTGAACACTGGGTCTACCCTTGTCCCAACAAATGGTTCTGTTGCTGGGACCTAAAACTGTGATTGCTAGGAACTGAGGAAGAACAAGCTTTGTGCAAAGATTCGACCTGAAACTGTGAAATCTCCATGCATAGATCTGTTGCCTTAGTGCACAACATTCTACTTGACCTGTGAAGCTCCATGCCAAGTAAAGAGGTATGATATGCAAGACCTGTACTCTGATAAAGGTAAGATTAGTGAAAAGTTCTAGATCTGAAAGCTTTGTGCTCTGTAGAAGTAAGATAAGTGGAAAATTTTGTTTCTAAAGTATGGATATAGGTATGATTGATAGATTCTGTCCTAGCTTGAAAACTAGGGCACAACTAGATGAAAGAAGGTTTGATATGAGTTGATCTGATAAGAATAGTGAAAGATATGTTATACCTATGCATAGAAAGAATGTCTGGATTAACAAATGGATGCATGAGCCTAGAAAGAATTTTTTGCAAGTTAGCTACTATGATCCTAGTGTGCAGTACAGGAAGAGATGGGGATCATTTAAAAGAAAATGAGGATTAACCCTTTATTACAGTTGCAGAAGATTGGGACATCTTTCTAAGGAATTCCTTGACAGAGGATCTAGTTGTCTTTGTTGCAAAGCTATGGACCATGAAGTATTGAATTGCCCTAGAATGATTGCTAAGATTGAAGGAATGTATATGAGACAAGAAAACCCTAAGGCATATCCAGAAGCTAAGATTATGGTAGAAGCCTGGAATGAATCATAGAAAGTATTGCTATCGATGAAAGAAACCCTAAATGACCACCGACATGTCAGCTTATCAGAGATCTTCAAAGAAAAATAATGCATTGAACCAAGAATAGGAGACTTCGATATCGACTGTGTTCTGGATGAAGAAACACGGGTGAATATTATGACAGAAAGAACTTTGGAAATTCTAGGAAAGCTTGTTATGATTCCTTCACTGTGAGGAATAGGATTATTTAGAGGAAAACAGATAAAATTATGTGGAAAGCTCACCTAGATATCTATGAACGCCAATGGAACTTCGACAGAGGAGGATTTAGAGATTGTTAAATTTATTGAGAACAATGCACTATTTGATATGTTACTAGGAAAGCCTTGGATTGAAAGAGATCAGACTAGAAGGAAGGAAGAATAATTTTTAGAGAAGAAGAAGCAAGAGTTAAAAGATTTCATGACTAGAAGGATTGCACACTTGATTGAAGAATATATTGAAGCTATTTAACACCAGAGACTTGAATGTCGACATTTCAAGAACATTAGAGGGACCCAAAGAAGACTGAAGTACCTACTCTAGATAAAGAAGAAGTATTACCCTTGAATCTTAGGAAAGAATATCAACAACGCGAAGTAACTATGCCAAAAGAAGATAAGAATCAGAATGGAAAAAGGAATATCGAAATGAAGCTCACCGAAAAGAAGGCTAGAAAGCTAAGTAAGAAGAGAGCTAAGATCCACAAGTTATAGAAGGTCCCAAAGGGAACTTTGTAGAAGGAAAATTTGCAAAATTGAAACTTCGTCGGGATAACAGAACATCGTCACATGGCACTTCGCCAGGGTGAAGCAATATAGCTATTGGGAATAGTATAACTATTTGGCTGACACCTTGGAATGGGTAAAAAGGCATTTATGGTTCACCACTAGACCGTTGGACCACGTCGTAATGGACATAATAGAGTTAATGAAGGCTTCTCGCCCGTTGCAAGAGATCCGTTGCCAAGTTATCTATTTATCCCATCACGCCATGCACCAAGAATACTTTTGCTAACCGTGAATTTGATCCCATAGATTCATTGATTTTTCACAGTGATCATTGCGCTATTTCCCTCTATCCAATTGTAGTGTCTAAGTTACTCCTTGAACCTAAGATTTCCAACCCCGAGCGTGTATGTCGGATGAGTTCACCACTGTAGAGGAAGTTGTCAAAGAAGTTCTCATCGACCTCATTACTGAAAGAGTAATGTTGATGTTTGCAGGTGTACAAGCTTCATCGACGAGAATAGTGCAAGCCTCTCTGTCGACTGCTCATGTATTCGGGCCATCCCGACCATCAACGAAAACGAGAACCAAGCACAAAGACAACCTAGCAAATGTGAAGTTGATTCCGACCATATTACCCAACTATATCCCGTCTTTGGATGGCATGATAAATCATGATAGTGTGCCAAGAGATGTTGAGTACACCATAGTTACTGCGTACCTCCCGAAGGGGATACGTGCAGTTCAAGTGCAATAGGATAGGATCACAGTGTTGAAGTTCAATAAGTTCAACCTCAGAGATCGTAAGATCTATGGTATGCTCACCCTGTACAAATACCTGACCAAGACGAAGGGGAAGAATTCAAAGATAATTCCCCATTCGTGGACTATGGACCTTGCACAGTCCACCCTCTTAAATGTAATGAAGATACCACACTTTGGAAGGCACTAGGAGGTTAACGTGTGCATTAAGATCCTACTGGAATGCTTCCATGCAAGCTACTTATGGCTATACCATCATATTACAGTCAACCCAATGTTAATCCACAGGATCACAGGACTGAGTATGCAGGGACCCAACCCGTAGGATTTTTATCTAGGAAAAGCTGCAGATCACACACTAACACAGAAGATCAAGGATACATATGACGATGTTGAGAAAGGGACATGAGGCTACAAGGTAGCTTCCATCCAAAGTGGTGTAGTGCACCTAGCATGCCAACTGATAGATAGAAAGTTAGTAAGGAAAAATTGACCTACAAAGGTCACCAGCTTTGTCGTTGACCTCGCAGGGAAGTGCAAGGAAGGCCTACAGATGAACTGGGTGAAGTACCTAGTTAATCAGTTGGAACTAGACTACCGAGAAGCACAGGATCAGGGTTATGAATTTGATTTCAGTTGGATCCTGATCCTCATTGACTTTGTTTCCTGGGAGATGTTGGAAGGTGCGACCTTCCCAGATATAGAGTCGTTCGAACTGCTTACTGTGAAGTTCGCTACGCTTTGGTATTCAAGTCATATGAACAAATAGTGGCATTCGAATGATGTGTTTCATACATATTACCTCCAGCTAAAGAGGGCTATCAAAGCTGAGCCTTGCATGAATCTGAACACCTTACAAAGATTCTGACCCCTGATGAAGTTCAGCACAGATCAACACTTCATCTACATTATAACGTGAGAAAATGAACATAAAAAACAACTCCAATCATATTATAAAATTACAGAAGAAGACCTCGAGGAGATCACTAAGGAATGGTTATTAGAACTCCTTATCCTCGCCAACCCTACAGAGATATCTAATCTTGATAGCCCAGAGGACACTCAGAAGGAATAGAACATACCCAGAACAAAGAAGATTGAAGAGGTCCAATATTTAAGCAGCGCCTCAGGAAAGATTGCTTCAATGTCACCTGACTGAGGGGGTGATGACGAAGTAGAAACTGAATAGAAGACAGGCGAAGTAACACCACCTAGAGACGAGGTTGATCCCCTAAAGAAGAGGAAGGTTTCTCCCCCAAAACCTTCTTCCCGAAAGAAATCGAAAGCCTCCATGACCAAGATGCAGACTACCCTCACCTTTGATGATTTTGACTTCATCATAGCATCCTTGAATGATGCTTCACCAGAAATAACAAGGAAACAAGAATCCAAGAAGGAATAAATGTATGATAGAATTGAATTTGAACTTTGAGGGGTACAGTAGGCCCTTTAGTCCAGTCACATAGTCTCCACTACTCCCCTACCTTCAAGAGAACTAGAGTTGGGAGATGAGCCAGCCCAACTCAACCGACTAGTTGATATAGTCGAAGCTTGCCTTTGACAGGAATAAGATGAAACATAATGAGCCACCCAGGCCTTGAAGAAAGTGCAAGGTGTACTTGTAGAACAATGCAGCACTGCAGAACAAGAAAAGATTGCTCTCCAAACAAAGTTCGACGAAGAAAAATCACATATGCAACAAGGAAAAGAAAAGTTGCTCGTGGAGCAACTCAAAGTGAAAGAAGTGGTTAGCAAAGCACTTCGCTCTATGACAGTCTTAGAAATAAAGGCAAAGGAATGAGTCACACATGAATTCGAGCAGCTTGCAGAATCTATCCAGTAGCTATAGCAACTCATAGCAGACTTAGAGCTCTGCACAGTGCCTGAGACTCCACAGGATGTAAGGGATCAAAGAGAATCAACCACCCAGAGCGTAGTTGAAAGGATAAAGGCCCTTTCCATGGAATGCAAGAAGCTGAGTAATCACAGTGCCAAGATGTATGAGAAACTCACTGAGAACCTAGACACTGAAGTCACATCTCCAGGAAGTGAAGTAGAAAGTAGAGACAATACAGGCACATTTAAATCCCCTATCAACTATGGAAAGAATGAAACGACCACATGAGCAGCGCACTGCCCAATAGCAGATCCACACTATCTAGAGCAGAGTTATGGAAGTAACTTAGAGGCTCCAACCCATACAAGATAAAGTTTACCAACTTTTTATAGAAGTCGAAGGTCGAGGAACAGAACTGGAGCAGGTTGTCACTGTAGCTGAACAATGGATAGAGGGACTTGTAAATGATGCAGTCATCCAAGAGTTTGTTGAATAGGAGGCTGTGGCACAACAACAAGTCCAAGTAGCTTGAGCCAAGATTGAGGATTTTGAAGAAGAAATACCCAATCCAGAGTGACTCAGGATGAGTCACAGGTGAGTGTTGGGGGCCTGTTGGCCCTTGACCAAGTTTTGAGGATCCTTGGTCATGATCGACCTATTTTTGGGACTTCGATAGGATGTTGAAGGTGGAGCGCAAGATGAAGTAGATATTGCGTGATCTCTGCCCATTTTTAGGGATTTTTGGGATTTGATATTATGTAACAGGTATGGGAATGTTGACCCTTGGGTTTACCCATGTTTAGGCCTATTTTGTAAAGTATAAATAAGCATCTAGGCAATGTAAGAAGAGGTCGATACGTTAAGTGCTAGTGATTGTACAGGATTTGTGCATACTGTGTGAGACTTGCAAAGCTAAGTGAAAGTGGTTGTAACAGACTGTGGGAAGGCTTTGTGCTAGACCTAGCTTGAGGAAGGAGGATCTAGGGAGGTGCGTGTTGATCTCCTGTCCTATGTGGAGTAGGGTTTTTGTGGCTTTGTGCATGTAGATGATTGATTGAAGATAATAAAGAAGAAGAGTTGGTGCACGTAGCCCCAGGATGGGGGTGAACCACCTACATGATGTGTTTCTATGCCCTGTGTGATGTATTGATGTCTTTATTTTTTTAGTGCTTTGATATAGATAGATGAATTTGTGGATGTTTTGTGCTTAATGATGTATATGAATTCAAGATCTAACCTATGTGAATACTCTTAGTGGTTGAATCTACTCGGTCTAATCTCTCTCTTTATGCTAAGTTCTTATATACGTTAGATCTGAATGAATGGTGCGATGCTCTATTTTATCTGCGGAGTTATAGTGGTTAAATATTGATGAACTGTCAGTGCTAAGTGCTCTGTTAAGTATTATAATCACATATATGTGTCCCATATAAGGTTGCATATGTCTGAGTCCTGCAACCACCCCTGCCTCTACCTCAGGTGAGACTTCATCTACTTCATAGGTGTTGTTGAAAGGGCCGATAGTTAGGGTTTTGTTGGTGCACTGTTGTAGCGTTGAACCCTGGGTCCACCCCTGCCCCAACACTTTATATGATACCTGGACCTTGGAGGTTCCTGGTACATAGAATGCTACTAATAGGGGATTTTGGCCATAAACAACTCCATGATAAGTGATATTATACCACCATTCGGCCATGGGAAGATAATGTGCCCATTGATATGGTTTTTTAGAAGAAAAACATCTCAAATAGGTATCCAAGAAATTGTTGACCACTACTATTTGTCCATCCAGTTGGGGATGACATTCAATTCTCATATTCAATTGTGTACCTTGAAGTTTGAATATCTCCTACAAAAATTTGTTGGTGAATGTGGGGTCCCAATCTAGGACAATGGAAGTGGCAACATGTAGCTTAAATATTTGGTCCATGAATGATCTGAAATTAGTACTAAATGCTTCATTCCACTAATTCAAATTCTTGTAACAAGCATCTCAATTTCCTACAATTTTGTTAAAAAATGGCTTAATTAATTCAAAAAAAGGTATTTAAAAACTGAAATTTAAACAAAAACCAAAATAACATATGCAATACTTGGAGTGGGCTAGGAGAGCCAACATGTAGGCCACTTGTCCAATGTATTGTATGACATGATAGGGACCATAGAACTTTGGAGCTAGCTTTTAGGGAACTTTATCTTTTAGTGATTATGTTTATAAGGTTTTGTTGTGGCCGCAACAAATCCCCCTTTTACTTTTTCTTTTACAAGCGAAAGGAAAAGGGTCCCCTAATAAAATTTTGATCCTATTGCCTAATCCTCTACTGCTGGAGCCTATGCTACTTATTTTCCTACCTTGAGGTAGTTTGGGGGTTTGGTCTTGATTGATCATGGTCTTTGATAGTGGTTGATTTCCTCTTTTGATCTCATGATTTCGGATGTCTTCATGACTCTTATGTGACTGTGTGGTTTGATGATCTAGCACATGTCTTGAATGAGTTTGATGCTAGTTATTAATCTTTTTTCTGAGTTACTTATTCAAATTCTACATACTCGTGCTAGCATGTGGTGCCTAAGATCTTCATATTTATACTCTCATATATTGGACAACTCTTAGACTTGAATCATGCAGTCACTAATCCATTATATGTGTTGGAGATTAGGTGCATGAAGCTATCATGATAGTTATCTAATCCAAATCATAGATGCTTACCTTCAAAAAACCTCTCCTCCTCATTTTCTTCACTTTTAGTACTTGTTTATAAATTTTATTAAAGGAAAGGAAATATTATGTTTCTCATGTGTTGGTGAATTTATTTTTAATTGTATAACTGATTTCATCTCTTTCTATGGTTGTAGGAACATGTTAGAATGATATCCTTTTTCATCATTGCTCCATCCTTGAGATGCATGCAGGGGAATCCTTTGATATTCTTCCCCTTTTTACTCTTCCCTTTATTTATTGAGTTCTTCCTCTCTTTTCTTATATTATTATCTCTAATTAAACCTATTAGTTGGATTATTCTATTCGATAGATTTCCAATGCCTATAACCATACTTAAATCTGAGTTACAGATCAAAAGTTATCGAATCCCAAAGTTTCCTTAGTCTTCACTCACCTTTTCTACCTCACTGCCACGTGGCATCCATGTGGTTCTATAATATTCCAGATATAAAATAGTATGCAGAACAAAAATAAATAGCTAGAAATGGTAGATAAACAATGATATAACCAGAACAACACCACAATAATACCAGAATAATACTAGAATAACACTAGAAAGAAAACTTTGATTACTGAGAGCAATGTTCACTTACCTCTTCAAGGGGGGAACATCCAGCATGGCAAAGATATATTACAATAATATCCAAGACAAAATTTCTCACACCCTCAACTCCTATTTATACTAAATATTTCTATCCAAAGAACAATATAGAGGAAGATCCTTCTAGAACCGGAAGCTTCTATTAGGTCTCCTTACATTTGACTTATTCTTCCATATTGTTAGTGCTTATTAATATTGACGTTTATTACATGGAAATATATTATTCTACCTACATGAGGGGTTAGGTCCCTAACATGTCCTCCCCCTTAAAAAATCAACCTTGTCCTCAAGGCTTGAGATGAGGAAATTGTTGTAGAATGGTAGCAGGTTCCCAAGTGGCAATCTTTCCACTGGACTAAAAATTCCTTGATGGTGCATTGACGCAGAAGATGCTCATGCTGGTCCAAAACTTCTTGTGGTTGTAGCCAAATGGAGCCTTCTTCGTCAAACTCAGGAAGGGTGGTTTGGGTTTGGCACTTAGTTCCAATCACCTTCTTTAAGCAGGAAACATGAAAAACAGGATGGAGTTTAGAAGGATTTGGAAAAGCTAACTGATGGGCCACCTGTCCCACATGCTTGAGAACCATATAAGAACCATAAAATTTGGGTGCCAGTTTCTGACAATGGTCAACCTTGAGGGAATTTTTCTTTTAAGGTTGCAGTCAAAGAAACACTGGATCCCCTTCTGCAAATTGCGTTCAGAGCTACCTTGATCTATTTGTTGCTTCATGCGATTATGGGCCATGACCAAATTCTCTTTGAGGGTACAGAGAATAGCCGCTTGAACTATAAGCATTTGGTCAACTGCCTGGACCTTCGATACACCTGGAAAATATGAGAGAACTGAAGGTGGCTTTTGTCCATATACCGCTTCAAAAGGATTCATGCAGATAGTTGTATGGTATGAAGTGTTGTACCACCATTCAGCTAGTGGTAACCATTGAGCCCACTGATGCTACCTTTCTGATGAAAAACACCTCAAATATGTTTGCAAACATTTGTTGACAACTTCTTTCCAAATATGTTTCCAAACATTTGATCTTGTACATTAAATTCTTTAATGTATAAGATCAAATTTGATGTTTCATTGGAGGGGAAAAAAATTTAGGTGCATTAAATTCTTATTTTTAATTTTAAGTTGAAGGGGTATTTTAATTTGTAGTGAGTTAATATTTATATATTCATAAAGTCATCATGTCTAAAAAAATTATATTTTAATAGACAACAATAAAAAAATAGACCACCTAACCAGGGTTTTCAAGAACATGGGATATGCAGAAGAAGACATCAAGAATTCTATGAAAAAGAAAGAAAGGAGGACTCGTTCATAGAATGATCAAACCCCCAACATGAAGGCATATCTTCCTTACATATAAGGGGTCACATATAAGATTGAAAAAATCTTGAAAAGAAAGGAAAGAACAACTTCCTTCAAACCCAAACAAAGAATGGAGTGTGTAAAAGACCCTATTGACCATCGTCAAGGAAAATACATTTACAAGATGTCTTGTTCTTGTGGAAAATGCTACAATGGAGAGTCTGGACTATCATTTCAGGTAGGGATCAAGGAACATGAAGAGACATTAAGAATGAGCGTGCTCGCACCTCCACCTTGGTAGAACATTTTCGTTAACATTTTATTCATGAATACCACCATTTTCTTGTGGTGGCCCTTTACCATAATCTTGCATGCTAATCTCATTATGTGATTGTCATTATTATTTTTTTCTTTGTAGTTCAACTTTACCATAATCCTGCACGCTAATCTCATTATGTGATTGTCATTATTATTTATTTCTTTGTAGTGCCCCTTTACCATAATCCTGCATGTGAATCTTATCATGTAATGTAACTGTTATTATTTTATTTTTAGCAATACAATCCTAATCTCATAAATTTTGTCAAAATGTCGAAGAACAACATTGAGTATCTTGGGAAGATGGTTAAGAGTTTTTCTCAAAAAGACATTCTAATCAATACATAAGAGAAGGGTGACAAAAAATACAATATCATCAATATATATGTAAGAGGAGGGTCACAATGAATGAGGCCATGTTAGAGAAGGGTGACAAAAAAAAGACAATATCATCAATATATAAGAGAAGGATCATAACTAATGAGGTCATGTTAATATGAATGGACTTCTTCATTTCTAAATATTGTCCAGTTTTATCAATATATATATTTGGAAAAATTAGAACCCTGGTTTAACATTAATATTACAATTAATATCCATATACGGTCATATTACATTTCATCTTTGCAATAATCATTTTGTGGAGCATGTTTTCGCATAGTTTGTAGTTTAGGTCATAGGCTAAAGGATAGAGGACAAACTGGCGCAACAGGAACCTTCCCCACCCAATGTCACCTCGATGGGGAGGTTCTTTCTATTTAGGGAGGTTATCCCATAGGAGACGTCCCCGATAACCTGGGGTTTGAAGAGGCAGAAGATACAAGGTCAAGTTTTAGAGTTCCCTCCTCACAGGTTACCACCAATGTCAGACAGTCCAACTAATCAACCAATAAAAGAAGTGTATGCCCTGTTGAAAACACCTACCCGGAACAGGACAACAACAACACAATATATATATTTGAAGGCTATAACTCAAAGGGTTATCTGATATTATTCAATAAGCAATTGTAAAGAAATAGATATAGAATGAAGTCAACGTTTTTTCAATTAGCTATAAGAGATCATCAATTCATCAATATCTACCAAGATGACTAAGCCAACAATGTGTCCAATCAATGATTTACTCAATAAAAGCTTCAAATCATCATTTAATTAATTATATCACAGTTTTGTTGCGCCAAGATGAAATATTCAACTATGACGTCAGCCTTAATTAGGTTAGCAATGTTAGGTAGGGTTTCAAAATTTAGAGTTTTAAAGGTAGTTTTGTACACTAAAGCTTCAACGTTGGAGATTAAATCAGTGCCTTAGGGCATATGGAGTCAAAAGATCAGGGCATAAGGTCTCGAAAGGATGATGACTCAGAGACTAGAAGGTAGGGTTCTATGGTGCTGCAAAGGCAGGGCCCTAGAATCAAAACCCTAGGGGAAAGAGGCTCACTCCAGTGTTGCTTAAGCAAGGCCTCATGCTCTTTCCTCCTTCTCTAAATCAACTTGGCAAAATGGCTTGCCTAAAGAATAAGTCTAAGGGAGAAAGTGTTGCAATAACAAGGCTTTCAAACCCTAGAAGGTGAAAACCCTAGGTGTAGGCAATCTAGACCTAGGATGTCTCCTCTTTTCAACTTATAGACTTCAATGCTAGCTTAGAAGAAAAAATACAAGTGTAGCAAAGGCTAGGCTCTATCTCTTTCCTTCAATGGCTGAAAATTATTTCTCAACAAGGGGACGTGTAACAATAACCTACTTGTGTGCTTGTTACCTAGGGTTTTAAATCAACAATACAATAAGAAAATGCAAGAAATTATACCTACAACCATTCACTTAAGAAGTTTTGCAAGAAAATTTACTTACATGTCATGAAGAAAAGCACA
>ML784680.1:486259-498646 GCA_009831015.1 Picea engelmannii
CAGCCTTAATTAGGTTAGCAATGTTAGTTAGGGTTTCAAAATTTAGAGTTTTAAAGGTAGTTTTGTACACTAAAGCTTCAACGTTGGAGATTAAATCAGTGCCTTAGGGTATATGGAGTCAAAAGATCAGGGCACAAGGTCTCGAAAGGATGATGACTCAGAGACTAGAAGGTAGGGTTCCATGGTGTTGCAAAGGCAGGGCCCTAGAATCAAAACCCTAGGGGAAAGAGGCTCACTCCGGTGTTGCTTAAGAAAGGCCTCGTGCTCTTTCCTCCTTCTCTAAATCAACTTGGAAAAATGGCTAGCCTAAAGCAGAACTCTAAGGGAGAAAGTGTTGCAATAACAAGGCTTTCAAACCCTAGAAGGTGAAAACCCTAGGTGTAGGCAATATAGGCCTAGGACGTCTCCTCTTTTCAACTTATAGACTTCAATGCTAGCTCAGAAGAAAAAACACAAGTGTAGCAAAGGCTAGGCTCTATCTCTTTCCTTCAATGGCTGAAAATTATTTCTCAACAAGGGGACGTGTAACAATAACCTACTTCTGTGCTTGTTACCTAGGGTTTTTAAATCAGCAATACAATAAGAAAATGCAAGAAATTATACCTACAACCATTCACTTAAGAAGTTTTGCAAGAAAATTTACTTACATGTCATGAAGAAAAGCACAAGCAAACCCTAGTTGTAAACCTTCCTTGAGAGAAATGCCATAAATGCCAAAAATATCTTTCCAATAGCAAGTGTGCCTCACTTTAGACAACAAATCTACCCAAGTAGGGCCCAAAAATCAGATCTTACTTCTGTGAGTGAAGTGTGTTATGTCAAAATGAGGGAAAACATCCTCAATTTATATCATCCAATGACCTTTAATTAAAAATTAGGTCATTAAAATAGCCAAGGCTAATAACTAAAAATCATACTATTTTACATTAAACTACCTAAAGAAAACCCTAAATGAGCAGTAAGCAGGACGTCTAGCCCCTTTGATGGAGACGTTGGCCCTTTTTAGGGAAAAACTCAGCACTGGAAGACAAACGTTGGCCCTCTCTGGGCTTCCAAACTCTGCCACACATGCCAAACTACCCTGTAAAGCTACCAAGCACTGGAGGTGATGTCTAGGATCTCAGGAGGACATCCTAGGTCAACAGAGGGACACGTTCCACCTGTAGTGGGTCAACCCCCTAGGGCTGGGCTTAGCCAAGGCATCCTTGATGAAAATGTCCTTCTTCTCTCATGCAAAGCCTCGACCAATCACTGTCATGTCTCTACCTCTGATGAGGTCCCAGCACCCATCTGATGGGCACTTCAACACCATGGAGGTCCGAACTAATCATCTCCCCATGTATACTGGTCCACTTGGTACCTGTCCATCGAGCATGGTCCTGCACCCATCTGATGGGCTCTTCAACACCATGGAGGTCCGAACTAATCATCTCCCCATGTGTACCGGTCCACTTGGTACCTGTTCGTCGAGCATGGTCCTGCACATCAAAAACTTCACCCTCCATGGTCTCATTAGTCCTCAAGATCATAGCAACGTCAATCATATTTCATCATTAATTTTATCAAATGCATTCATAAAACCCCTATCATATCATCTAATAGCTCAAAGATATTACAATGACCTGCTATACAAAGCTGAAGAAAAAGACAAAGTGCCCTATTGGCCCAGGATCCATAACAAAAGGAAAGTTCCCAAAGGATATCATCCAAGCCATGTAATACGAGGTGGTGTGGTCTAAGGATGTCCAGACATAGTGAAAGACAGGGGTGGATATTATCTGTGGGTGCCTTTGTAGGAGGCGAGCTGTACCTGTCATGGATGGAATTATTTCCAAGCCCTTTATTGCCTTTATTCTTTCTTTTTATTTCAAGGTCTAACTAGAGGACACTGCCTTGGAGTGGTGACTAGAGCTGACAGTGTTACCCACGAGTACTTTCATAGAGATGATAAGGCTGACTCATGATGAGACCCCCTTTCCCTTGGCCATACAACCAAAGGTCACTGCCCTGGCATGGTGACCAGATAATGGCAATGTCATATTGCTAGGTACCTATGAACATAATGGGCTAGCTCGTGATGAGACCCCCCATCCTCTTAGCTAGGTCTTGTTTTGTATATTTTCTTAGGGTCCCTCTTGTTTCTTATTGAGAGAATTTTTATTGCCTTCTCGGGGATCCCTGGGCGAGGCATCTCTAGGTTTTATTTTATGGCTTTTATCTCTTACCAGTTGCGTTTACCCCCTGGGCCTTTAGCCCCTTCTTCCCACATGATAAGGTGTAACCCCATAAATAGGTCATCCTAATGTCCAAACTAGGGGAATGGGATAGATGAATGGGAGATAAGATGTAAAAGTGATAAAATGATGGGAGCAGATTATTGCTCTTCAAAATCCCCCTTGATGGCTAACCAAAACCTATGGATACAAGCTTGCTAGGGCACCCCATTAATCCCCCCAACCATGGTCAAGTGGGTTAGTGTAAGATCCAAGTAGTTGTCAGAAATGTAATGAATCTGATGCATATATCTGAAAGTTATAATGATCAAACATGACACATACCATGATACCTAGACCAATTACCTCATGGAGCAAGAGTCTTCTCTGATGCAAGTCCAAGCTGAAGGTGATGGATGTTGTTGTGGCTGACAGGACAGGTCTGATGAAGAAGATAAAAGATGGGCCCTCTAGGGCCATGCTCAAGTCAATCCTGCTCTCGATACTCCATGTCTAGGACCTGTGGGCCTTGAGACATGATCTCCTAGTTATCCCTAGAAATCGGGGATAACAGAGCCTAAAATGATATTCACTAGATGTGGTTGTAATCTTTTTAATGCACGACTCTCTAGACACATTGCATCTTCAAACTTTGCATCCATATACAATAACAAGAATAACCAGTCTATTTTTTTTTTCTTATCCCATATCCACTAAATGAATGCACTGATTTTTATTATTAATAAATTAAATTAAAAATTAAAAATAATTATATCTTTATTTTTTAATTTAAATTTATTGTAATTTATTTATATGGATGTCATTACAATTATATTTGTTTGTTTGTTTATATATAGTAACAACAACCACTTTATAAAAGTAGTTGATATATGTCTATATAATAATATTGTATTAATTAATTATTAATGTATTGATATATTATTAATTATTGTACTATTTAATTAATATATTAATATATTAAATAATTAATAATTTATTAAAAATCTATTACTTAATATTTTTAAAGTATTTGTACATTAATAAAATTTCTAAATTACTAACTTAATGTATTAATTTATTAATTTAAATTACTTAATATATTAAGTTATTACTAATATAATTTAATACAATTTAATGTAATTAAGTTATTACTGAATATAATTAATTTAGTAATTGAAATTAATGTATTGATTTATTAGTACAATGTCTAAATTAATATATTAATGTATTAAATTAAATAATACAACTTAATAAAACTTTATGTCTTAATATAACTTAATACAACTTAATATAATTATGTTATTATTTAATTTAAATTAAATTACTATATTAACTATATTACTAAATATATTAAGTAATAAGTAAGTTATTACTTCCTTCGGATGGGGTGCTACTAGGTACAATGCGTGGACAGTTCACGGGGAGGCCACACAGCCAGAGGGTCAGCCAGTTGGCACCTGATCAGACTCGCCCCCCCCGCGGCACATTACCTCAAAGTTTTAACGCAGTCGTCGTCACCCTATAGACCACACTTGCGGCCAACTTGCTGCATGAACTAGAAGCTCTGGAGTGTGAGAAACTTCATGGCATCGTGCAGGTCACCTCAACAGTCACTTCCTCTTCTCAGATATGACACCCCTACAGACGATCTTGGGCATGTTCTTCCTCACTTGCTCTTTTGCGATTTCCCTCACTAGACATCCTTGCTTCAATTTCTCCTCCTTCCCTTCTGGAGTGTTCTTCACTTGGCCTTACGGACCTCGGGTTGATGCCTCACCCTTCTGCTTCTCCTTTGTGTTTTCCATCCCAGACCATCGAAAACCCTTGCCATGCCCCGTCTGAGAGGTAAATCCAGGAGAGGGGCAACTTGGTGCGCAGTTAGGGGAAAGGAGGTGCCCAATTCCAACCCTCCACCTGAAAATGAAGCTATCCACGTCTTGGCTCCTATATTAGCTCCCACTCTCATAGAACCACTTCGAGAAGCCACCCCAGACCTTTCACCGCTCTCGAAGCCCTTCAGCTACCAAGTAGAGTGGTTTGACACCCTTGGGAATTCACTGGGCTACACGCCTCCCCCCCCTCCCCTCCTCGTCACCCTCCTTCTCCACCCTCCCCCTCTCACCACTAGGTTGAAGCTACCTCCTCTCCCTCACCCCTTCCATCCTCCTCTTCTGACTCCCCACTCTTCTCTGCCTGCGACAAATGTGTTGACCTAGAAGCAATCATAGCTTCACTGTGTGACCTCACTAGAGGACAGGAGGAATTCAAGTCTACACTTTTGGAACTGCAGAAGAAGGATGTTGAACGATGGAGCCAGGTGGACATTTTGATGTCCTTTCTACAGGACCTCCGACAGGCAATTGTAGATCAAGACAGGGGCAAATCGAAGAAGACTCAGGCCTTCATGGGACCAAGGCTCGGTCCAGGTTTTTAGTGTTTTCTTGTTTTAGGTTTTAGTCATGTTTCTTTCTAGTTAGCCATGGCAAGATATCCTTCTTTGTTTATTTTACCTCTCATCACTTCACCCTGCGCGACATCATAGTTTGTTTGCATGTCATACTCTGATTCTTTTTGGACAAGTGGCACTCTGATTTTTGGACAAGTGGCAACAGTGATTTCCCAGATGGGCACTATTTCCGCGCATGCCTAGACTCCACAGACAGTTTGTAATTTTTCCAAGAAGGCTCTAATACAAACACTAATTTACAAAAAAAAGGAGTAAGTTATTACTTACTTAATACAATTTAATTTAAACTATTTAATATATTAAGTTATTACTTAATATAACTTAATTTAAATTACTAACTTAATTTATTACTTAATATATTAATTTAAATTACTAACTTAAAATATCAATGATCTAAATTAATTAATTGTAATACATTAATATAATGTCTAAATTAAAGTATTAATACATTAATATATATTGTAATGTACACATGTAAAATTAATAATGTATTAATTAATTAGTAATGTTATTAATATAATACATTAATAAAACACTAATACATTAAAAAAATATTAAAGCATTATATTATTTAAAGTAATAATAAATTAATAAAGTATTAATATATTATAAGAGTTCATTTATAAATTATTATAATGTATTAATACATTATTATATTAATGTATTAAAGTATAAATTAAAGTAATATATTAAAAGATATTAACATATTGATGAATTGAAAGTTTGATTAATATATTAATATAATATCTAAATTAAAGTATTAATATATATTGTAATGTACAAATATAAAATTATTATTGTAGTAATTAATTAATGTTAATAATAGAATACATTAATAAATCACTGATACATTAAAAAATATTAAAGTATTTCAAAATACATTAAAGTATTATTAATAAATTAATAAAGTATTTATACAATAATAAAATAATATATTAACAAGGTAATGATACATTAATAAAGTAATAAAGTAAGATTAGCCTTTGGCTAATCTTACTTTATTATATAAATGTAATAAAGTAATGATACATTAATAAAAGTAATGATACAATAATAAAAGAAGATTAGCCTTTGGCTAGAAAGTCACGGTAAAAGAGCTAAAGACCAAGCCGAGTTTAGGAGATATCATTCAACTGTGGACCATATTGTTACCTATAGGATCATTGCAGAGGATTTCTGCAATACTAAAACCAATCTTTTTTGTTGTTTTGTTGACTTTAGAAAAGCTTTTGACATGGTTCCTAGGAAAAACCTTTGAAATAGGTTGGAAGAGATAAAAGTGCCTCTCGAGTTGAGGGTTTCTGCAATAAGGATGTATGAGAACATTATTACTAAATTTAAAAACACTGAGGGATGGTCAAAAGAGATTAACTGCAATATCATAGTCAAACAAGGTTGTCCCTTGTCCCCTACCCTTTTTGGCATATGCATTGACAAGTTAGAAAAATGTTTGGAAAAAGCAGGTTGTGTCAGCCCTACTCTCATTACTATAGTCATCAATATTCTTCTTTATGTCGATGATATCATTCTTATGGCAAGGAGTCCCCATGATCTTGAAAACCAACTAATAATCCTTAAGGAGTTTTGCTCCAATATGGGTATGACTGTTAATACTGATAAGACTAGGGTCATGAATATTAAATCCAATAAGATCCATTGTGATACCTTTGTATATGACAACAACAACTTGGAGGAAGTGACTTCATACAAATATCTTGGTATTGATATTCACCATAAGCTCAATTGGATTTATAGGATTGAGAAAAGGATTATTGGGGGATGGAAAGCATATTATGGGCTTGAAAACAATTGTAAATCAGTTGATGTTTGGATTTGGGATAATAAGAAACTCCTCTTTGAGACTCTTGTTTCACTTGTTATTCTTTATGGATGTGAAGTCTAGGGTTGTAGTATCTCTCGTGAATCCTGGAGAAAGATAGAGAAAATACAAAATCATTTTATAACCTATAATCTCAAAATTAAAGGAGATACACCATATCCCATCCTCCTCTTAGAAACAAGCCTCTCCCCCATTGAGAGCATGGCTATGAATATATACCTAATTTATAAGAACAAGTTAAACAACATGGAAGACAAGAGCCTACCTAAAATTGCTTCAAAATCAAGTCATAACCACCATCGACTCAAGCGAGTATGGCATAAAGATGCCCAGTCTTGGCTAAACTATTGGGGAATCATGGAAGAAACCATTTTGCAGAATAAATATACTATTAAAAAAAACATCAAATCAAAATTTAAGGAGAAAATGTGGCATGATAAAGAGTTAGAGGAAAAAATAAAATTAAGGTATTATAAAGATGTAATCAACCCTAATCTAGAAGATCAAAATTATCTGTTTGTTTTTTCAAGTGTAAAGAAAAAAATAAGCATTGCTAAGATAAGAACAAATTCTCACGAGTTCCATAGTGAAACTGGGCATTGGTCGATTCCTAAAACGCCATGGGATGAAAGAGTGTGTCACCTTTGTGACACTAAGAATGTTGAAGATGAAAAGCACTTTCTCTTAGATTGTCGAGCCTATACCCATATTAACCCATTATAATAATGCTTAAATATATTATAATTAATATATTTATACATTATTAATTAATATATTTCCAAAGTATTTATACATTAAACATTAATAAAGTAATGATATATTAATAAAGTATTAATACATTATAGTAATGCATTTATAAATTATTATAATATATAAATAGATTTTAATCAATATATTTATATATTAATAAATAATATGTTGCTAGAGTATTAATACATGTATTAAATTAATGCACCAATAAATAATATATTAATTTCAATTGAGTTTATCTTGGATGGTTGCGAGGAATTATTTTTATCCTTCCCATCCGGGTTCAATTCCCATAAATATAGCAAGAAAATGTTATTTCAAAGTATTAAAAAGTTAATAAAATATTATTAATTAACACATTAATAAAGAACTAAAATATTATAAAGGTATTAAAGTTTTAATATTACATTAAAGTGATAAAGTAAAAACACATTAATAATACATTATTACATACATACAAAATATTAACCATGACCATGACAAACCATGATACCAAGGTTGACCATGATTATGACTATGGTTGACTTTAATCATAAAAGACCTCAAAAAATCATGCCCATGACTATGGGTGGTGTGTGTGTGTATTGGAAATGTTCGTCACAATGTGATGTTGAGAGATATTTCATTGCATTGCGACAAATGGAAATGTTTATGACAATGGGAAAATCTATGTTCATGTGATATTGAGAGATCTTTATCATAATGCAACATTGGAAAATGTTCGTGACATTGTGATATTGGGAAATGTTTATGACAGTATGACATCAGGAAATGTTTGTATTATTGTGACATTGAGAAATGTTCATCACAATGTGACATTGAGAAATGTTAGTCACATTACGATGTTGGGAAATGTTCATTAGAAATGTGGTTGACGTTGGGAAATGTTTGTCACATTGCGATGTTAGGAAATGTTCATCACATTGTGATATTGAGAAATATTCATGAATTTGTGACATTGGGAAATGTTCGTCAATTGCAATGTTGGTAAATATTCCTCACAATGCGATGTCATGAAGTGTTCTGACATTGTGACGTTGAGAAATGTTCATTACATTGCAACGTTGGGAAATGTTCGTCACATTGCGACGTTGGGAAATGTTCGTCACATTGCAATGTTGATAAATGTTCGTAACATTGAGATGTTGGGAAATGGTCATGAAAGTGCGAAATTATTAAATGTTCGTGACATTGCAACATTGGGAAATGTTTGTCACAATGCGACAATATTGAATGCTCATCACATTGCGATGTTGGGATATGTTCGCTAGAATGGGACGTTGGGAAATGTTCATGACATTGCGATGTTAGGAAATGTTCATCACATTGTGATGCTAGTAAATGCTCGTCACATTCCGACGTAGAGAAATGTTCATCACATTGTGACGTTGAGAAATGTTCGTTACATTGTGATGTTAGGAAATGTTCGACACATTGCAATGTCAAGAAAATCTCATCACAATGCAAATTGAAATGTTGGGAATTATTCTTGAGAACATGATTTCATGAAACACTTGACACATTGTAAAATCATGTTTTACTTTTGTGATGTTGGGAAATGGTAGTCACAATGAAATGTTGGGAAATGTTTGTCACATTGTGACGTTGAAAAATATTCGTCACATTGCGACATCGAGAATGTTTCATCAAAAATCAACGTTGGTAATAAATCATTCCAATGCTATCTCAGGAAACACTTGACAAATTGTAGAATCATATTTTACTTTTCTGATGTTGTGAAATGGTCGTTACAATGCAATGTGCGGAAATGTTTGTCACATTGCAACATTGGGAAATGTTCACCACATTATGATGTTGAGAAATGTTCATCACATTGTGACATTGGGAAGAAGTCATGACAATGCGAAATTAGGAAATGTTCGTGACATTGGGACATTGGGAAAGGCTTGTCACAATGCAACATTGGGAAATGTTCATCACATTGCGATGTTGGAATATGTTCGTCAGAATGTGAGGTTGGGAAATGTTCGCCGCATTGCGACATTGGGAAATGTTTGTGACATTGTGACATTGAGGAATGTTCATCACATTGCAAGGTTGAGAAATGTTTTTCACATTTGCAATGTCGGGAAATGTTCATGACATTGCGACATGGGGAAATTTTCATCAAAATGCAATGTTGGGAATTATTCATCACGATGCGAAGTCAAGAAACAATCAACACATTGTAGAATCATCTTTAACTTTTGTGGCATTGGTAGTGACATGCATCAATGCAAAAATTTATTTTAAAAGGTTTAAAGGTTTGTATAGAGTGTAAAACATTTAAAGGTTTGTAAGTAGAGCCTTTCAACATTTAAATAAGTTAAAGTTTATCTACGGATGTTGATGTTTTTATTATTATTAAGATGTTGATCACAAAAAATAAAAATAAACACTATTCTCAGATATCAACTATTATTATTATGATGTTGATCACTACTTTGAGATATCAACTAACTAAATGTTTCCTTTGTGAAAAATATATAAAACTTAGAATCATGCGTATTCCAAATACATTGATAAAATATGATCTTGAATTTAAATTAATTTAAAATAATACATATAAACTTTGATACATATTCTATAATTTTCAAATATTAAAATGAATATTTGAGATAATAAAACAATACATAGTATTCAATACTCTATACAATATATATTATATATAACTATTTAAATCCACACAATAATATATATATATATATAATTTAGAATAATTGAAGATGAAAATCCAAAGCCATTGAGATTCAATAAATTTGTTTTAAAGTTTGATTTAACTATCCAAAAGTTACATTATGCAATTAACATAGTAAAATTGTTTGTGGTGACATACACCTATGCATCAATTCAATTTATTTTAAAGGGTTTAAAGGTTTGTAGAGAGCCTAAAATATTTAAAGGTTTGTACATAGTGTCTCTTAACATTTTTTAAATTAGTCAAAGATGATTAACGTAGACTAAAACTTTTTGTATTATGGCATATTCCACAATTCACTTAGAGATTATGATTATTAAGGTATTTTTTTATTATTATTAAGATGTTGATTACTTAAAAAATATACACTACATATCAACTATTATCATGAAGATGTCAATCACTACTTTCAAATATCAACTATTCTCACACCCTACATCAAATAATATATCAAATATTCTCTCACATATTACTAATTTATCAAATATTCTCTCCCAAATATTGTTAGTTTATCAAATATTCTCTCCGAAGTTGCGTTAGCAGATATATTTTAGGTTGAGTTCTGCATGCATAGTGAATGATTCACATTAATGAGATTACAATTATTAATATGTTTTAATTATTATAAAGTTGCTGATCACTAAAAATATATATTTTAGGTTGAGATCTGCATGCTTAGTGAATATAATATTATCTCTACAAATTTGTACAAGCACACAAACGAACTTGTATAAAAAAAAATGAGAGTATCTAGAACCCTAGTACCAGGGATGAATAATTTGTTGTTTTTTCCCTATGACAACATACCTTGGAAAGATCCAACCAATCCTTCCAGATTCTGTATAATCCAATTGTGAAGATCGTATCGAAAAAGGGAACACATTTATTAGTAAACATAATGCACATGCTATGAGTACCGTAGCTATCCTCAGATGTGTCATTTTAAAAAGGTTTTCAATGGGATAACCATGAAATGCCAGAAAAAATTAACTCAAAAATCCCTAACCATTAATAGATGTAAGCCTGTAGTGGCTCTGGCTGTTCATTGGAATGTTCTCAAAGACATTTGATAAATGAAAAGAATAAAATAATTAAACAAGTCCATATTTCCTTTATTGTTACCTCTCATCCTAAGCTTGCGCATAAGAGTAGAGATAAGTTGTAGCTCTCTGGATTCTGAATCAAAATATTCCAAGGCTTATACATTTTTAGCGTATCGATCGAACTACCATAGATCTCCTGCAACGAGCGGTTTCACAATTTTTTTTAATTGTTTTCCCTTGTTCTTTTAAATATTTTAGAATGAAGCAGCCGAGTCTTGTGGGGGCACCCGCGATTGATCCTAAACAACAACATCAACAACAATTGATGATGATTCCCCTGCCTCCTCAAGTTGGGTTTCACCCCCAACAACCGCAACCTGATCCTTAGGTTATGGCACAACAAAACCTATCAGAAACTGAGCTTTTCGACAAAATTAGGACCCTTTGGATCAGAGGTTTGCAACATTGGATGGAAGAGACCTATTTGCATAACTATTTTCTTTCTTCCCAGGGACTTCTTTTCCTTAACATTATTCGCAATAACCAGACTGGACAATCAGAGGGTTATGGTTTTCTCAAGTTTGTAAGTCATGCAGAAACCCAAATGGATCTCCAAACTTACGATGGTCTACAGATGCTCCACGCTAAACAATTCTACAGGCTAAATTGGGTGACATTTTTCAATGGAGAAAATCTTTGATTTGACATCTGATTTCAAAGACAACTTGTTGCAAGATACCTTCAGAGCTATATACCCATGTGTAAAAGGAGCAGAGGTTATAAACCAATAATACAATAATTAAACAATATAGAATGAATGTTCAAAGAAATGAATACATGGCGATTATACCACTGTGTGACCTAGGAAATTCCATGAATCGACTCAGTGATCTAGACTAGAGGAGCGATGCCCCATGATTTTCTAGTTTGCAACTATATGCTTCACTGCATCTTGCACTAATAAATATTAATTATAAAAGGTGAAGATTTGTTGCCCATGCGAAAATCAAACACCATTGGAACAATGCATGTGATCTGTCTTCACATTGTTAATGTCTATTGTAACTTATGGATATGGATAGTGAAACGAATAAAAAATGTTAATGTCTATTGTAACTGTTAATGTCTACATGAGATGTATGTACAATTTTTCTTTTTATTATGGACTTCAATTCAGGGGTTTTTTAGCAACAAATAAATAGAGTACAACTCTACAAGAGCACCAGCTCTATATGCAAGACTCAACTTACATTCTCAGCACCAACTAAGATGAGGCAACAATCCTCAACATATATCAATCTGTACCATAAACAAGAGCATCAACCATGCACCAACCTGTGCCAAACAACCTGTAATCAACCTGTACCATAAACAAG
>ML784680.1:504234-515944 GCA_009831015.1 Picea engelmannii
CCTAAGAAACTTCTTAGTGTTATCCGAAAGATAGTTATAGTGTGTATAAAAATGATCACTCCTATACATGTATAAACCCTCTTCAATTTCCTTTTGAAGTTTTAATAGATTTCTTTCTATTCTTTTCATGGGATAAATACCATAAAACTTTACATAAACTATATATACATCTTCTTCTTCACTTGTAGAGAAAAATTCATCATCATCGTCATTGCATTCAAGGACTTTAGAGTGTTCTTTACCTTCATTTGAAATATCCTCATGATCTTCCTTTGTGCTATTATCACTTAATTCTTTATCTTCACTTGAAATGTTTTCAAAATCACATTTAGAAATAATGAATTCAAGAGTTTTTGATGATTCTTTACCTTTGATAATCTTTATGGAGTGGTCTTCAATTTCTTCTTTCTCTTCCTTGCTTTGATATGTCTCCTCTAGATTTAGCCATAGATCCTTGGCAGAAGTGCATTGTGCCATGCTCTCTTTGATAGGGCTTGAGAGTCCACTAAGAATTGTCTTGAGAGCCAATGCATCATTCTTCTTTCCTTCCCTTTGAGCTGCAAACTTTGACTTGTTCTTCAATGGAACATATCTGTTAACGAAAATTTTTGTCTTGGGCACAAGAGTACCCAAGTCTGCAGGTTGCACGAGGAGTGCCCAAGCACAGCACGAAAAAATATCATTTTGGGCTACAAGTCAAGTGAGCGGGCCAAGTTTTGTTGTCGACGGCCGAGATCCCTCTATAGAGCAGAATCAATAGTCATCGGGATTTTGGGGCTACCAAGTTGCCTGAGATATAGCACAAGAGATAGCACCTATATTTCAAGACAAAGTTTGGTTCATCCAATCCAGTTGGGGCAGCTGGCAGCCAATCGACATTACAAGGAATGGAATTTTAGGAGATAGGGGATCTCCCCTCCACTGTAGCTGAAATTGCTGAAATGTGAAATGCCAAAGGCACCTTTGAATATGAGTCCATGGTCCTAGCACCAGGTCATGTCAAGCAAGCCTGGGAATGGAGGTAGCCCACCTTTTAATGACAAAGTGATCTTGGTCATTCATCTGAAGGGAACGCAACGCACATCCATTCTTTTGCAGTTTGGTAAATCAAGAATTTGAGAAAGAAGCGCATTGTGAACCCCGGTACAAGAAATACTGAAAGGATCGGGACCATTCATCAGAAGGACATGCGTGGCACAAGATCTAGTCACGTCGGCATTTCGGTATTTGAGAGTTCAAAAGGTGAGGGGTTTTTCGTCAATTCACATCTAGAAACCCTGAACCCCGAAACACCGAAAGCGCCCAGAGGATAAGCGCAGGGTCACAGCCTGTGGTCACTTGGGGAAATAGAAAAAGTTGTACAAAGGGGGCCAAAGGTGTCGATTTGAGCTTCAGAAGGGGGCCACCGTGTCCTCCATGTGCCGGTTCGACTTGATCTCGATCCTGATACCTTCTTGGAATGAATGAAGAAGAGAGGGGGTGGTTGAAACCTCACCTCACTCATTAATTGCAGATATGGAGGTCCCGACAGGAAGTCCATCCGCGATAGTCCTCTATACTGGTTTTTTCCATAGAAGCCATGCCGAGTCCTCGACTCACCAGGGAAGTTTGCGCACACTAATTCAACATTTAAGGGTTCAACTACCTGTTAGCATGAGCCATGCAGAGTTAATATGGTGTATGATGGAGGAGTACAGGCCATATTTGATTGAAGAGACGCCCCATCCTGAAAATCTAAGACGCCTCTGTTGGGAAAATGTTTTGGAGTATATCTACTTAGTTTTGATATTTTTTCAAGTATCAATGGTTGAGCAAGGCTCTTGATTGTAAAATCTTTAATGAAGCACTGGTTATTCTGGTTATGCATTGACTCTTGAGACTTCTTGCCTTATGAATGTTAGTTCCTTTCATGTCTTTGTTCATACTGTATTAGAACAACTCGGAATTGGAGGATCCAGTCGAGTTGTAGTTGTTATAGGATGATGTAGGTTGGATCACTGTAACAGCTGCATTGTCTCTAATCGGTCTTGTGATTTTCTCAATGTTGAATGACTTGGAATTGGAGGATCCAGTCAAGTCACCCCTTCAGTTACCCGAAACTCTGAACTAAGAGGATCTTGCATTTAGATTTTTTCTTCTACAAAATGCTGAAAGGCCTATTTCCCAAGGTAGTTTTTCTCACTCCTCTCACCAAGTCTTCCACCTGCTCATTTTACATCAACTCACTAACTAAAGTTAGATCAAGACCTCCTTTATTCTTTACATACTAGACCTGGTCCCTGAGTTAGAGTGATTCCGTCCTGGGCCCCTAACCATCTGATCATCCATTAAACTTATCGTGACATAAAAATGATGGGCATTGGGCTCTGCTCCTCTTGTAATCCAGGAGTGACTTCTGACGCTAACATTTGTGGCACCGTTGCCGGGGACGAAGTTGAAAATTTTCACTGGGATTGAACGACATTGAGCCTCTGATTCTGAAGGTGCATCAGGTATCAGAGCCTTTGAAGATTGCTACTGTGCACCTGGTGACTCCATTGTGATGACTCGACTGTGGAAAACCTGTCGTGTTAATTATGGCTTTCAGAGGCAAAAACACGCGGCCCCATCCATAGTTTCCTCTAGCTACACCTGAAACTGATCCGGAGGTGGTTCTGAGAAAAGGAAAGGCCTCTAAAGGAGAATCTTCCACCGTCAAACTAGGTAATCCGCCATCTGCTTCTATAGGAACTCCATTTTCTCCTCCTCAGTTTCTTAACAAACCTTTTTCTGAAGTTTCCCATTTCCTAAATTTCGGGAGTGTTCCTGCTGAGTTTTCCCCTCCTGGTATGGGATTGGAGGGAGAAATCCTTGTCACTCCCCTCTCCCCTGAAGCTGTACTTTGGCGTAGACCCAAGACCATAGAATATTGCCCCACTCCTATCTTTACCACTCCTCCTCTTGTTACTATTTCCACTTCTGCATAAAGAGAAGCATCTACTGACTTAAGACCATTAGCCTTCTCCCTAAATCCCTTATTGTTTCCCATTCCACTTAGAGACTCATTCCCAGTAGTCCCTTCACGAACTCCTTCTCCTCCAAGTTCTCCTCCACCTAATATTCCTATGGCTGGTGCTAATCCCCCTCTAAATAGGATGGATTCCATAGTCGCTGCCAAATATGCTCCCTTAATCCTACCCCATCCTATGAATCCTCTCCCTACTGGAGATTACCTGAAGTATATGCCCAAGTTCACTGGCGAAGGGGACATAACTGCAGAAGAGCACCTGGCTTCTTTCTACAGTTATGCAGACAACCTGAACATTGAAAATGAAGATGTCTGGATGAGAGTCTTCATCCAGAGCCTGGATGGTGAGGTGAGGAAATGGTTTAGGGGATTGGCCCCCGGATCTATTGCTGGAATTGAAGCTCTAGATGGTGCTTTCTTGAGGCAGTGGGGAGATAAGAAGGATTTCATGTATTACATGATAGAGTTCGGGTCTTTGAAGAAGATGGAAGGAGAGTCTGTCTCTTACTTCTCCAAAAGATTCAATAAGATGTATAATAAGATTCCTGCTGAGATAAATCTCTCAAAAGCCTTTGCCAAAATTTCTTATGCTAGTGCATTCGACCCTGACTTATGTCTTCTATTGAGAGAAATAAGAGCTACCTCCCTAGCTCAGATGCAAGATGCAGCCATAGAGGTGGGATCTAATGTATTAGCAGCTGATAGGCTAAGAAACAAAACTGATGCAGATAGGAGAAAGGGAAGATCTAAAGCCTCAACTTCTGGCCCCTCGATGCCTCACCCTCAAGTGGATGAACTGACCAAGATGGTGAAGTCTCTGTCTGCAGAGATGGAGAGAATGAAGGTGGAGGGGAGGTAAGCATACAAAGGTCCTCAAAATGATGAAAACAAAGGAGGATTCAAGAGTCCAAACATTATTTCTCCCCCGACTATGCAAAGAGACCAGAGGGGAAGAGATAGAGAAGACCAGAAAATTCAGGCCCCTTTTCAAAACAATTTTGTGGCTGATGAGGAAAAAGGCGAAACAGATGGGCTTGATCCTGAAATCCATTGCTTCAGAGATGCTCATCCTTTTCCTCATCTCACTCAATCAGCATATGAGGAATCTCTCGTGGACAGTCAGCTAAATGAACTTAGCAAGGGAGACAAGGCTAGTAGCGACCAAGGTAGGTATAACCTGAGGTCCAAGAAAAAGATAGCAGCACCTAATGTTCCTGAATAGTTCCCTAGAACAGAGAAACCTGCTAGTGAAGTAGGTGACAAAAACAAAGGTAGGAAGGCCCAACCCCTCCCTCCAATGGTCCAGAGTCATGTTCCTGAAGTGAGGGAAATCCCAAAGTTTACATCTTCTTTCAACTTTGAGCACGAAATTCAGAAAATTAGAATCCTTGTGCCCCTCACCGAATTGATTAAACATGAAAAGTTCAAAAAATGATTCTCTGAGCTATTACAGTCTAAAGCCTCATGCTTTCCCACAGACTCCATCAATTTGCAAGATGAAAAGCCTGCAGTTATTCTAGGTCCTATGGTAGAAGACAGGAATGATTCATCCCCTCCCTTCTACACATCCTTGAATATACATGACAAGGTGCTGCACAACTGTTTGATGGATTCAGGGGCTTCCCACAACCTCATGCCCAAAATTTTCATGGAAGAATTAGGACTAGAAGTCACAAGACCCTATCATGACCTCTATTCCTTTGACTCTAGGAAAGTCCAATGTCTAGGAGTCATCAAAGACCTGGTCGTGACCTTGTTTCAATTGCCCATGAAAAGTGTGGTCATGGATGTTGTAGTGGCTGATGTCCCCCCAATTTTGGTATGTTGTTATCAAGACCTTGGATAAAAAGACTAGGGGGAACTCTGCAGATGGACCTAACCTATGCTACTATTCCAGTATTTGGAGGGGAACATAGGAGATTATACAGAGAAGCCCAACTGGCCTATATAATCAGTGATGAAGCCAATCCTACCAACCATCCCATTTTTTCCCTGGACACTAATTTAGGTTCCAGTTTACTACAACTCACTAATGCTCCTGATCCCCCTCTAAAACTTAGAAAGAATCCCACCACTCCTCATGAATTTCCTCCCTCCATCACCCCCGTCTAGAAAATGTTTTTCGATGGAGCCTTTTCCAGGGAAGGTGTTGGTGATGGGGTATTTTTTGTGTCACCCGCTTAAGAAACCATATCTCTGTCATACAAGATAGAATTTGAAGCTACCAAAAATGTGGTAGAATATAAATCTCTTATTCTAGGATTAAGAGCTATAAAGGAAATGAGAATTTAGGAGGTAGCAGTGTTCGAAGATGCAGAATTGGTAGTCCAACAGATCAGAAATGCTTATCATGCTAAGTATCCTCGACTCAGGAGTTATAGAAACGAGGTATGGGACCTAATTGACAGTTTCTTCTCATCATTTAACATTTCTTTCATCCCAAGAGAGAAGAATACAGTGGCAGATTCCTTGGCTACATCAGCAAGCAATTTCAAAATTCCCTTGCCACCCAAATTCAGATACGATGTGGAAGTAAAATACAGGCCCTCCATACCTAACAATGTCAAACATTGGAAGGTGTTCGAGGATGATCATGAGATCAAAATATTCTTAGAGACTGTCGAAGAATTTTCAGAGATGCATATTGACCAAGACTCTGTCTTTGAAGAAAATCTTGATGGGGATAATTTTTTGAATAAGGTTGCAGAGCGTAACATTGTGCAGTTGCCCAACAATCATATTCCAAGGGAACTGGTTCCTTTGGAAAGGATTTTTGATAGAAATTATGTGGCATTAAAAGGGGAAATCTCAGAGGATGACGCTGATACAACTCAGTGCAACATCGGCACTGAGAATGAACCCAATTTTGTCAAATTGTCCAGAAGTCTGACAAAGGAGCAAAGGGATGAATACACTGAACTATTGAGGGAATTTGCTGATGTTTTTACCTAGACCTATGAAGATCTCAAAACATATGACACTTCTGTCATTGAGCATAAAATCCCGTTGAAAAGGGAGGCAAAACCATTTAGGCAGAAGCTAAGATAGATCAATCCTATGTTGCTACCTATCATGGAGAGGGAAGTGAAGAAGCTGCTACAGGCCCAGATCATCGTGCCACTGAGATATTTAGAGAGGGTGGCCAACTTGGTCCTAGTAAGGAAGAAGAATGGAGAAATCAGACTCTATGTAGATTTTAGAAACCTGAACAAGAGATCACAAAAGGACAATTACCCCTTACCAAAAATGAAACATATATTGTAGAGGGCAACATGAGCATCCAGGATTTCCATGATCGATGGCTTCTTTGGCTACAATCAAATCTATGTTCTTCCTGAGGATAGGGAAAAGACGACACTTACCACTCCATGGGGCACCTTCATGTATGCTAAAATGCCTTTTGGATTGATGAATGCAGGGGCAACGTTTCAACATGCCATGGAAATAGCTTTCATTGGGGAAACGGAAAAGTTTGTGGTCATCTATCTGGATGACATAACAGTCTTTTCAAAATCTGATAAAGAACACTGTTGTCACCTCAGGAAGGTTTTCCTGAAATGCAGGAGTTTTGGCATTTCATTGAATCCCAAGAAATCTCTGTTCGCCATAAAGGAGGGAAAATTATTGGGCCACGTAGTATCAGCAGAAGGAGTCAAGATCGATCCTAACAGAGTTGAAGTAATACAGGCCTTATCAATGCCAAGATCCAGGAAGGAGGTCCAATCTTTCCTTGGTAAGATTAATTTTCTAAGGATATTTGTTTCTAACTTTGCTGAAGGGGTGAGACTTATAATAGCCATGTTGAGGAAAGGAAATGAAGTGAGGTGGACTTCTGAATCACGAAGTTCCTTTGAGCAGATAAAGAATGCCTTGACTGAAGCTCATGTGCTTATCAGTCCCGATTACTCAAAGGATTTCCTTATTTTCTCCTTTGCCTCACTTGACATAGTGGTTGTTGTTTTATTACAGACAAACGAGGCCAGGATAGAGCAGCCTATTGCCTATTTTAGCAGATCTCTAAGGGATGTCGAAGTCAGGTACGACATTATGGAGAAGCAGGCCTATGCCCTGGTAAAGGCTCTCAAAGATTTCAGAACCTATGTCCTGCAATAAAAAATCATTGCCTATGTCCCCTCAACCACTGTTAAAGACATTCTTATTCAGCCTGACATAGACGGAAGGAGGAGTAAGTGGATGGCCAAGATCCTTGAGTTTGACTTAGAAATAAGGCCTACCAAATTAATCAAAGGTCAAGGTTTAGCTAAGCTGTTGGCTGAAGCAAATTGCAAAGCTTTGGGGGTAGATTTCATCAATGAATGCTCATAAAAGTAGCAGGATCAACTGTCTGATATAGACCTTCAAGCAAAACCCTCGTTGGCTCGATGTCCCTGGTATAAGGATGTCATATATTTTCTGCATGAGTTGTGGCCTCCAGATGGCCTACAAAGAAATGAAGCAAGAGATCTGAAGCTCAAAGAAATCAGATACTGCCTTGCCGATCAAGTTTTATATTGGAAAGATCCCTTGGGGGTGATTTTGAAATGTATGAATCCACAAGAGGCTGATAGGATCATGATTGAATTTCACGATAGCCAATGTGGAGGGCATCATTTCTGGAAAGCCACAGCCTACAAAATCCTCAGGGCTAGATACTACTGGCCCACCGTATTCACTGACATATACAGGAAGGTTAGATCCTATATCAAATGTCAAAGATTTGCAGGAAAACAACAGCTCAAGTGTTTGCCTCTAAAGCCTGTGGTTGTTTCAGGACCTTTCCAACAATGGGGGCTAGATTTTATTGGAGAAATCCACCCTACCTCTAGTGGACAGCACAGATGGATCCTGACTGCTACATATTTCTTTACCAAGTGGATTGAAGCTATTCCCACCGGGAGTGTTTTCCACAAAGTAATCATTGGATTCCTGGAAGACCTCATCACAAGATTCGGCTGCCCAAGAAAGATTGTTACTAATAATGCAGCCTCTTTCAGGGTTGAGTTGTTAGCCAAGTTTTGTGAGCAGTTCGAGATCAAACTCATTCACTCCACCTCATATTATCCCCAGGGAAATGGTCTAGCAGAGTCCTCCAACAAAATCCTGATAAGGATCATAAAAAAACTATTGGAGGACAACAAAAAGGCCTGGCATTCAAAGTTGAAATTTTCTCTATGGATCGATCGAGTGACCACGAAGAGATCTATAGGCATTTCCCTGTTCCAATTAGTCTATGGAGCAGAGGATGTTTTCCCTTCTCAGTTAGCCATTCCTGTAGCAAAATTCCTTCAAAATCATCAAGAAGAGCCTAATGATATGATAAGGATAATTCATCAATTGGTGGAGGTCCAATAGGCCAGAGATCAGGTAATGAGTAGAATTCAAGACCATCAATAGAGGATCAAGCAGGTTTTTGATAAGAAGGCCAAGAAAGAGGATTTCCAGATCAGAGACCTGGTACTGAAATGGGATGCTCCTAAGCAGGATAAGGGCAAGCACGACAAATTTGAGGCCCTGTGGATTGGGCCTTTCAGGATATTCGAAGTATTTTCAAATAATACCTACAGGTTGCGAGATTTGAAAGATCAAGAAGTTTTCAATGGCCCTATGAATGGGCATTTCCTGAAAAGATTTTTCTCTTGAGCCGCACATGGCTCTTCTGCGATTGTAAATATTGTTTTTCCTTTTTGTATTTAATCTTCAAATAATGACTCCATAGCCCAACAACAAGGCACTGAAGCTGCAAAATGAGTCCTTAGAGAATCATAGGGACAACTCTATCCCCCATGGAGCCTAGTGTTAATGACAATTTTTGTCTTGGGCACAAGAGTACCCAGGTCTACAGGTTGCACGAGAAGCTCCCATGTACAGCACGAAAAAATCTCATTTCAGGCTACAAGTCAAGCGAGAGGGCCAAGTTTTGTTGTTGGCATCCGAGATCCCTCTATAGAGTAGAATCGATGATCATCGGGATTTCGGGGCTACCAATTTGCCCGAGATATAGCACAAGAGATAACACCTATATTTCAAGACAAAGTCTGGGTCATCAGATCTGTTTGGGGCAGGTGGCAGCCAATCGGCATTACGGGGATCGACATTTTGGGAGATAGGGAATCTCCCCTCCATTGTAGCTGAAATTGTTGAAATGCCAAATGCCAAAGGCACCTTTGAAGTTGAGTCAATGGTCCTAGCGCCAGGTCATGTCAAGTGAGCCTGGGAATGGAGGTAGCCCCCCTTTTAATGACAAAGTCATCTCGGTCATTCATCTGAAGGGAACGTGGTGCACATTCGTGCTTTTGCAGTTTGGTAAATTGGGAATTTGAGGAAGAAGCGCATCGTGAACCCCAGTATAAGAAATCCTGAAAGGATCAGAACCATTCATCAGAAGGACACGCGTGGCACAAGATCTAGTCATGTTGGCATTTCAGTATTCGAGAGTTCAAAAGGTGAGGGGTTTTTCGTCAATTCACATCTCGAAACCATGAACCCTGAAACATTGAAAGCGCTCAGAGGATAAGTGCAGGGTCATAGCCTATGGTCACTTGGGGAAATAGAAAAAGCTGTACAAAGGGGGCCAAAGGTGCCAATTTGAGCTTCAAAAGGGGGGCACCGTGTCCTCCAGGTGCTAATTCGACTTGATCTCGATCCTGATACCTGCTTGGAATGAATGAAGAAGAGAGGGAGTGGTTGAAACCTCACCTCACTCACTAATTGCAAGGTATGGAGGTCCCGACAGGAAGTTCATCTGCGGTAGTCCTCTGTACTGGTTTTTTCCACAGAATCCATGCCGAGTCCTTGACTCACCAGGGAAGTCTACGCATGCTAATTTAGCATTTAAGGTTTCATGTACCCCTTAGTGTGAGCCATGTAGAGTTAATATGGCGTATGATGGAGGAGTATAGGCCAGATTTGATTGAAGAGACACCCCATCCTGAAAATCTAAGATGCCTCTGTTGGGCAAATGTTTTGGAGTATATGTACTTAGTTTTGATATTTTTTCAAGTATCGATCATTGAGCAAGGCTCTCGATTGTAAAATCTTTAATGAAGCACTGGTTATTCTGCTTATGCATTGACTCTTGAGACTTATTGCCTTATGAATGTTAGTTCCTTTCATGTCTTTGTTCATACTGTATTAGAACAACTCGGAATTGGAGGATCCAGTCGAGTTGTAGCTGTTATAGGATGATGTAGGTTGGATCACTGTAACAGTTGTATTGTCTCTAATCGGTCTTGTGATTTTCTCAACGCTGAATGACTTGGAATTGGAGGATCCAGTCAAGTCACCCCTTCAGTTACCCGAAACTCTGAACTAAGATGATCTTGCATTTAGAGTTTTCTTCTTCAAATTGTTGAAAGGCCTATTGCCCGAGGTAGTTTTTCTCACACCTCTCACCAAGTCTTCTACCTACTCATTTTACATCAACTCAGTGACTAAAGTTAGATCAAGACCTCCTTTGTTCTTTGCATACCAGACCTGGTCCCTGAGTTAGAGTGATTCCATCCTGGGCCCCTAACCATTTGATCATCCATTAAACTTATCGTGACATAAAACTGATGGGCATTGGGATCTTCTCCTCTAGCAATCCAGGAGTGACTTCTGATGCTAACAATATCCACCGATGGTTGCCTTCCAAATAGCTGCTCCCATTGTCTTCAAATACACTCTCATCTCTATTCTCGAAGTAGAATAGTTTTCCTCATCAAGGATTGGAACTTAATCATCCATTTGTGTGTCTATGGATCTCCTTCAAGTTTGTTAAGGCTTGTAGTGAAGGCCCACTCTGATACCAATTGTTGGACACACCTACCACACTTAGAGGGGGGGTGAATGAGTGTGGGGATCTTTTTCCCAAAACTTCCCTCTTACACAAAACTCATTAGTTAGAATTCGACATTTACTCATTACTCATTGTTGTCATTAATAATTAGTTAGATGTGAATACATATCAGAAACATATATCAACAATATATCATCAACAAATCATCTCCACAAGGAACATAAGGAACACAAGTTGTATGTACAATTTTTCTTTTTATTATGGACTTCAATCCAAGGGTTTTTCAGCAACAACTGAATAGAGTACAACTCTACAAGAGCACCAACTCTATATGAAAGACTCATCTTACATTCTTAGCACCAACTGAGATGAGGCAACAATCCTCAATAGATATCAATCTATACCATAAACAAGAGCATCAACCATGCACCAACCTATGCCAAACAACCTGTAATCAACCTGTACCATAAACAAGTGCATCCAACCATGTACCAAGTATATACTAATCATGTGTCAACTACTCATCAACAATGACTCATCAATATGTACCAACATCATCAACTATACACCTCATGTATGTGCCAACTTATCAACTGCTTGTCTCAACCATGACTAGTTTTGGATTAGTCAACAACCCTAACTTGAAATAATCATAAATTTTTACCTGTAATGAATAAAGATCTGAAGCTGATACACAATGTTCTTCAGTGTGTTTTATGCAATTCCTCTAAGTGGCACTACTTGGAAGAATTGCATAAAACACACCGATGAACATTGTGTATCAGTTTCAGATCTTTATTCAGTACAGGTAAAAATTTATGATTATTTCAAGTTAGGGTTGTTGACTAATCCAAAACTAGTCATGGTTGAGACAAGCAGTTGATGAGTTGGCACATACATGAGGTGTATAGTTGATGATGTTGGTA
>ML784680.1:518705-547679 GCA_009831015.1 Picea engelmannii
GCATTCTCATCAAGGACAATACATATTATATTACATCAATCATCAATCAATCAATCCTTTGACATCAATCAATAACTTGACATCAATCAATGACATCAATCAATCAAACCATTGGCATCAATGACAACATGATCCAACAGAATGTACTTAACCCCAAAAATTCAGAGAAATCATATAGAATGTAATAAAATTCTTGTGCAAAACCAATGAACATAAGAGAAAATAGATAAACCTTGAGAAATATCTCATGTATTAATGATATTCAAGAATTGAGAGCTATGTTCACTTGCCTCCTCAAGGGGGAAACCTCTAGGAGTAAAGCTCCAAATACAACAAGAAGTCTTGAAAACACATTTCATAACTTTATACTCAAAATAAAGCTATCAATAGATAATCTTAACTACCTGCGAGCCCACTTATAATGAGGGTATACTAATCAATTTGGGCCTTATTAAGGAACATGACCCTTTTTACAATGAGTGACTATTAACTAACTATTTAGTGGGACTTATTCAAGGAAGGTTCCCTCATACATCAATAAAGTATCCTAATATAGGGGTTAGGGTAGGACCCTAACATGCCCTCCCCCTTAGAAAATAACATTGTACTCAACATTAAAGGTGAGGAAATTGTTTTAGAATCATTGTTGGTTCCCATCTAACATATTCTGGTTGTGTATTTTTCCATTGGATCAGTACTTCCCTGATTGTGTGTTAGTGCAGCTGACGCTTTCTAGTTTCCAATCATGCTTTTCGCTGGATCCAAACAATGCATTCTTCATCAAGTTCTGGTAGTTTGGTATTCACTTTGCAATTCGATCCCACAATATTATTCAAACAAGACACATGAAAGACTAGATGAATCTTGGAGTGGGATAGGAGAGTTAGCATGTAGGCCACCTATTCAATGTGGTGTATGATCTGATAGGGACCATAGAACTTGGGAGCTACCTGCTAGGGAAATTTATCTTTTAGCAATTTATGTTTATAAGGTTGTAGATGAAGAAACGCTTGATCCCATTCAAAAAAATAATGTTTGGATCTATGCTAATCAACTTGCATTTCATTATGTTTTTCACCATAACCAAGTTTTCCTTGAGGGTACATATAATGTATTCTTTGGTGTGGAAAAATTTATTTGATGCCTGAACCTTGGAGGTTCTTGGTACATAGGATACCACTAAAAGGGGATTTTGGCCATAAAAAACTCCATGATAAGTGATATTATACCACCATTCGACCAGGGGAAGCCAATGCGCCCATTGTTGTGTTTTCTCAGAACCAAAGCATATCAAATAGGTTCCAAGAACTTGTTTTTCACTTCTATTTGGCCATCCATTTGGGGTTGATATAAAGTGATCATATTAAGTTGTGTACCTTGAAGTTTAAATAGCTCCTACAATTTTTTTTTGGTGAATGTGGGGTCTTAATCTGAGACAATGGAAGTGGGAATACCATTTAGCCTAAATATCTGGTCCATGAATGATCCGAAATTAGTGCTAAATGCTTCATTCCACTAATTAAGATTCTTATAACAAGCATCTCAATTTCCCGCAATTTTGTTAAAAAATGGCTTAATTAATTAAAAAGTGGTATTTAAAGGCTGCAATTTAAATAAGAACTGAAATAACATAGGAAATACTTGGAGTGGGGTAGGAGAGCCAACATGTAGGCCACCTTTCCAATGCAGTGTATGATCTAACAGGGACCATAGAACTTGGGAGCTAGCTTCTAGGGAACTTTATCTTTTAGTGATTTCTTTTTATAAGGTTGCATGTGAAAAAACACTTGATCCCCTTTAGAAAATAATGTTCAAATATATGCTAATAAAATCTTATTTCATTTTCTTTTGCACCATAAACAAGTTGTCCTTGAGGGTACATATACTAGCTTCTTTGGTGTGAAACACTTTATATGATGCCTAGACCTTGGAGGTTCCTGGTACATAGAATGCCACTAATAGGGGATTTTGGCCATAAACAACTCCATGATAAGTGATATTATGCCACCATTTGGCCATGGGAAGCCAATGTGCCCATTGGTATGGTTTTTTAGAAGAAAAACATCTCAAATAGGTATCCAAGAAATTGTTGACCACTACTATTTGTCCATCTAGTTGGGGATGACATTCAGTTCTCATATTCAACTTTGTACCTTGAAGTTTGTGTTGATACTGAGAGGGGGGTAAATCAGTATCAAGTACAATTTAAAAACATTTTCAACTTATAATTAAACCATTCAATTATATCCAATGATCAATGAACAATAGTATAAGAGTTACACCAAGACACCATGCACAATATATGAGAAATAATCAATAGTTACTGTTCAAGGGAAGTAATGACTTCCAAAGGTAGCTATAGCTTCCAAATGTAAAGGGAAGGATAAACCTCCAATAGGAATATACAATCCTCCAATATCAAGAGAGATTTTAACTCTTCATCCTTTCCCCTTCCTTCCACCCAAAAATTTATGAGAGATAATAAAACTTTACATTAAATCATCATCATCAACCAACCATCACATATAACCCATGGATGATTTTAGGGGCTAAATTTCTCTCATGGGCTAATTTTCCATGGTTTTTCCAAAGACGAGATTCACGATTTTAAAATTGATTCGCCTAAATTCTATAAGATAAAATTATTTTATCTTAAAAATCGCCAAAATTTTATAAAAACTGTATAAAATCCTTATAAATTTGAATATTTTTACAAAAATATTGCCAAACATTTATAGTTGGGATATGAAGGATTAGTAAGATTCGCCAAGGTTTCTACATTTTAAAATAAATTTCCATCCTTAAAATCATCCCTCATAGAACCTGATAATGCTTCCTGAGACTTCTTCAATTTATGAAATTCTTCAATTATTGGAATACTCTAATACTATAGATAATATTACTCAATGTATTCTCTGAAACTTCTCCAATTTTCACTCCTTGAATCCTCCCCAAAAAGAAGTTATAGAGAGAATGGTAGACCTTGTTCAATTTTGGTTTATTCAGGAGAGCGAACTTATACAGAATTTCCCGCACTCAATATTTAACATCCAATTCTAAAACTCACACAAAAGAAACTAAAGACTGTATTAGTTCCAATGAAATTGGTCCCACTTCATTTGGATTCTCTATGAATAAGTTATGACTGTTTTACCCAGAACACTTTTTTATTGACTAGCTTCAGGACTGGTCAAAAACCCTATCTTCCACAAAGTCTATCGCCATAATTATAGCGAACCAAGAACTGAAACCTTTACCACAGGTACCTTGATATGTATTCTCACTACCATAGAAATATCACCATCTAAATCGTTGTAGAAATTGTTTTATAGTGAAAATGGTAAGATGACCTGAAAATAACATACCTTAGAACACATCACCAAAAGACTTCATCCTCCCTTGAAATCAGACCTTCTTTACTTCTGATTTCCTCTTAAATTCGACTTGTGTATCAAATGAATTTATAATGATATTTATTTATACCATTTATGTCACTTCCTTTTAACATTAGGGTCGACCTGACACTTTCTATTTTGTAATTCTTTTCTTTAATTATCTTCAGGGCCTACATGTACTTCCTTCTTCAATTCACTTTGTCATATTCAAAAATTCATTTCTCCTCAACCATGAGGATCCACATGATGTGACACATACCATAGGAAACAACATAATGTATACTATCCATCCATGGGTTTTTTATCTGCATGTGCATTGTCCTTCATGTCCAAATACCTTCATCAATCTTGCGGTCCAAAACCAATGACTAGGGTTGACATCAATGACAACAATCAATCTTCTAAAAATCTCCCCCTTTGTCATTGATGGAAACACTCATGCTCCCCCTATCATCATGATCCTCATTTCTCTCCCCCTTTGAGATCAATGGAAAAGGGTAGGGCTCCTCCCCCTAAGTTTAATGACAGAAGGTAACTCTCTTCTTTGGGGCTGCTCCCCCTAAACATGTGGCACTCAATAACACTTCATCCTTATTTTTGGTCTTTGTGACCTTTCTTCCTTGGAATCCTTTTGTGTGGATTTTGTCTTATCTATATTCTTCATGTCTAAGATGTATATGTTGTTCAATCTTCTTTTTGCAGTTGCAACCAATCTTCCTGAGTTATTTTCTCCGATTTTACATTTTCGGGAGTCAAACGTAAGACTATATCCTTGATCACATATTTTGATGACATTGAGGAGATTATGCTTCATATATTCAACCAATAGGACTTTTCCTGCTTTTACATTTTCACTTGCAAGCTTTACATTTCCTTTGCCAAGTATTTTGGTAGATGAGTCATCTCCAAATGCAACATTTCCACCCTTTTTCTTCAAGCTGGCAAATTTTCTTTGCTCTCCAGTCATATGAGATGAGCACCCACTATAATCTCCAATCATTTGATCCCATTTGGAAAAATAATGTTTGGATCTATGCTAATCAATTGTATTTCATTTGTTTTTGCACCATAACAAAGCTGTCCTTGCGGGTACATATAATCGTTTCTTTAGTGTGAAACATTTTATATGATGCCTGAACCTTGGAGGTTCCTGGTATATAGGATGCCACTAAAAGGGGATTTTGGCCATAAACAACTCCATGATAAGTGATATTATACCACCATTCAACCAGGGGAAGCCAATGTGCCCATTGTTGTGTTTTCTCAGAACCAAGTCGTCTCAAATAGGTTCGAAGAGATTTTTTACCACTTCTATTTGGCCATCCATTTGGGGTTGATATGAAGTGCTCATATTCAACTGTGTACCTTGAAGTTTAAAGAGCTCCTACCAAAATTTGTTGGTGAATGTGGGGTCTTAATCTGAGACAATGGAAGTGGCAATACCATGTAGCTTAAATATCTGGTCCATGAATGATCTGAAATTAGTGCTAAATGATTCATTCCACTAATTAAGATTTTTATAACAAGCATCTCAATTTCCCACAATTTTGTTAAAAAATGGCTTAATTAATTAAAAAGTGGTATTTAAAAGCTGCAATTTAAACAAGAATTGAAATAACATAGGAAATACTTGGAGTGGTGTAGGGGAGCCAACATGTAGGTCACCTATCCAATGCAGTGTATGATCTAATACGGAGCATATAACTTGGGAGCTAGCTTCTAGGGAAATTTATCTTTTAGTGATTTTTGTTTATAAGGTTTCATGTGAAAAATCACTTGATCCACTTTAGAAAAATAATATTCAAATCTATGCTAATAAACTCGTATTTCATTTGCTTTTGCACCATAACCAAGTTGTCCTTGAGGGTACATATACTGGCTTCTTTGGTGTGAAACACTTTATATGATGCCTGAACCTTGGAGGTTCCTGGTACATAGAATGCCACTAAGAGGGGATTTTGGCCATAAACAAGTCCACGATAAGTGATATTATACCACCATTCGTCCATGGGAAGCAAATGTGCCCATTGGTATGAATTTTCAGAAGAAAAACATCTGAAATAGGTATCCAAGAAATTGTTGACCACTACTATTTGGCCATCCAATTGGGGATGACATGCAATTCTCATATTCAACTATGTACCTTGAAGTTTCAATATCTCCTACCAAAATTTGTTGGTGAATGTGGGGTCCTAATCTAAGACAATGGAAGTGGGAACAACATGTAGCTTAAAGATTTGGTCCATGAATGATCTGAAATTAGTACTAAATGCTTCATTCCACTAATTCAAATTCTTATAACAAGCATCTCAATTTCCTACAATTTTGTTAAAAAATGGATTAATTGATTAAAAAGTGGTATTTAAAAACTGAAATTTAAACAAGAACCGAAATAAGATATGCAATACTTGGAGTGGGCTAGGAGAGCCAACATGTAGGCCACTTGTCCAATGTAGTGTATGATGTGGTAGGGACCATAGAAATTTGGAGCTAGCTTCTAGGGAACTTTATCGTTTAGTGATTTATGTTTATAAGGTTGTGTTGTGGCTGCAACAAACCCCCTTTTTACTTTTTCTTTTACAAGCAAAAGGAAAAGGGTCCCCTACTAAAATTTTTATCCTATTGCCTAATCCTCTACTATTGGAGCCTATGCTACTTATTTTCCTACCTCGAGGTAGTTTGGAGGTTTGGTCTTGATTGATGATGGTCTTTGATAGTGGTTGATTGCCTCTTTTGATCTCATGATTTCGGATGTCTTCATGACTCTTATGTGACTATGTGGTTTGATGATCTAGCACATGTCTTGAATGAGTTTGATGCTAGTTATTAATATTTTTTCTGACTTACTTATTCAAATTTTAGATACCCGTGCTATCATGTGGTGCATAACATCTTCATATTTATGCTCTCATATATTGGACAATTGTTAGACTTGAATCATGCGGTCACTAATCCATTCTATGTGTTGGATATTAGCTTCATGAATTTATCATGATAGTTATTTAATCTAGATCATAGATGATTACCTTTGAAAAACTTCTCCTCCTCATTTTCTTCACTTTTAGTACTTGTTTATAAATTTTCTTAAAGGAAAGGAAATATTATGTTTCTCATGTGTTGTTGAATGCATTTTTAATCGTATAACTTATTTTGTCTCATTTTGTGGCTGTAGGAACATGTTAGAATGATATCCTTTTTCATTATTGCTCCGTCCTTGAGATGCATGCGGGGGAATCCTTTGATATTCTTCCCATTTTTACTCTTCCCTTTATTTATTGAGCACTTCCTCTCTTTTCTTCTATTATTCTCTCTAATTAAACCTATTAGTTGGATTCTTCTATTCGATAGATTTCCAACGCCTATAACCATACTTAAATCTGAGTTCTAGATCAAAAGTTATGGCATCCTGAAGTTTCTCATGTGTTGTTGAATGTATTTTTAATTGTATAACTGATTTCATCTCTTTCTGTGGATGTAGGAACATGTTAGAATGATATCCTTTTTCACGTTTGCTCCATCCTTGAGATGCATGCGGGGGAATCCTTTGATATTCTTCCCCTTTTTACTCTTCCCTTTATTTATTGAGCACTTCCTCTCTTTTCTTCTATTATTCTATCTAATTAAACCTATTAGTTGGATTCTTCTATTCGATAGATTTCCAACGCCTATAACCATACTTAAATCTGAGTTCTCGATCAAAAGTTATGGCATCCTGAAGTTTCTCATGTGTTGTTGAATGTATTTTTAATTGTATAGCTGATTTTGCCTCTTTCTGTGGATGTAGGAACCTGTTAGAATGATATCCTTTTTCACGATTGCTCCATCCTTGAGATGCATGTCGGGGAATCCTTTGATATTCTTGCCCTTTTTACTCTTCCCTTTATTTATTGAGCACTTCCTCTCTTTTCTTCTATTATTCTCTCTAATTAAACCTATTAGTTGGATTATTCTATTCGATATATTTCCCATGCCTAACCATACTTAAATCTGAGTTCCAGATCAAAAGGTATGGCATCTTGAAGTTTCCTAAGTCTTCACTCACCTTTTCTACCTCACTGCCATGTGGCATCCATGTGATTCTATAATATTCCAGATATAAAATAGTATGCAGAAAAAAAATAAATAGATCGAAATGGCAGATAAACAATGATATAACCAGAACAACACCAAAATAATATTAGAATAATACCAGAATAACACCAGAAAGAGCACTTTGATTACTAAGAGAAATGTTCACTTGCCTCTTTGAGGGGGAAACCTCCAACATGGAAAATCTATATTACAATAATATACAATACAAAAATTCTCATACCCTCTACTCCTATTTATACTAAATATGTCAATCCAAAGAAAAATCTAGAGGAAGATCCTTCTAGAAGTGAAAGCTTCTATTAGGTTTCCTTACATTTGACTTATTCTTCCTTATTGTTAGGCCTTATTAATATTGACCTTTATTACATGGAAATATGTTATTCTACCTACGTGAGGGGTTAGGTCCCTAACATGTCATCCCCCTTCAAAAACAACCTTGTCCTCAAGGCTTGAGATGAGGAAATTGTTGTAGAATGGTAGCAAGTTCCCAAGTGGCATCTACTGGACTTGTATCTTTCCACTGGACTAACACTTCCTTGATGGTGCACTGACACAAAACATGATCACGTTGGTCCAAAACTGCTTGTGGATGTAGCCAAATGGAGCCTTCTTCATCCAACTCGGGAAGGGTGGTTTGGGTTTGTCACTTATTTCCAATCACCTTCTTTAAGCAGGAAACATGAAAAACAGGATGGAGCTTAGAAGGACTATGAAAAGCTAACTGATAGGCCACCTGTCCCACACACTTGAGAATTGTATAGGGACCATAACCTTTGGGAGCCAGTTTCTGACAATGGTCAACCTTGAGGGAATTTTTCTTGTAAGGTTGTAGTCGAAGAAACACCTGATCCCCTTCTGCCAATTGACGTTCATAGCGACCTTGATCTGCTTATTGCTTCATGTGATTTTGGGCCACGAACAAATTCTCTTTGAGGGTATAGAGAATAACCTCTCGAACTGCAAGTGTTTGGTCAACTGCCTGGACCTTCCAGACACCTGGAAAATATGAGAGAACTGAAGGTGTCTTTTGTCCATATACTGCTTCAAAAGGAGTCATGCAGGTAGTTGTATGGTACAAAGTGTTGTACCACCATTCAACTAGTGGTAACCATTCAGCCCACTAATGCTGCCTTTCCGATGCAAAACACCTCAAATATGTTTCCAAACATTTGTTGACAACTTCATTTTGGTGATCAGTTTGAGGATGATAAGTTGTGCTGAGATCCAATTGGGTGCCTTGTAGCTTGAACAGTTCTTTCCAAAAATTGTTGGTGAAAGTTGGGTCGCGATAAAAAACAATAGAATGTGGCATGCCATGAAGCTTGAAGACGTGATCTATGAAAAGTTGAGCCACAGTGGATGTTGTAAATGGGTTTTGAAGAGCACATAAATGAGCATACTTGGAAATATGAACAACTACCAGCATAATGACTGATTTATTGCCCGATTTAGGTAAGCCTACAATAAAATCCATAGAGGTATCCCGCCAAATAGCAGGTGGAATTAGAAGCGGTTGTAGAGTGCACAAATATTTGACTATTTCACCCTTGTTGCATTGACACACATCACACTCAGCCACAAAATTATGAGCGTCCTATTTCATACCATCCCAGAAAAAAGAACGTTTGAACCTGTCATAGGTTTTGGTAGACCCAGAGTGCCCAGCTGTGGGTGTATCATGAAGCTCAGAAAGTACCATGGATTTAAGATTTGATTGTTTACTTAAATACAAACAGCCTTTGTATCGAAGCTCCTCATTAATCCAAGAGTACCCTAGGGAACTGGAGAATTGGACTGTAGTTGTTGTATCAAATGCAAACTTTTGGGATCGTGTAGCCATTCCTGGTGAACATCTTGGAGCCAATCTGGTACAATGAAGGAGAGAGAAAAAAGGGATCCTTCATCTTCATATTTTCGGGAAAGTGAATCAACAACCACATTGTCTTTTCCTTTCTTGTAAATGATCTCATAATAATATCCAAAGAGCTTAGTCACTCATTTTTGTTTCTCGGGGGAGGAAAGGCGTTGTTCCAGAAAATACTTAAGGCTTTGATGATCTGTCTTAATTTGGAAGCGTTTCCCGAATAGATAAGGGTACCAAAGATCCACGACATGCATAATAGTCAACATTTCCTTTTCATAGATTAATTTTCCCAAATTTCTCTCAGACAATTGTTTGTTGGTAAAGGCCAAAGGCTGACCCTCTTGCATAAGGACATTGAAAATTCCTTTCCCGAAAGAATCACATTCCAGGAAAAAGGTCTTTGTGAAATCAAGAAGGGCTAGGAATGGAGTGGTGTACATGGACATATTCAAGGTTTGAAAATCTTGAGTAGTTGCTGGAGTCCAAGTGAAAGAATTATTTTTAAGGAGTGCAGTGAGAGGTGTCGCAATCTTTCCATAATTCTTAACAAACTTGCGATAATAACCTGTTAAACCTAGAAATCCCTGCAATATTTTGAGAGTCTTTGGGTGAGGCCAATATTGCATAGCTTCAATATTTTTAGGATCCACCCTGACACCGGCCTTGCTCACAAGATGACCTAAGTGCTCGAATTTCGAGGCACCGAAATCACATTTAGATTGTTTGAGGAAAAGTTGGTGTTGAGAGAGTAGATGGAGAACTCGATCCACATGAAAAAGATGGTCTATCCAGGTTTTGTTATAGATGAGGATATCATAACATAAAACTAACACAAAATGACAGAGAAAAGGATGGAAGACATGATTCATGAGGATTTGGAAAGTGGCGGGAGCATTAAACAAGCCACAAGGCATGACCAAAAACTCATAGTGGCCCTCATGAGTTCTAAAGGAAGTCTTAGGAATGTATGCCTCTTTCATATGTATATGGTGGTAGAACGAATGAAGATCAAGTTTAGTAAAGAAATGGGCACCACTCAATTCATCCAAGAGGTCATCAATGACAGGAATGGGAAATCTGTCTTTAATGGTGAGTTTGTTGAGGGCACAAAAGTTAGGAAACATGTTCCAAGAACCTTCTTTATTAAGGACCATGACCATAGGAGAAGAGTAGGGGCTCGTACTAGGGCAGATAACACCTGCGTTGAGCATTTATTGAACCATTTTCTCAATTTCATTTTTTTGGGAAAATGGGTGACGATAGGGATGGATATTGGGAGGAAGGCTTCCTGGGGCAAGGGGAATGGAATGATCATGAACACCACGGGAAGGAGGGAGTCCCTAGGGAGTGGAAAAAACCACTTGATGTTTAGAGAGGATGGATTTGAGGTCCTGCGACACAGAGGGTGTCTCAGTGGCTTCTATGGCATGGATTTGGGAAATAATGCCAGAATGACCTTTTTTGAGTATCTTTTCCATGCGATGGGAACTAATGATCTCCGGGGAACTGACCATGATTCCTTGGAACTTATATTTTTGTCCCTCCTGGTCGAATTGCATGGTTAATTCCTTAAAATTCATGAGGATGGGAACCAAAGTCCTTAGCCATTCTGCACCCAACACAATGTCACAACCACCCATTTCGATAGAAAACATATGATATTTAAGATGGTATTCACCAATTTGGAGACACACATTTTCACAACGCCCTCCAAATTTCATGGACCCACCATTGTCAATAATGATTTGGAATTTATTGATTGCATGGATATAGAAATTAGTTGCTTGGGCAATGCGACGATGAATAAAATTATGGGCTCTTCCACTATCAACAAGAATGATGAACTTCTGATGCTTGATGTAACCAATTAGCTTGAGGGTTTGTGGAGAAGAGAAGCCAGTGAGAGAATTTAGGTAAATGACTAGTTCTACTTCGAGAGGGTCTGAGGGAGGGGTTATGTTAGTGGGTTCAGGTGACCTAGACACAATGGGAGCCTCAACATCCTCTCCTGAAACATCCTCTGAGATGGCCATAAAAATATTTTGTTCCTTACACTTAAGTCCCGGAAAGTATTTGTCATCACAATTATAATAAAGGCCTTTGAGTTGGCGTTCATCCATTTATTCCCTGGTCAATTTTTGGATATTTATTGGAGTAGAAGGGGGAGTGGGAGTTACTAGTTTAGTGCAAGGAATAAAAGAAGGTTTGTAGTTTTGAGAAGAGACAAATTGTTGTGTTTCCTGAGATCTTTTAGTAGCGTCCACCCAAATCTAAGGCCAAGCCATGAGGACATGAGCACAAATCTCATCCTTGAGGCCAATGATAAAACATTATGGGAAAAAAGAATCAGACATGCCCTCTTTATGAAAAGCCAGTTGGTCAAAAGCAGCTATAAAGCCTTCCACTATTCCATATTGTTTCAACTTTGTCAAATGTCCCAAATGGTTGGTGTCAGTGCCAAAACATTCATAAAGCTCTGCCACAAAGTGTGTCCAAGCCACATACCCTTGGTGGGAATTTTTTCTCCATTGCCAACGTTCTATATCTATATGGAGAACACCATACCAGAGTTTGGTCAACTCATCCATAATGGCATACAAAGAGAAATAATTTTCCATTTGAGTTACCCACCTAGTGGGATCCGATCCATCAAATTTGTCATATCCACATGCGGAAGGCATAGGTCATGCTGAAAGTGATGGGACTAAAAATTCTGGGAATGAGAGGAATTTTCACCTTCGGTATGCAAAGGTGGGTCAGACAAGGGAAGATCTGCAGGGATATGCAGCTTGGAATAGATCATCGTAGCAACAGATTCAAGATCGGTAGTAATGTCTTGTTTGAGCTCTTGTTTGTGTTCCATGATTGAGGCAATGATGGAGGAATGCATCTTTTGATTGATGGTGGAAATATTGGCACTGCGCTGTCGGGCTTCTTGTTGGGTTTCTATGAAATTAGAGTGCAAGGTAGTGAAGCGAGCTTCCAAGTCTTAGCTATGAGTATGGGCCATGATGATGAGGGAACACGAAAAGGGGTGGGTAGGACCACACAAAAATGGGTTATGGGTGAAGTGTATCACAATGATCAGGGAGACGAGTTGAATCCAATGGGGTAAAGCCCAAATAAGGGTGTTGGAAGGGGGTCATGTCCACAAAAAAGTTTTTGCTAAAAAATGATAGGCATGACTATGATAAGGGCGAAGATAGAAATCCAATAGAATAGGTCTCAAATAATGGTGCCAACAGGTCCCAGGAGACAGTTGCACAGAAATAGATCTTGTCTGTTCTGTTTTTGTTTTCGTTCCCAAAGGTTAGGTAATCAAGGGTTCTACAGAAAAGGGTTTTCCCTATGCTATAGCTCTCTAATATACGTGTGGGGTGTTATCAGTCTAATTGTTAAGTGCGGACACAAATAAATCCCCCTAGCTTCACTACGAAACTAGAACAAACCAAGACAGGACATGGCGCTTTCCCTAAGCTCTAATCATCAAATTTACTATCAAACAAGAGATGACTGACATACCTTTGAATATCGCTTCCTTATATCTTTGTTGTCCTCACTCCACTCTGGTGCTCTTGTGATATTGGGTTTGCAATGACACAAACTAACCAAAGTCAAAGAAACAATAGTATACTCAACATACATGTGATCAAGGAGTCATGTAATAAAATGAGAATGATTTTATGAGAAAGAAACATGCCACTATATTATATAACGCGAAAGAAAGATACAACTAGATGGCTTGATGTTGTCAAGTTCCTTCTAATAGTTCCTTTCTTCCCACACACTTCTAATCCACAGATTATGAGACTGTAGATATGATAGCTACTCACAATCTATCTTGACAAAGAAAATCTTAAAGCCAACATACAAGCTCCAAAAACTCCAAGCTACAAAACTCAATAACAAGCCAATCTAACTTTTTCCATGAGAGCTCCTCTCTATTTATAAGTTGAAGAGGATAAGGTGAGGAGGTTAGGATGATCTCACTAAATCATGAAAGTAAGTAAGATCCAAACCATTCAGAGGCCACCTCACTATAGAAGCTTCTCCTTCTATAAGCATCAAGAAGACACTCATTTTTCCCATGTATAGGAATTTCTACACCCTAGCTATAGTGCAACCTACGGAAACTCCGCAGCCTAACTTTAGTACAAGCTGTGGAAATCAGGCATTTCTGCACCCTGTGTATAGAGAAGCCTGCAAAAATCCTCTATAATAGGGTTTGTACAAAGGAAAATACAACTTCCTCTCTTAGTAAAAGTTCTTCTCCCTCCTTTCTTCAGGAATTCAGGCCATTGACCCCTCTAAAGGAAACAAATAGGTTTACATCATTAAAATTCATAGGTATGACGAAAATAATGTGTAACAGAGAGCCCCCCAAAGTATGAATTTAGAACAGAGTGATAGCTGAAATACTTTGTCGTGTGTGTGTAGGGAACAAGGAATAGTCGGTCGGAAACCTGCCAAAAAATAAGGAAATACAGTACAATAATATGTCATCACTGAGGTAGGCATTCCCATACTCAGAATACAAGTGACTCAAATCATAAATGCCGACATGCAAAGATCCATGTCAAGTAAGACAGGTCATGGCCACCAAACATACATTGTGGATCCATTGCAATATGACTCAATTCTGAACATAGCCACCAAAAATACACTGTGGATCTATGTGTTAAAGATTCAAATTTGAACATCGCCACGAGACATACACTGTGGATCTATCCAACAGTACAATATGAATACGCTCCAACGCAACCTGAATCTGTCAAAAAATATCCAGGGTCTTCATCTCCACCACTCTATAGTACAAATCTAACCATGCGAATACATGTGCTGAATTCGAACATGGTAGAAACCACTTGATTATTTGTCATTAAGGATTAACGTTAACAAGTGTGAAGAAAATCACCATTAATGTCAATTACTCCTAAGGTATAATGGTACAATCCAACGGGTGTGAATTAATGAGCTGAAGTCGAACACTCGATGGAATCTCTCGATCAAGGGTCAATAATGAAAACCCATTGTCGAAAATGAGAAAACCTGAATTTGAGGCATATAAGTTTCAAGGTACCAATTAGTTTCCAAGTCTAATTCCTGGGTAATGAGTTGAAGTCGACAAGAAGTGACTCGTCATAGGAGGGCCTTAATGTATCCCCCATCAATGACACAAAATGAGTAAAAATATTTGAGGTAGATCAGAGTAACATGTGATTTAGGACTGACTCAGGGATGGTCGATGCAATAGAAGGCTTAAGGACTATATAAATGGCCGACGCAATAGAAGTCTTTCTGTGTTAAACTTTTCTTTGAACATATTGACGACACAACAAGTGTCTTGGAAACACTAACTCAACAACAGGGATCGCCGACAAATTTGTAATCTTATAAAGGAGTATGATCAAGAGATAAGGGGATTTTCCAACCTATACACAAAGAGAGTGAAAGGGTGTCATGTTCAAAAGTGACTCTTCCATAGAATATAGGCTTAGATATATTTCTTCCCAAAATTTTCCCCCACCATTTATGGTGAGTACCTCTTTATTTTTACACAATATTGAGGAGGATAACATATGCTTGTAGATGTAAGCTCATCCTTCAAATGAGTCCTTCATAGTGTATTTAACGAACCCTAAGAAGGAGTGGTTCGGTCCCACATGGGTGTGTCGATGCATTTTTAACAAGTCCAAAGAAAGAAAACTCGAGGGTTTTTCATGTTTTAGAGAGTCTAAAAAACATTTAAAGAGAACTCTCTTAGTTCCTTTTTCGTAAAGTAGTCTGATGATACTGAAAAAGAGATCAACTATCGCTCAAAAGAAGTTTTCTTCAAATACTTTAACGAGCATGAAAATAACAAGATCACTTGACAATCCTTTCATATTTAGAGAGTCTAAAAAGAGCTTAAAGGGAACTCCAGGGGGTTCCTTTTTCATATATCCTTTATGAGTCCTAAAAGTGATAAAAGTATACTTGGTTACATTCTCACATATTTATGAGCACGAGAAAGAACAAAGACTAAGCTCGGTAATTTATTCTCATGTATTTACAAGCATGAGAAAGAACAAAGACTAAGCTCGGGATTGTTTTCATTTTTACACAAGCTTTAAAACAAAACAAAACTATTCTTGGGATAGATTTTATTTTTTAACAAGATTAAAGCTAAACAAAACTATGCTTGGAATTGGTTTCATTTTTACACAAGCTTGAACTAGAGGAAACTATGCTTGAGGTAGGTGGTTTCATTTTTACACAAGCTTGAACCATAGAAAACTATGCTTGGACTTCTGAATGCATAACACAGGGATGGTTGGTACTTAGCCCACAGATTAAAAAGCTAGTGACTTTACCCTCAGTGTGAAGTCCAGAGGCTGAAAGCATTGCCCCCCAAGATTCGGTTCGTTCAATGACACAGGATGAGGAAAATAAGCGTCAAATACTATATGTAACAAAGTACTTGAATCAATTGAAGAGGGGGGAAACTATTTAATTATTTTAACGAGCTTGACACAAGAACATGAACTATGCTCGAGAATATAGGTTCAATCCCTAGACCTATATTTCATTTTTTAACGAGCTTGACACAAAAACGAGAACTATGCTCATAACCTCTATTTCATTTTTTAACGAGGTTGCCACAGAGATGCAAAAAACTATCCTCGTAACTGGTTTCATTTTTTAACGAGCTGGAAATTAGAAAACCATGCTCAAGGCTAGTTTCATTTTTTAATGAGCTTGAAATCAAAAAACCATGCTCAAGGCTTCTTGATCATGGATTCCAAGAGGAAAATGCTCCATAAGGACACCATGTCAAGGGACAAAACTCGGGCATGGCTTCCAAGAGATCTTCAATTGATGGAATAAACACACTCTAGAAGGAACACATGTCGAGGGCCACGACAGGGGTAAGGAGATCAAGATCTAAAAGCCATATCAAAGAGATCACCATGTCAACTATGACATCTAAGTGATAAGATATTTAGCTTACAATGAGAGGCTCATCTTCATCGGTAGCTGAATACATGGGAGACAATGCCACATAATTGACATGTGGCGGGGGTGATACCGTCTGCATATAAGAACCATTAAGGGAGGTAATCCAGTCAGGATCGATGAATGAAAGTTGATCAATAGTCACAATTATTCCATCGTGAGGAAAAGATGTCACACAGAAGAGAGTGGACACAATATCTTTCAGGGCATAGACATAGCCTCTCCCAAGGAGCAAAGCGAAATCCAAGGGGTCTTGGAGTACCATGACATCAATGAAGACAATTTTATTGCCCAAAGTTATAGGAAACTAAGGAAGGGTCCCTAAAGGGTGTCTGGTTATTCTTTTAAAATAAAACAAAGTCTAGGTAACTGGCACAAGCTGAGGATAACCCAAATCTTGCCAAGTAATAAAGGACAAAATACTAATAGACAAACCCTCATCTATCAACGTCTGAGGAACGTCCTGACCACAAACTTGTACTGTAATATGGAAAGGAATGTGAGAGGGAAGACGAGGTCTAGTTAGCACACCTCAATAAAAAAGAATAGCCTCATTACTTGGAGGGTTTCCACGAGAGAAGGAGGAATACCCCTCAACACGGTAGAGTCTATATCAACGAGAAAAATGTGAGTGGTATTAGGTTTACTCTCTAGCAAGAGAGTAAGATCGACTGATAATGACATCATATCAACCACTTGAGTTTAATTCTCCAAGGGGAGAATGGGGTCGACAGTTGGAAAAGGATCAACCACTTGGGTTTCACTCTCTAATAGGGGAGTGGGATCGATTGAGGATGGGATCAGAGCGACCACTTGGGTTTCACTCTCTAACGAGAGAGTGGGATTGACCGAGGATGGGATTGGATCAACCACTTTGTCAACTGGTTCAACTAAGGATGTGACCATATTGACTGCACGATCATCTGTATTGATCGCCGAAGGGACCGGATTGATCATTCCATCAACTACAGGTGGGTCAAGAGTAAGCTTGCAATAAGCAGCTAGAAGTTGAGGTTGTGAAACAGTCATGTCTTCCAGTAATTTTGAGGCTTCATCCATACGAGGGAAAAGGTGTGTTAGATGACTCCTTTTGCATAAAATCTAGGTATGTTTGATAGATTATGTCCTAGCTTGAAAACTAGGGTACTAATAGATGAAATAAGGGTTGATATGCATAGATCTGATAAGAATAGTGAAAGATATGTTATACCTATGTATAGAAAGAGTGTTTGGACTAACCAATGGATGCAAGATCCTAAACAAAAATGTTTGCAGGTTAGCTACTATGACCCTAGCACATAGTATAGAAAGAGTTGGGAATCATTTAAAAGAAAGAGAGGATTAACCCTCTGTTATAGTTGCAGAAAACCGAGACATTCTGCTAAGGAATGCCCTGGGAGAAGACCTAGTTGTCTTTGTTGAAAAGCTATGGACCATGAAGTATTGGATTTCCCTAGAATGATTGCTAAAATTGAAGAAATGAACATGAAACAAGAAAACCCTAAGGCAGATCCAGAAACTACGATTATGGAAGAACCCCAGAAAGAATCATAGAAAGTATTGCTACAGATGAAAGAAACCCTGAATGATCACCGAAGCGTCAGTTTATCATAGGTCTTCAAAGAAAAAGAATGCCTTGAAGAAAGAATAAGAGACTTCAACATTGGTTGTGTTCTAGATGAGGAAACACGGGTGAATATCATGACAGAGAGAACTTGGGAACTTTTAGGGAAGCCTGCTATGACTCCTTCATTGGGAGGAATAGGTCTATTTAGAGGAAAGATGATAAACCTATGTGGAAATCTCACCCAGATATCTATGAATGTCAATGGAACTTCGACAGAGGAAGATTTTGAGATTATTTAATTTAATGAGGACAGTGCACCTTTTGCTATGTTACTAGGAAAGACTTGTATTCAAAGAGATCAGGCCAAAAGGAAGGAAGAAGAAGTTTTAGAGAAGAAGAAGCAAGAGTTAAAAGATTTCATGACTAGAAGGATCACACACCTGATTGAAGAACAAAAGAAAAAATCGAAGCTATTTAACACCAGAGACTTGGATGTCAACGTTTCAAGAACATTAGAGGACCCATAGAAAACTAAAGTACCCACTCCAAATAAAGAAGAAGTATTGCCCTTGAATCTTGGGAAAGAATCTCAACAACGCGAAGTAACTATGTCAAAAGAAGATAAGAATCAGAATGGAAAAAGAAATACCGAGACAAAACTCACTGGAATGAAGGCTAGAAATCTAAGTAAGAAGAGAGATAAGATCGACAAGTTACAGAAATTTCTAGAGGGAACTTCCCAGAAGGAAAATTTGCAAAACTGGAGCTTTACTGGGAGAATAGAATAGTGTCAAAAGGCACTTCGCCAGGACAAAGCAATATAGCCATTGGGACCAATATAAACATTCGGTCGACCCCCCTGAATGGGTAGAAAGTAATTTATGGTTCACCACCAGAGCATTGGACCATGTCGTAACGGACAAAACAAATTTAATGAAGGCTTCTCGCCCATTGCAAGAGATCCATTGCCAAGTTATCTATTTATCCCATCGCACCATGCACCGAGAACACTTTTTATAACCGTGAATCTGAGCTCGCAACCTTGTTGATTTTACATAGTGATCATTGTGCTATTTCCCTCTATTCCATTACAGTGTCTAATTTACTCCTCAAACCCGAATATTTTCAACCCCGAGCGTTTATGTCAGACGAGTTCATCACTGCAGAGGAAGCTGTCAAGGAAGTTCTCATCAACCTCATGACTGAAAGAATCATGTCAATGTCTATAGGTATACAAGATTCATTGACGAGAATGGTGCAAGCCTCTCCGTCGAATGCTCGCGGAGCTAGACCATCACGACCATTAGCAAAAAAGACAACCAGGAATAAAGACGACCTCACAAATGCAAAACTGATTCCAACCATATTTCCCGATTACATCCTGCCTATGGTTGGCATGGTGAATTGTGATAGTGTACCAAGAGAATTCAAGTACACCATGGTCACTGTGTACCTCCCGAAGGGGATACGCGCAATTCAGATAGAGCAGGATAAGATCACAGCGTTGAATTTCAACAACTTCAACTTCAGAGATCGCAAGATCTATGGTATCCTCGCCCCATACAAGTACCTAACCAGAACTAAGGGGAAAAATTCAAAGATAATCCCCCAGTTGTGGACGATGAACCTCGCGTAGTCCACCCTGCTGAATGTCATGAAGCTCCCACACATCGGTAGACACCAGGAAGTCAATGCATGTGTCAATATGTTACTGTCATGTTACCATGGTGGCTACCTATGGCTATACCTCTGTATTACAGTTGAACCAACATTGATCCACATGATCACAGGACTGAGTATGCAAGGACCCGACCTGCAGGACTTTTATCTAGGAAAAGCCATAGATCACACACTCACACAGAAGATCAAGGACACATATGGCGACGTTGAGAAGGGAACAAGAGGCTACAAGTTATCTTCCATCTAGAGTGGCGTAGTGCACCTAACCTGTCAACTGATAGCTAGAAATTTACTAAGGAAGAACTGACCTACGTAGGTCACCATCTTTGTCTTTGACCTCACAGGGAAGTGCGTGGAAGGCCTACAGATGAACTGGGAAAAGTACCTAGTTAACCAGTTGGAACTAGATTGCCGAGAAGCACAGGATCAAGGTTATGAATTTCATTTCAGCTGGCTCCTAGTCCTCATTGCATTTATTTCCTGGGAGATGCCGGAAGGAGTGACCTTCCCAGACATCGAGCAATTTGAACCGCTTGCCGCGAAGTTCACTACCTTGTGGTATTCAACTGATATGAACAAACAGTGGCAGTTGAATGTTGTGTTTCATACATACTACCTCCAAATAAAGAGAGCCATTGAAGCCGAGCCTCGCATGACTCTGAACACCTTACAAAGGTTCTGACCCCTGATGAAGTTCAGCGTAGATCAACACTTCATCTACATTACCATGCAAGAAGATGAACATAAAGAGCAACTCCAATCATATTATAAGCTTATAGAAGAAGAGCTTGAAGAAATCACTAAGGAATGGTCCACTGACCTCCTTATCCCCACCAACCCTGCAGAGATATCTGATCTTGACAACCCATAGGACACTCATAGAGAACAGAATCCACCCGGAACCAGCAAACAAAAGAATACTAAGGAGGTCCAAAACTTAAGCAACACCTCAAGGAAGACTCCTTCAGTGTGACCTGACCAAGGGGGTGATGATGAAGTAGAAGCTGAAAATAATCCCAACAAAGTAACACCACCCAAAGACAAGGTTGATCCCCTGAAGAAGAGGAAGGTTTCTTCCCAGAAGAAACTGAAACCCTCCATGACCAAGATGCAGACTGTCCTCACCTCTGATGATTTTGACTTCTTCATAACAGCCCTGAATGATGCTTCGCTGGAAATAGCAGAGAAACAAGAAGCCAAGAAGGAAGAAATGTATGACAGAATTGAAGTCGAACTTCGAGGGGTACATCAGGCCCTTCAGTCTAGTCGTGAAATCTCCACTATGCCCCTACCATCGGGAGAACTAGAGTTGGGAGATGAGCCAACCCAACTCCACCGACTAGCTGATATAGTCGAAGCTCGCCTTCGATGGGTGCAGGAAGAAATAGAACAAGCCACTCAAGATTTGAAGGAAGTGCAAGGTGTACTTGTAGAACAAGGTAGCGTTACATAACAGGAAAATATTTCTCTGCAAGTGAAGTTCGACGAAGAGAAATCATAGATGCAATAAGGAAAAGAACAGTTGCTCGCGGAGCAACTTAAAGTGAAAGAAGTGATCAACAGAGCACTTCACTCTATGACAATCATAGAAATAAAGACAAAGGATTGAGTCACACAGCAAGTAGAGAAGATCACAGAAGCTATCTAGAATATATAGCAATGCATAGTAGACTTAGAGCTCCACGTAGTTCTTGAGACTCCACAATATGTATGGGATCAAAGAGAAGCAACTGCTTGAAGCACAGTTGAAAGAATCAAAGACCTTTCTATGGAATGTAAGAAAATTACTGATCGCAGTGCCCAGACCTATGAGCAACTCACTGGGAATCCAAAACTAAAGGCATTAGAGTTGCAACTCTAAGAGGCGAAGTATCAAGATGAAACAATACAAGCGTAGTTGAAGCCCCTGTCAGTTGTGGAAAGAATGAAGCACTCCCAAGAGAAATGCACCACCTAGAAGCAGATCCACACTATCTAGAGAAGAGTTATGGGAGTAACTCAGAGGCTCCAACCTGTACAAGATAAGGCCTACCAATTGTTCATAGAGGTCAAAGGTTGAGGAGCAGAACTCGATTAGGTTGTCACTATAGCTGAACAACGCCTAGTGGGACCTATGAATGAGGTATTCATCTAAGAGTTCACTGAACAGGAGGCTATAGCACAACAACAGGTCGAAGAAGCTCGAGCCAAGCTTGAGGCTTTCGAAGCAGAACTACCCAGATCAGAGTGACTCGGGATGAGTCATAGGTGAGTGTTGGGGGCCTGTTGGCCCTTGACCAAGTTTTTGGAGATACTTGGTAAATTTTGACCTATTTTTGGACTTCGACAACCTGTCGAAGGAGGAGCACAAGATGAAGCAGAGATCGTGGGATCTTGGCCCTTTTTTGGGTCCTTTTTGGAATTTGCGATTATGTAACAGGTATGGGATGTCAGCCCATGCGTTTACCCATGCTTAGGCCTAGTTTGTATGTATAAATAGATGCTAAAGAAATGTAGTGGGTACGAATGGCTAAGTGCTAGATCTATGTAATTGAAGGATTGTAAGTTCTCTATGCATACTATGTGAGACTTGTAGAGCTACGTGCAAGTAATTGTAAGAAGGTTTGGTGCTTTACCCTAACTCGAAGAAGGAGGATCTGGTGGAGTGCACTTAGATCTCTTGTCTTCTCTGGAGTAGGATTTTGATGTTATGTGCCTATAATAAGCTTGACATAGATAATAAAGAATAAGAGTTGGTGGACGTAGCCCCAGGGTGGGGGTGAACCACGTACATGATGTGTTTCTATGCTTTGTGCAATGTGTTGGTGTGCTTATGTCTTTACTTTCTTAGTGCTTTGATATAGATAGATAGATATGATGATGTTTTGTGCTTAATGAGGTATATGGATGTTAGTCTGACTTATATATAGATGCTTAATACTAGAATATATTAGGATATGATCAGTTCGTCATGCTAAGTGCTGTAAGATGCTAGATCTAGTTGAATATTGTGATGCTCTATAATTTGGGTTTAACTGCGCTGTAACTAAGAATTGGATATTGATGAATGTTAACTGTTGAGTGCTCTGTTAAGTGTTAGAATCATAGATCTGTGTCCCAACTAAGGTTGCAGACATCTGAGTCCTATAACCACCCCTGCCTCTACCTCGAGTGAGACTTCATCTTCTTTGTAGGTGTTGCCGAAAGGGCCAATAGTTAGGGTTTTGTTGGTGTGCTGCTGTAGCGTTGAACCCTGGGTCTACCCCTGTGCCAACAAGGGTACTTGGGCTTACAGGTTTTTTGGGTGATATTCACATCATCAACACTCCCAACATGATTATCAGTAACTGGTGGTTTCCCAACATGTTTGGCAGTGGTTTGAAGTTTACACCCTTGTTTATTTTTCTTCTTGTTACTATTCCTTTTATTCTTCTTCTTATCCATCGAGTTACTATTTTTAGAGCTTTCACTCGATGAAAAAGATGAAATGGAAGAAGAACTTGCAATTGAAGAAGGCGAAGATGATCTTACTGGTGAAGAAGGCAAAGGATCAACATGAGGTTGATGCTCTTGGGGGGAAGTTCTTACAACTGAAGAACTAACTTCATTTGGGATTACTTGAGGGGAAAAAAACCATACCAGTAATCCAATTGTGAGACCTAGAAGGCTCAAAGTAGCAATGTGAGGAGGACCAATGTTTTCGTAAGAAGGAAAAATGAAATGTTCCCCTGGAGCAGGGGTTCCTTCATTGGTCATTCCAGGAAATGACACCATAAAAATAAAGATCCAACCTAGACCCTACTAGGGAAAACAAACAACACACGCTAAAAATCTAGTAAGCAAGCAAGCAAACAAAACCTTCTCACAATGGATGCACTAGTTGGTGATGAAATCCAATGTCACAGGAACAATGTAAGAAGGGACTGAGATAGAGCAGGTGGAAAAGTTACGTTGATGACCTGCTTAACAGAATTGTGCCTTGGTGCAAGTTCCCACACATAATCATGGGTATACCCTCCAATGAGTCTGAGTGAGTTTGGCCAACGTTGATTCTAGGTACCGTGAAGACTTGCCCCTCCACAGTCACCTCGTGTAAAGAACTTAGAGAGATAGGCCACTAAGGTTACCAATTACTACAGTAATTCCTAGGGAAATAGTTGATAGTACGATCCACATGCAAAGGTAGGGTATCTAGCCCAAAATCTACTTAAAAGGATTCCACTCATCATTGTGGCTATACCTTCAAGCGACCCCCATAATATGTGAAATATCTACACCAAGACCAACAAAATAGGGTGAGTAACTCTTCCAGTCTCAATGTGACCTCAGGTTTGACCCTTGTGTGAGAAGGGCTTCCCAGGACAAAATGTAGCAAGTGGATTTCAATGCTCCCTAATGCAAGATTCTATGTTTGTTTGCAGCTTTGGAAATTTATCTTTCACACCTATTCCAAAGCCCTACAACTAATGTAATGTAGGTTTGCTACCAGAAAATATAAAAATGTCTAATCAATTTTTATAAGTGCTTTATTTTAAGGTTGTTGTTACTCAAAAGGAAAATGGCATGGACAATATTGTGTTTTGACTGACTCAAAAGTTATGCAAAGAGATGAAGATGTAATCTTTTCATTTCGATCAAAGCTATGCTACGAGAAGAAAAAAACATTTATCATTCCCATATGCACAATGTCCCAAAATTTTAAAACTCATCAATATCAATATCTTCAAGAAATGAGACAAATAGACTGTACACCAATACACGATTCATGCCCCCCAGCCATGAGGGGGAATTTTTTTCAAAATTCAAGACCAAAAAATGCCAAAAATCATGCAATTTCGCTACTTCAAATGCAAGGATGCCCCCAATCTAATATAAAGAAACAGTTTAAATTTTTGTGTTTCAAAGATAGTTAAAAGAAATAACAACTCTCTATAAAACAAATCAACCCAAACAAATTTTCGTTTTTAACACGAATTATTCAATAAAAGAAAAATAAGTTCTTTCACCAAACAATTCTAAAGAAAAATCAATGCTTTGTAACTGAAAGACACTCAAAGCAAGAGACCAAATATTTCAAAAGAAAACAAATCAAAGACGACAAAGAGCAGTTTCAAAGCTGTCAAGAAGACTGTAAATAGATCAGAATCAAACCCAAAAATTCACCCCAAAACCAAATCCAAGGTCTGGGTAAGGAAAAAACCATCAAAAATCAAAATTTCACAATTTTCGCAGGCTGTAGACTAACACACTGTGGAAATCCCTGATTTCTGTAGGCCAGAGAACCAATACAGTGTGGAAACTTCGCACTATGTCAAAAAGGTAGGGTGCAGAAATCTTATATCACCGCACTGTCCCTCAAAGCAAGGTGCAAAAATCAAATAAAAAATGAAAAAAAAAAGTATGAAGGTTTTTCCAGTGTGATTTGACAGTGAGAGAGTCAAGTTGGATCTCCCAGTGACTCAGAAAATAGAATCCAAGAAATCAAAGCAAGAAAGCAAGGAAAACTAGGAAAACAATCCTCTCCCTACTGGAGTCGCCAATTTTGTTATCGAGCTAATTGTTAAATGAGGACACAAATCAATCCCCGTAGCTTCACTACAAAACTAAGACAAAACAAGACATGACATGCTGCTTTCCCTAAGCTCTAATCATCAAATTTACTATCAAACAAAAGATGAATGACATACCTTTGAATATCACTTCCTTATATCTTTTTTGTCCTCGCTCTACTCCGATGCTCTTATGATATTGGATCTGCAATGCCACAAACCAACCAAAGTGAAAGCAAGAATAGTATACTCAATGAAAGATTATACATGTGATCAAGGAGTCATGTAATAAAATGAGAATTATTTTATGAGAACAAAACATGTCACTGTATTATATAATGTGGAAGAAAGATACAACTAGATGCCGTGATGTTGTCAGGTTCCTTCCAACAGTTCCTTGCTTTCCAAACACTTCTAATCCATGGATTCTAAGACTGTATATCTGATAGCTACTCACAATCTATCTTGACAAAGCAAATCTCAAAGCCAACATACAAGCTCCAAAAAATCCAAGCTACAAAACTCAATAACAAGCCAATTTAACTTTCTCCATGAGAGCTCCTCTCCTTTTATAAGTTGAAGAGGATAAGGTGAGTAGGTTAAGATGATCCCAATAAATCATGAAAGTAAGTAATATCCAAACCATTCAGAGGCCACCTCACCATAGAATCTTCTCCTTCTAGAAGCATAGAGAAGACACTTGTTTTTCCCACGTACAGGAATTTCCGTACCCTAGCTATAGTGCAACCTGTGGAAACTCTGCAACCTAGCTTTAGTACAGCCTGTGGAAATCAAGCATTTCTGCACCCTATGTATAGAGAAGCCTATGGAACTCCTATTTAATAGGGTTTTTACAAAGGAAAATACAACTTCTTCTCTCAATAAAAGTTCTTCTCCCTTCTTTCTTCAGGAATTCAGGCCACTGACCCCTTTGAAGGAAACAAATAGGTTTACATCATTAATGGTCATAGGGATGATGAAAATAATGTGTAACATGGGGTCGAACAGTATTACTCGGCCCATTATCTCAGGGAACCAACCAAGAAGGATAGACCATGCCCTTAGTCATACTACTCGACTACCAAGGAACTAGAGAGTATCTTCCTGAGTGTTGTTCTCAATGGCACTATAACAGTCAGACGACCGATCAGTTTATCTATGGAGGGATTCAGAAGATGTAGGTCAATCTGTATACAGGTGTTGTCTGATGCGCTACCACTCGAAGGGGTACCAACAGGGGTTACAAGGGTGGCCAACAGATGTGCGCTTAAGTACCACTTGTATTTCCTGCGTGTATGAATCCCCAACCGTGGGTTTATGCATGTAATGACATATCTCTGTAGCTTAAAGATGTCGGAATACGTCTCTACCCTAAACAAAAGTTAACCCACAATTTTTTTGTCGAGGAAGGTGCTCTGATACCACTTGTAATATTCCAGATATAAAATGTATGTAGAACATAAATAAATAGCTAGTAATGGTAGATGAACAACAATATAACCAGAACAACACCACAATAATACCAAAATGATACCAGAGTAACACTAGAAAGAGCACTTTTATTATTGAGAGCAATGTTCACTTGCCTCTTCGAGGGGGAAACTTGCAGCAGAGCAGAGCTCTATTACAATAATATCCATAAAATAAGTTCTCATACCCTTGACTCTTATTTATACTAAATATGTCTATCAAAGGAACCATCTAGAGGAAGATCCTTATAGAAGCATAAGCTTCTATTAGGTCTTCTTACATTGAACTTATTCTTCCTTATTGTTAGGCCTTAATATTGACCTTTATTACATGAAAATATATTATTCTACCTACATGAGGGGTTAGGTCCCTAACACGATCATGATACCATGGAAAATCATTCTTCCATACAAATTTATATAATGAACTAGGATTCTCTTGTAGTTGTTGAATGATCTTGCATACCTCTTGATCTTGCTTCCATTCTATCCTTGCTTCATCCACCCAATCAGAATGCAGAATAGAAATAGCACACAGTGAACCTTCTATTTCTTCCTAGTTCCATGAAAGGGCATTTGCCACAATATTATGTTTTCCCTTTTTGTAGATAATTTCAAATTCATAACCTAACGTCTTTGTAACCCATTTTTGTTTCTCTTTTGAAGATAATCGTTGCTCGAAGAATTACTTCAAACTATCATGATTTGTTTCTACTTTGAAGACTATTCCTACTAGGTAAGGGCATCATTTCTTAGTTGCATGTAGTATGGCTAACATTTCTTTCTCATAAATGGGTTTGATTAAGTTTTTTTCTTTAATTTGGTTACTTTCAAAGGATAGAGGCCTTCCTTCTTGCATTAAAATTGCACCAATTCCATGGCTCGAGGCATCAAACTCCACAATAAATGTTTTTGTGAAGTTAGGTGTGGCCAGGACAAGAGTTGTACATAGCCTCCTTAAGTTTTTCAAAATCTTTGGTTGCTACTCGAGTCCATGAAAATTCTTCTTGATGCAGGATCATCTCTCCATGTCAATCAGTTATCCAGCCAGCCCACGTTAGTGCACGCATTCAATGAAGAGAAGTGCAACTCTCGTTTCAAAATTTGAAATTTGAATGTAATTAATGTTGTAGGTTGTTGAACCATAGAGTTGTGCCTTTGCGCAGACATTAGAGTAGATAGCCTTGAATGTTTTGTGAGGCTGAGATCTAGATCTGATTTTGGACTAGACAACCCATTCAATGTAATTGAATAGGGTAGGTAGATTTGAGGGAAGAGCTCAAAGAGATCCCTCATGTAAAATATCAAGATATCTTCTTTGTATGATGACAAAGAGAAAAAGAGAGTGGAGAAGGAGCCGATACTTTGTTACAGTCTGCGCTCAGAACACCTTTGTAAAGAGGCATTAATACAAACAAAAGCAGTTTTTCCTGCAAGTATTTATGTGTTGAATGAATGTCTATGTGTGTTCTTTATATGCTATAGATGTATGTTAGGTATGCATTTGCAGGGGTTGTTTGATATCAGGGTTAGAGGTCTTTTAGGCTTCACACCAGGAGGGTGTGATAGAATCTTGCAGGTTCTGATAGCTATGCACAGAGAGTGCATTTCTAAATTATGTGGACTCAGACAAAGGCATGCCAGGAGGGCACAGTAGCTGAAATCATTAGCTCAGAGGAAGACCTCAAGGTTGCTAAATACCTTGGAGGTAAGGTTGTGTATGAGAGACACAGTTGCAGACAGAATCTCTAAGGAGTTCTGTAAGGCTCTGCCAGGAGGGCATTGAGCACAGGCACAGAGTGCACAAAAGAACTCCACTGTGAGTTCAAGGAGAACCAAAATCACTAAGGATTCTGAGAGCTCTGCCAAGAGGGCATTGAGCAGGTGCATAGAGTGCACAGGAGAGGATAGAACTGTTGGATGTTCTTGTTGATTAAGGTTGGTTGTCATTGATGTCAACCCTTGAAGAAAGACCTATAGCACAAAGGTTTGGGTAATGGACCCAATAGTGTTTGATGTAAATATGACTCATTATTTTCTTTTCATGGTTGATAAGAAGTAAATATGGATGAACTCCAAAGTGGTCCCCTTATGGTGAAATCCCTCACGGGAAGACTCTTTGTGGAGAAAGAGAACCCATGCTTAAGGGTGGAATAATGAGATAAAGGAAAGTGAATTTGTCAAGTAAAATATCCTATATGGATAGTTCTTGTCATGTCATTTCCGGTGGTATGTGGAATGTCACATAATTCCTCACGGTTAGAGAGTTATGGCCATGAGAAGTTGGAGACCCCAAGTTTGTTTGATGGGTAATGGTATGAGTTATGATATATTTTCAGATAATACTATTCTATATGGATATTACATGTCATGCCATTTCTGG
>ML784680.1:556519-589071 GCA_009831015.1 Picea engelmannii
GATTACAGGTTGAGGTACAGGTTGATGCATGGTTGATGCATGGTTCAGATTTATTGGTACAGGTTTACAGCGGTATATCTCACAGTGATAGTGTGACAATGGTTCCATCATTATACTTCTACTTCAGGGTAGTAGGATGGGGCAAGGACAGGTGGTTGTAGCTGCCTTCTGGTTGTAGCCGAAGAACATTAGGGGTTGTAGCCTCCTTTTGGTTGTAGCCAGAGATTTGGGGAGTTGGAGCTTCCCTCAAGTTGTATCCTGAGAAACTAGGGGGTTGGAGCCTCCTTCCAGTTGCAACTAGAAAACAAAGGAAGTTGGTGCTTCCAATGAATGTAATTCTTCAAGACATATAAGAAAAATCATTCTGTGGTTTTCTCCCGATTTGGGTTTCCACGTAAAACACTGGTGTACTGTGTATGTGTGTGATTGTTTATTTATTACTGCTCATTATTAGATAATAATTCTACATTGATATAACATTTGAAGAAAAAGGATTATAATTATGTTATTACTGATTCACCCTCCCTCTTAGTAATCCAATAGTTTTGTGAGGAGACACTCTGCCAGGAGGGCATTGAGTAGATGTGCAAATAGGCACAGGAGAAAAGAACTCTTTGAGTTCTGTAATTTGAAGAAGAATCTAGAGAAGGATCTTCACAGTGTTACTGAACACCTTGCAGACTCAGTAAGAGGTTGCTTGAGCGAAGAAGTGCTAGGAGGGCATCAGATTCTCCATCTGAAGGAGAGGAAAAATGATAAATTCCTTAGAGGTCAAAGCTACAGGAGAATCTCAGAAGGGATAGCACCTTCGTGTGCGCAAAGACTCTGCAAGGAGTGGAGGAGTCATGGAAACCTCTTAAGGTTTTAGAGAAAGTCAAGATTAGGAGGGCGAGTGCTTTTACACATGGAGTCATAGCCGTAGGGTTCATAGAACAGAGAAAAGGTCGAGGCCTTTAGAACTTGGAAATTATTCTGGGTTAGGGAGAAAGCACATAAGCTTGGGAGGAGCACAACTACTATTGGATCAACCGAAGAGATCTAGACCATTGAGGGTTCCACGTCCAGGGAGCAGTGGAGGAGCGTGCAGGACAGAAGAGATTCTGAGCCATTGGATCTCGCTCAGAATACCTGATATCCATTGGATCGACAGGAAGTTGCACGAGGTTTAAACCTCAAGCACAGAGCAGAGAAATCTGAAAAGTCCCAAAGAGTGCAGAGGTATCGAGATTTCAGACTTTGGGATTTCGGAGGTCTTGAGGATGAGAGATCGGGACACTCCATGGTGGAAGTCCTGAAATAGATCATAGTCGTTCGATTAGGGAGGACACATGTTGTGAGATCACCCATTTTGGGGATTCATACATCAGGAAATAGAAGAGGAAGGAGCATTTTGACTTCGCACTTGGCAAAGTCCCGAAATGATCTAGACCGTCCATCCGTGGGGGACACATGGCGGAGATTTGAGAGTCCATTGGTATTTCGGATACTGGGGATTTGAGTTGACAGGGGATTGTGTCACAGGGGGTCATAAGTCACGAAATCATGAAATGACAAGGACCATCCATCTGAGGGAGGACATGTGGCAGCAATCCAGGATTTCGGGGAAAATCCCGAAAGGAAGAGTATGTTGGGAATTTGGGAGTCTCGTTGACAAGAGGTCGGGCTCTCGTATTGATAAATCCTGAAAGAAATAGGACGGAGGTCTTATGAGGAGTGGTCACCTGGATCAGGGCATAGCCAAGAGGAGCTAATGCGAAAAAGGCCATTTTAGGATTTCGGGAATCAAGAATTTGGGAGTCCCATTGACAAGAGGTCGGGCTCTCGTATTGATAAGTCCCAAAGGGAATAAGACTACGGTCTTATGAGAAGTGGTCATATGGACCAAAGCATATCCTAGGGGGATAATCATTGATTGAATCCTTTTCACAATTTTGGCATTTCGGTGTTCGGGAGTTCGAGAAGATAGAGGTTCTTGACATTAGAACTCTGTGAGTCCTAAAACCCGAAATTCATGGTCGTGTGCAGAAGATCGTGAGGGTAGAAGAAGGACCCGTGGATCAGAATTTGAGATTCCAACAGGGAATCAAAAGAGCTGCTTCAGCTCGGGGAAGTGATTGAATGATCCTGAGAGTGGACTTTGGCCCGAGGGGTAGAAGGGATCTACACCAATTTATGGTATCATAGGTTGTTTCTGTTTGTATATCTCAGACAAAAGAAGTAGGAGGAGAAAGAACACTCTAATACACAAAGTTTATGGTATCAGAGCTTGAATCTTGTCTGTAGATTTCAGGCAGACATAAGGAAAAGGAAGATAGAGTGCTGAAGACTCTGTGATGATTGTTTGTAGGTAGGCAACAATCAAGAAGATAGTCAGGAGGACTATAGGAGAAGCTGAAACACTTAGGGGTGCAGAGTGACAGTGGTAGGTTTTCCAGGAGGTCAAATAGATAGCAAGATGGCTACTGAAGGCCATAGATATGTTGGAAGGAAAGACCCATAGCTGATGAGAAAAGCAGAAATAGATGAAGAGCTCATTGGTATAAGGGTAGAGATAGAAAATATTGCATTGCAGATGCAGCAGAATGCCAAGTCGAGATGGGTATATGAATGTCCCATGAGGAAGATGAAGGTAAAATGGCCAGTCAAGGAGTTGATGGCTAGACGAAAGTGTAGGTTGTTAAGAGGATGGTTGAGGCATGCTGAAAACCTCGACAGACTTGAGGAGATGGTTCAAGTATGTGAACCAGAGACTGGGAGAAATCTCATTGATGCTGAGGATGAATTGGGATCGGCTGAAGATCTCAAGGACTACCATGAAGACAGCTCAGAAATTCTCAATTGCCAGGAGGGCAAGGAGTTGAGATTTCTACAGGATCTCATAGACTGTCATGAGGACAGCCAGGGAATTTCACATTGCCAGGAGGGCAATGAGACGAGGTCACTGCGGGATCTCATGGACTACGAGGAGGGCAGCAGGAAAATCCCAAATTTCCAGGTGGGCATGGGAACAGAAATGGGATTGTTTGAGAGTCTCATGAACTCAGAGGTGATTTTCAATTAGCCCAAGGAGATGACAGAGCAGATGAGCTCAGAGATGGATTTGGATCAGCCAGAGCAGCTGACAGAGAAGGAATATCAGAGAAATATTCTAATGATTGGGGGAATTGAAATATTCCTACCACTTAGCCCAGAGGAGGCAGAGATCTGTGTTGCAGATGAAGCAGCAAGAACAGGAGAAAGACAGCCAGTTGTGACTGTCAGGGAAGAAGAATTGGAGCAGACATTAGAGATTGCCCAAGTAGAGGAAGAAGATGAGAATTCTAAGGAGTGGCTCAATACTTTCAGCCAGGAAGCTGAAAATACTGCAGCATTGGAGCTTGTAGAAGATAAAGAAGAAGGTGCAGACATCATTAGCTTTGTTGATATATGTGAACAGATTGAAGCCCTGGAGAGAAGGGTGATAGTGCAGGGCATGCACATCCAACAAGTGAGGTTGGAAGCAGATGAAGGAGATGACATGGGAGATCATGATGATCTGCCCATCTGCAGAAAGAAAATGCAGCTGAAGAGACTGCATGAATAGAGCCAACCACTGGAGCAGCTGGACAAAGTGATCAAGAATATCAGAAGGCTGATGATAGAGTCATCAAAGACTACCAGTAAGGAGAAACTGGGCAGAGAAGCAGCAACAACAGTGGCAAAGAGATGGAGTAGATGAAAAACTCCAGAAATTTGTTTGGGATCCAGGAGGATTTCAACAGCTGAGGGTGGAATCACATGACCAGGAGCTCATGAATTTTGCAGCTGAGGAGTATGAAGCAGGAGCATCTCTCCATGTCAATCATCCAACCAACCAACCCATGTCAACGCACACATTCAATGAAGAGAGGCGCAACTCTCATTTCAAAATTTGATATTTGAATGTAATTAATGTTGTAGGCTGTTGAGCCATAGAGTCGTGCCTTTGCATAGACATTAGAGTAGATATCCTTGAATGTTTTGTAAGGCTGAGATCTAGATCCGATTCTGGACTAGACAGCCTATTCAATGTAATTGAATAGGGTAGGTAGATTGGAGGGAAGAGCTCAAAGAGCCCCCTCATGTAAAAGAAAGAGAGATATTCTTTGTATGATGACAGAGAGAAAAAGAGAGTGGAGAAGGAGCCAATACTTTGTTACAGTCCGCGCTCAGAACACTTTTGTAAAGAGGCATTTTATTAATACAAACAGAAGTAGTTTTTCCTACAAGTATTTCTATGTTGAATGAATGTCTATGTGTGTTCTTTATATGCTGTAGATGTATGTTAGGTATGCATTTGCAGGGATTGTTTGATTTCAGGGTTAGAGGTCTTTGAGGCTTCACACTAGGAGGGTGTGACAGAATGCTGTAGGTTCTGATAGCCGTGCACAAAGAGTGCATTTCTGAATTCTGTGGACTTAGACAAAGGCGTGCTAGGAGGGCACAGTAGCTGAAATCATTGGCTCAGAGGAAGACCTCAAGGTTGATGAATACCTTGGAGGTAAGGCTATGTGTGAGAGACATAGTTGCAGACAGAATCTCTGAGGAGTTCTGTAAGGCTCTACCAGGAGGGCATTGAGCACAGGCACAAAGTGCACAGAAGAACTCTGTTGTGAGTTCAAGGAGAACCAGAATCACTAAGGATTTTGAGAGCTCTGCCAAGAGGGAATTGAGCAGGTGCATAGAGTGCATAGGAGAGGACAAAACTGCTGGATGTTCTGTGAGGAGACACTCTGCCAGGAGGGCATTGAGTAGATGTGCAGATAGGCACAAGAGAAAAGAAATCTTTGAGTTCTGTAATTTGAAGAAGAATCCAAAGAAGGATCTTCATAGGGTTACTGAATAGCCTGTAGACTCAGCAAGAGGTTTATTGAGCGAAGAAGTGCTAGGAGGGCATCAGATTCTCCATCTGAAGGAGAGGAAAAAGGATAAATTCCTTAGAGGTCGAAGCTACAGGAAAAGCTTAGAAGGGATAGCACCTTCGTGTGCGCAGAGACTTTGCAAGAAGTGCAAGAGTCGTGGAAACCTCTTAAGGTTTCAGAGAAAGTTGAGCTCAGGAGGGCGATTTCTTTTACACACAGAGTCATAGTCGTAGGGGTCGTAGAACAGAGCAAAGGACGAGGAATTTAGAACTGGGAAATTCTTTCGGGTCAGGGAGAAAGCACGTAATCTCGGGAGGAGCACAACTATTGTCGGATCAACCAAAGAGATATGGACCGTTGAAGTTTCCACATCCAGGAAGCAGTGGAGGAGTGCGCAGGACAGAAGATATTCTGAGCCATTGGATCTTGCTCAGAATACCCGACAGCCGTTAGATCGGCAGGAAGCTGCATGACATTTAAACCTCAAGAAAAGAGCAGAGAAATCCGAAAATTCCCAAAGAGTGCAGAGGTATCGGGATTTCAAACTTCAGGATTTTGGAGGTCTCGAGGATGAGAGATCGAGGCACTCCATAGTGGAAGTCTCAAAATAGATTGCAGCTATCCGATTGGGGAGGACACATGTTGCGAGATCACCCATTTCAGGGATTCAGACATTGACAAACAGAAGAGGAAGGATCATTTTGACTTTGCACCTGGAAAAGTTCCAAAACAATCTAGACCATCCATCCGTGGGGGACATGTGGCGGAGATCGAGAGTCCATCGGTATTTCGGATACTGGGGATTTGAGTTGACAGGGGATTGTGTCACAGGGGGTCATAAGTCATGAAATCATGAAATGATGAGGATTGTCCATCTGAGGGAGGACATGTGGCAACAATCCAAGATTTCAGGGAAAATCCTGAAAGGAAGAGTCCATCGGGATTTAGGAAATCAAGAATTTGGGAGTCCCGTTGACAAGAGGTCAGGCTCTCGTATTGATAAATCCTGAAAGAAATAGGATGGAGGTCTTATGAGGAGTGGTCACTTGGATCAGGGCATAGCTAGGAGGGGCTAATGTGACAAAGGCCATTTCGGGATTTCGGGAATCGGGAATTCAGGAGTCCCGTTGAAAAGAGGTCGGGCTCTCATATTGATAAGTCCCAAATGGTATAAGACTGTGGTCTTATGAGAAGTGGTCATATGGACCAAAGCATAGCCCAGGGGGCTAATCGTTGACTGAAGCCTTTTCGGCATTTTGGCATTTCGGTGTTTGGGAGTTCGAGAAGATAGAGGTTCTTGACATCAGAACTCTGTGAGTCCCGAAACCCAAAATTCATGGTCATGTGCAGAAGACTGTGAGGGTATAAAAAGGACATGTGGATCGGAATTTGAGATTCTAGTAGGGAATCAAAAGAGCCGGTTTGTCTCGGGGAAGTGATTGAACGATCTTGAGAGCGGACTTCGGCCCAAGGGGTAGAAGGGGTCTGCACCACTTCCTTCTTTAATAATGTTGTTAGAGGTGTTTCTATTTGACCATTGTTCTTGAAAAACTTGCGGTAATATCTTGTCAATCTTAAGAATACTCTAAGTTTCTTCAAGGCTTTGGGAATTGGCCATTCCCTCATCACTTTAATTGTGTTATGGTCCACTTTTACACCTTTGTGAGAAACAATATGATCGAAATATTACATTTCTTGAACCCGAAAGGAACACTTGGAAGGCCCAAAGAACGCAATAAAAAATCGTATAACTCAAATTCCAAATCAATTTGGAAATGAGTACTTGTTTTGGCTCAGTCAAAACAATAACAATAATATATAACTCTTGAGATGTGATGTATAATTGATGAAATAATATTTTTATAATAATTTTTAAAGAAAACAAAAACAATATGCTTTACAATAAATTTAATATTCTTTAATATATTTATATCCAGAATGTCCCATTGTATGGCTCTCTATGGGCATCAACCTCCATCCATCATGTCACCCTTGATAGGGAAACATAAAGTTCAAGCAGTGAAGCATCAGATGTAAGGACATTTCAAAACTTCTTATAGAGTGTATATCTAGAAAATTAAGTTCAAGGTTCTCCAAGTATCGAAGGATAAGTTGGCTATAGCGCAAAATACAACAAAACAACAAGCAGATGGACATCACAGTGCAATGTGCTTGGAAGAGGGGGATTAGGTTATTTTTAGGCTACAAACAAAGAAATGAACATCATTCATATAGAATCATCCACAATTGATTAACATTGAGTGAAATGCTTGTTTGAATGAGAGGAGCAAGTTAAGCCCTAACCATAACCCTCATTCATTAGTTTTATATTAATCATAATTTTGTTAGTTTATTATCAATGTTTTATAGTTTTGTATCTTATCTTGTACATTTGATATATTGTTGTAGCTTTGTATCTTATCTTGTACATTTGATATATTGTTGTAGCTTTGTATCTTATCTTGTACATTTGATATATTGTTGTAGGAGGCTTCCCCTTTAAACAAACTTGTACATCAACAATGCTATGAAAAAGAAAGAAATGCATCCACAGAATGATCAACCCCCAACATGAAGACATACCTTCCTTACATCTAAGAGGTCACATATAAGATTGAAAAAATCTTGAAAAGAAAGGAAAGCGCAACTTCCTTCAAACCCAGGCAAAGAGTGGAGTGTGTAAAAGACCCTACTGATCATCGTCAAGGAAAAGGCATTTACAAGATCTCTTGTTCTTGTGGAAAATGCTACATTGGAGAGACTGGACTATCAAGATCTCTTGTTCTTATGGAAAATGATACATTGGAGAGACTGGACTATCGTTTCAAGTAGGGATCAAGGAAAATGAAGAGACATTAAGAATGAGCGTGTTCACACCTCCACCTTGGTAGAACATTTTCGTTAATGTTTTATTCTTGTGGTGGCCCTTTACCACAATCCTTCATGCTAATCTCATTATGTGATTGTCATTATTATTTTTTTCTTTGTAGTGCCCCTTTACAATAATCCTGCATGTTAATCTCATTATGTGATTGTCATTATTATTTTTTTCTCTGTAGTGCCCCTTTACCATAATCCTGCATGTGAATTTCATCATGTAATGTAACTATTATTATTTTTGTCAATATAATCCTAAGCTCATAATTTTTGTCAAAATGTCGAAGAACATTGAGTATCTTGGGAAGATGGTTAAGAATTTTTCTCAAAAAGACATTCTAATAAATACATAAGAGAAGGGTGACAAAAAATACAATATCATCAATATATATATAAGAGGAGGGTCACAATGAATGAGGCCATGTTAGAGAAGGGTGACAAAAAAAAGACAATATTATCAATATATAAGAGAAGGATCACAACTAATGAGGCCATGTTAATATGAATGGACTTCTTCATTTTTAAATATTGTCCAATTTTATCAATATAGATATTTGGAAAAATGAGAACCCTTGTTTAACATTAATATTACAATTAATATCCATATACGGTCATATTACATTTCATCTTTGCAATAACAATTTTGTGGAGCCTAAAATGATATTCACCAGATGTGGTTGTAATATTTTTAATGCATGACTCTCTATACACATTACATCTTCAAACTTTAAATCCATATACAATAACAAGAATAACCAGTCTAAAAAAAAACTTTTTCTTATCCCATATCCACTAAATAAATGCACTAATTTTTATTAACTACCCGACACAACTAGGGAGACGATCATAATAAATGAAGTTACTAGAGTGTACGCATTGAGATCTAAAGTTACTTTACATCCAAATGTGTACATGACAGCGTGAAGAGCATTAAATGCTCTTGAGCCAGTTGATTCTTATATATATGCTTATTTCTAGCGGCATGAGAATGATATTGATCAATCATGCAAAGTCCAGCGTCACGAGAATGACATAGATCGATGATTCATTTATGTATCGTAGCTATCCATTATGTAACTATCCATTATGACAACAGTACACAAGCAACTACACAAGAGTACACAATCACAAGAGTACACAAGCATTCATCCTTGGAAACCCTCAAGGGGAAGAAAACCCAACAAAACTTCTTTAATGTAGATTCAATAACCAAGTACAGTACCAGAATAACTCTCTCTCTATGAGAGACAAACTCATAGAATAATATGTAACTATCCATTATGTAACTATCGTAACTATCCATTATCATAACTATCAATTATGTAACTATTCATTATCGTAACTATCCATTATGTAACTACCCCAAAGACAATTCATGTTTTTGGTGTTTTTATTTTGCAATAATTTTGATTCTGTATATAATTATAACTTGTTGTTCTTTAAATTGCATTTTTGAATTTAGAAATGGATTTAGTCTGCTGAAAAGCATTATGATTATACAAAATTAACCCCTCAAATCTAGAAATCCATAGATTCTCACCAAATTTCAAGTAAAATAAAACAAAAAAACATAAAATAATTAAAAATGTTGTGTACACACTTGGATCGGATTGATATATTGTTTGGCGTTTCTTATTGTTTGTCGACAAATTATTTGATCTCAAGTTACTTAAAATCCAATCCCACGAGTTGTTAGTTAACCTTTGTGACATAGAGGATCTTTTAAACATTGTTTAATTCATTGAAAAAACAGATATCTTATCTCTTAGCCTTTAAGGATGTGGTTAGATATCACATATTTCTCAGAGTGTTGGTGAGGAGGTGTTTTCAAACATTGCCAATATAACTTAATTCGTTGAAAAATCACATGTCTTAGTTTGTATCCTTTAAGGATGCGGGTAGCCTTATCTCTTAAAATGACATATCTCATTTTTAAGCCTTTTTATATAGCTCTTAAAATGACATATCCCATTTTTAATCTTTTATATAGCTCTTAAAATGACATATCCCATCTTTAAGCCTTTTTATACAGGAATATTAACCAACTTCGTAATTAAATCACTAATCTATATGTTTAGGTGATTGTTGAAGAACACTTTAAGGAAAAATCTTTGTGTTCAAAAGTGTGATGATTTTTTCTTCAAATCATTGTTAAATATTTTTGTGTGGGGTGATGAATTTTCCCTTCAAATCATTGTTAAATATCTTTGTTAAATGTTAGGATTTTTTTTAGGAAAGAGTTTGAGATTGCGACGATTGTAGCCATATTGAAAATTTCATGAATAAAGTTGATGCGGATGATCTCATGGACAAATTAAGACTTTGTTTCCGGAAATCTTATGCATGATTTGTAATTATTAGAATAGAGTACCATCTAATCACTTCAATAGTTGGCAGCATTAATATATTGGTCCCAATGAACTCAATTGCCAATTTCGAAGTCAATCTGAGGATTATTGAATGAAAAAGGTGATGTGATGTGATGATCAACGATGTGCATACAATGTCGAGAAAAAGATACAAGATGTTAGAAGGGTTAGTGGGGCTCAACAATCGAAAGACCAACATGGACACATGGAGCCACCACATGAATTGTTGTGGGTGAATGGTAGTTTTGAAAACCACTGGCCATGCCTCCACAAACCACTCATAATTCCCAAGGTGGTTTCCAATGGAATTACTATAGAGTGGTTGGAAAAGTAAACAATGTGGTGTGGGAAATCCCATTCATGCACAAAGTTCAACACAAGAGTCACAACATGACATAGGATTCATGGCATGTGAACTAAGAAATTACAATTCAATACAAGAGTCACAACATGGCATAGGCTTCATGGCATGTGAACTAATAAATTACAAGTTATAGATAGGTTTCATGGCATGTGAACTAAGAAATTACAAGTTATAGATAGGCTTCATGGCATGTGCACTAAGTAATACCAACTCATGCACAAGTTCCATGCTTAGTTGTAAGATTTTTCCAACCCATCATGAGTTTTTTTCTCAATTATGATTTTTTTCCTAAGTTCCATGCTCAATCATGAAATAATTGTTACTTCATAATTATCACATTGTGATCAAATAATTATTTATTTGTGAAATAATTATCATCTTTTTGCTCAATTATGTAATTTCATCCTCATAACATCTAACAACATCCTTGCAAGGAATATGGTGGGAAATACACGTATAACAAAAGCCTCCTCTTTTGAGTACTTCTTCTTGAGAGTTATATCGATGAATTCATGCAACCACCTATATTGTACAATAAGTGCTATCAACGCATATTTTATCCTTATTTCTTGTGTGAGAACCTGCAACATAGTGATTCCAAAAGAACACACATCACTTTTCTCTACAAGATTACCAACTATGGTGTATTTTGAAGGGAAATATCCAATCCCCGTAGAATATTTCAAGATTGAATACATGATGCCATCTACTAAAAGCTTGTGTAGACAACTATCTCAAAAAGAACAAGACTTAAGTGTTGATCATGAATAATCTTCTTAGCTTAGATGTTTTGATGCACAACAACATTTCTTCCGCCTTCATGTAGATATTTAATGTTTGCATAGATTGATACTAGATAACAAAACCAAATAGTGAATAAATATAGAAATGAGTGAATGTCATGCCTAAAATATATATGATACCAATGATACAACTCATTTACAACTTATTTGATCAAAATATGTTCCTTTTTGTGGAGAATTCTAATTACAAAGGAAAACAATATGTTTACTCCAAATTCGTGAATGTGGAATGTACTTAACCCCAAAACTTCAGAGAAATCACATAGAATGCAATAAAATACTTGTGCAAAACCAATGAACATAAGAGAAAATAGATAAACCTTGAGAAATATATCTTGTATTAATGATATTCAAGAATTGAGATCTATGTTCACTTGCCTCCTCAAGGGGGAAACCTCTAGGAGTAAAGCTCCAAATACAACAAGAAGTCTTGAAAACACATTTCATAACTTTATTCTCAATATAAAGCTATCACTAGATAATCTTAACTAAATGCGAGCCCACTTATAATGAGGGTCTACTAATCAATTTGGGCCTTATTAAGGAACATGACCCTTTTTACAATGAGCGACTATTAACTAACTATTTAGTGGGACTTAATCAAGGAAGGCTCCCTCATACATAAATAAAGTATCCTAATATAGAGGTTAGGGTAGGACCCTAACATGACCTCCCCCTTATAAAATAACATTGTACTAGACATTGAAGGTGAGGAAATTGTTGTAGAATTGTTGTTGGTTCCCATGTATCATATTCTGGTTGCATATTTTTCCATTGGATCAGTACTTCCATGATTGTGTGCTAGTGAAATTGATGCTTTCTAGTATCCAATCATGCTTTTCGTTGGATCCAAACAAAGCATTCTTCATCAAGTTCTGGTAGTTTGGTATTCACTTTGCAATTCGATCCCACAATATTCTTGAAACAAGACACATGAAAGATTGGATGAATCTTGGAGTGGGCTAGGAGAGTCAGCATGTAGGCCACCTATCCAATGTGATGCAGGAGCATCGCAAGCAACCAACCAAGTGAGCATGAAGGCAGAAGACAGCTGGAAAGTGCAACACACATTTTTCATGTTTTGGAAATGTTTTTGAAGCATTAATGTAATGGTTAAAGGGAAGTGTACTTGCATATTGTAAATAGGTCATGAGCGATTCACTCTCATCTATATAAGGTAGAGGCATTTATGCATAGTTAATGAAAGTAGGTAGGTTTGAATTAGAGATTAGACAGTTTAAAAGAACAGGAGGGAAAACAGATATAGGCACCCTCATCTTTGTATCATTAGATCATTGTAGCATTTTTGCATAGAGAAGAAGAAGAAGAAAGTTGTAGAAAAAAGTTGTAGAGAAGAACCCATGTACAGAATCTTTGAATTAATATATGAAGCTTTGAATCAGACTCATGGTGTTATGATGTTTTATGTGTATACATGCTGAATGGTATGTTGATAGTTGTTTTATTCTCTCTGTTAAATATTTGATTTAATACTGTGTTGAATGTATGATTTCACATTAAATGTTTGAAGTCTGAGAGAAGAAAGAGAATGAGTTTCAATTGTTTCTCTTCCTGAGAGAGAATTTCCTGCAAGGAGTGTAGTGAAACGTCTACAAGGAGTGCATTGACAAGGGTTAAGAGTTTATCACTGAAATCTCAGGAGGGATACCATTGTTCTCATTCCAGCAGAAGTGCAAGTGAAGCACAGGAGCCATGCAAGGCATGCGCAGGCTAGCTAAGTCCTTAGAAGTTATTAACTAAGGTGGAAGAGAGAAAGACTATTGTTGTAGAAGGTGCACAGAGTCAAGAGTTCAAATACGCAGAAGTATTTGAAGGTCTGCCGCAAGGAGTGGGAGCAGAGGCCCTTTTTTAAGCCTTGGAATTACCAGAGAAAGCTTAGAAGGGGTAGCACCTTTGAAGTGTTCGAAGGAAGGTAGGAAGTGGAATATTCATGCAGAAGGTTAAATTCTAGTGAAAGAACATTGGCTCATTCCATAGATATTCTGGAGGGAAGAATCAAATGGTTGAAATTCTCTGTGGAGAATTCACGAAATAGCGAGGACTGTAGGATCCATGAGAGATGCAGGGAAGTTAAGCATTGGATGAAGCTATCCTTCGAGAGGTGGGATCCAATGTGGACTGTTGATCATGATTGTTGGACCAACGAGATCATTTCGGCATTTCGGGGGTTGTAAGTATGAAGTGTGGATGAAACCCTTGGTTGCTCAAACTCCCGAAGCATGAATTGGATTGTCGTGTGTGAAAGCGAGGAGTAGAATTTTCGGCATTTCAAAATTTTAGAGTTCGGCATTTCGGGAGTCCCGATGACAAGGAGTCAGGCATAGTAGAGCAGAAAACCTAAAGTCATGAGTTGCAACAGAACTTGATGTGAATTTCTGAAATTCGGAATTCACATTATCGGAAGTCCTGATGACAAGGAGCCAGAGGTCTTTATATTGAAAAACCCGGAGTTGCGAAACCCGAAAAATACTTGAGGTGGCATTTCGGCATTTCAGGGACTGGGGTTTCAGTATTCACGTTGATAAGTATTCAGGGCACTTCACATCAAAAATATGGAATTTGCGAAACGTGAAATATCTGTGAAGGTGTGTTTCGGCATTTCAGTGTTTCTGGGTTTGGGAATTCGGGGATTGTGTTGAAAAGTGTTCGGGATCGAGAGTCTTGAACTCCTGGTACCTAGAAGCCTGAAATAACGTGATCCATTGGATCTTAAGGAAGGCCATTAGCTGTTGATTCCATAGAAGGAATCACTTCAAAATTTGGGGTTTCGAAGTGATAGGGGAACGACAGTTGAAGACTGATTCAAGTTTCGAAAGCCGGAAAAGATGACAGGTGGAAGAAATCCACGTCAGAGACCAAGGACAACTTAGAGGACAGGTGGTGAGTTATCATCAATAGTCGGAGTCAGACTGCATTGACTATTTCAAGGTTCGGGGGTTGGAGAGTCAGGAAACCTCACGTGAGGATTTGCGAAATCGTGAAGTCCAAAACCCCAAAAAGGCGAAAAACCCATTGGGGAGACAAAAACAAATTGATGCACGTATCGGGATTTGGTAATTCGACACTTTAGGAGACAAGAGATCGGGGTTCCCTGTGCTGGAATTCCTAAAGTCACGAAATGCGATACAGAAGCAGAGGAGGATGTGGCCAAAGACTTTAGTGTTTCAACATTCCGGGTTTCGGCAGGTGGAAGGGCCGAGAACCTTGACAATAGAAACCGTGAAATCTGAAATCCTTTGTGGCTTGAACAAAAGGGGTTGATTAACCCTCGGCATGGTTGTAGTGAAGATCCTAAGTAGATCTCGGCCCGAGGGCAAGGGGTTTGTGTCACAATGCGGTGTATGATCTAATAGGGACCATAGAACTTGGGAGATACTTGCTAGGGAAATTTATCTTTGAGTGATTTATGTTTATTAGGTTGGAGATGAAGAAACGCTTGATCCCATTTGGAAAAATAATGTTTGGATCTATGCTAATCAACTTGCATTTCATTTTGTTTTTGCACCATAACCAAGTTGTCCTTGAGGGTACATATAATGGCTTCTTTGGTGTGAAAAAAATTATATGATGCCTGAACCTTGGAGGTTCTTGGTACATAGGATGCCAATAAAAGGGGATTTTGGCGATAAACAACTCCATGATAAGTGATATTATACCACCATTCGACCAGGGGAAGACAATGCACCCATTGTTGTTTTTTCTTAGAGCCAAAGAATCTCAAATAGGTTCCAAGAACTTGTTTACCACTTCTATTTGGCCATCCATTTGGGGTTGATATGAAGTGCTCATATTCATCTATGTACCTTGAAGTTTAAATAACTCCTACCAAAATTTGTTGGTGAATGTTGGGTCTTAATCTGAGACAATGGAAGTGGGAATACCATATATCCTAAATATCTGGTCCATGAATGATTTGAAATTAGTGCTAAATGCTTCATTCCACTAATTAAGATTCTTATAACAAGCATCTCAATTTCCCGCAATTTTGTTAAAAAAATGCTTAATTAATTAAAAAGTGGTATTTAAAGGTTGCAATTTAAATAAGAACTGAAATAACATAGGAAATACTTGGAGTGGGGTAGGAGAGACAACATGTAGGCCACCTGTCCAATGCAGTGTATGATCTAATAGGGACCATAGAAATTGGGAGCTAGCTTCTAGGGAACTTTATCTTTTGGTGATCTTTTTTTATAAGGTTGCCTGTGAAAAAACACTTGATCCCCTTTAGAAAAATAATGTTCAAATCTACACTAATAAACTCATATTTCATTTTCTATTTCACCATAAACAAGTTGTCCTTGAGGGTACATATACTGTCTTCTTTGGTGTGAAACACCTTATATGATGCCTGGACCTTGGAGGTTTTAGGTACATAGAATGCCACTAATAGGGGATTTGGCCATAAACAACTCCATGATAAGTGATATTATACTACCATTTGGCCATGGGAAGCCAATGTTCCCATTGGTATGGATTTTCAAAAGAAAAACATCTCAAATAGGTATCCAATAAATTGTTGACAACTACTATTTATCCATCCAGTTGGGGGACATTCAATTATCATATTCAACTGTGTACCTTGAAGTTTGAATATCTCCTACCAAAATTTGTTGGTGAATGTGGGGTCCCAATCTAAGACAATGGAAGTGGGAAAAGCATGTAGCTTAAAGATCTGGTCCATGAATGATCTGAAATTAGTACTAAATGCTTCATTCCACTAATTCAAATTCTTATAACAAGCATCTCAATTTCCTACAATTTTGTTAAAAAATGGCTTAATTAATTCAAAAAGTGGTATTTAAAAACTGAAATTTAAACAAAAACCAAAATAACATATGCAATACTTGGAGTGGGCTAGGACAACCAACATGTAGGCCACTTGTCCAATGTAGTGTATGACATGATAGGGACCATAGAACTTTGGAGCTAGCTTCTAGGGAAATTTATGTTTTAGTGACTTATGTTTATAAGGTTGTGTTGTGGTTGCAACAAACCCCCCTTTTACTTTTACTTTTATAGGAAAAAGGAAAAGGGTCTCGTACTAAAATTTTGATCCTATTGCCTAATCCTCTACTGCTGGAGCCTATGCTACTTATTTTCCTACCTCGAGGTATTTTGGGGGTTGGTTCTTGATTGATGATGGTCTTTGATAGTGGTTGATTGCCTCTTTTGATCTCATGATTTCGGATGTCTTCATGACTCTTATGTGACTGTGTGGTTTGATGATCTAGCACATGTCTTGAATGATTTTGATGCTAGTTATTAATGTTTTTTCTGAGTTACTTATTCAAATTCTACATACTCGTGCTAGCATGTGGTGCCTAACATCTTCATCTTTATACTCTTATATATTGGACAACTCTTAGACTTGAATCATGCGGTCACTAAACTGTTAGATGTGTTGGAGATTAGGTGCATGAAGTTATAATGATAGTTATTTAATCCAGATCATAGATGCTTACCTTTGAATGATCAAACCCCCAACATCAAGAATGATATGAAAAAGAAAGAAAGGAGGACTCATTCACATAATGATCAAACCACCAACATGAAGGCATACCTTCCTTACATCTAAGGGGTCACATATAAGATTGCAAAAATCTTGAAAAGAAAGGAAAGAACAACTTCCTTTAAACCCAGACAAAGAATGGAGTGTGTAAAAGACCCTACTGACCATCGTCGAGGAAAAGGCATTTACAAGATCTATTGTTCTTGTGGAAAATTATAGAATGGAGAGACTGGACTATCGTTTTAGGTAGGGATCAGGGAACATGAAGAGACATTAAGAATGAGCATGTTCGCACCTCCACCTTGGTAGAACATTTTTGTTAATGTTTTATTCATGAATACCACCATTTTCTTGTGGTGGCCCTTTACCATAATCTTGCATGCTAATCTCATTATGTTATTGTCATTAATATTTTTTTCTTTGTAGTTCCCCTTTACCATAATCCTGCACGTTAATCTCATTATGTGATTGTTATTATTATTTTTTTCTTTGTAGTGCCCCTTTACCATAATCCTGCATGTGAATCTCATCATGTAATGTAACTGTTATTATTTTATTTTTAGCAATTGATGCAGGAGCATCGCCATCACATCAAGCAAGCCAGTGCGGAAGTGGAAGACAACTGGACAAACCAACCCAAATTTTGAAGATGCTTTGGAACTGTTGTGCAAATATTAAATGAGTCATTTAAGAGGAGGCGCCTTTGTCTATTGAAAATGGACCTTGAGCCTTTAAGCTCTCGTCCTTAGGTAGATAGACGGCATTTAATTTAGTTAATGCTGGTAGATAGGAATTTAATTTTAGATTTGATAGCTTTAGAGTCCAACAGGGAAAACGGATATAGACACCATCATTGTATCATTGTATTATTAGATTATCAATTTAGAAGAAGCAGGAGAGCAAGTAGAGAATTATATGAAGAACACCCATGTATAGACCTTTGAATTAATAGAAGAAAGCTTTGATTCAACTTCATGGTTTGTGTTATTTCTCTGTGTATTGATGTTATGCTCATGAATGTTTGCTTCCTGTCATACATTGGCTTTTATATGTTGTGTATGTGATTTCATGGTTGAGTTGAAGTCTAAGAGGGTGAGTGGATGAGTTTCAATTGTTTCTCTAATTGAGCCAGAGGGTTCCTGCAAGGAGTGCAGTTGAATTGTCCGCAAGGAGTGCGTCGACAGAAGGGTTCAATTGGAGATAGCTTTTGTTCTCATTTCCTCGAAGGTGCAGTTAGACACAGTGCCGTGCAAGGAGTGCGCAGGCCAAGCTAAGTCTCAGAGTTGTGATTCTGAGAAAAGTATTGGAAGACTGCTGCTGCAGGTGTGCGCAGAGTTGAGTGCTTTCAACACTTAAGCATTGTTGAATATTTGCCGCAAGGAGTGCGTGCAAGGTTTCTTTCTGAAGACTGAAGTTGTGGAAAAGCTCAGGAGGAGTAGGCCTTGAGTTCACTGAAGGGTAAGTGCAGGGAAGTTGCTGTGGAAAGTCGGAGAGAAGCGTTGCAGGTTGGCGAGCGAGTGAATGATTCTCGTGGGGAGACACTTCTTTCTTTCACAGAATCATCAAAAGAGGAGAACTGACGGTCAAAATCCTCTAAGGAGATTTTGCGAGGTTTCGAGAGCCGTTGGATCTTGCAGAGGTGCAAGGAGGTTATGGAAAGAACGTCTGGAGATTTAAAGCTCAGGAGAGGTAGAGCCGTCGATCCTGAGTCATAGGGACCATTGGATCTACACATGACATCGTGTATCGGGAATTCACAAGTCGAAGCTCCAAAATATTGCAACAGAAATTGCGATATCGCGAGACACGATATCTTGACAGTGACGTAAGCAGTGTGGAGTCACAGGAGAAGTGGAAGACAGGTGGCATAAGTCATCGGGGCTTCGCAGTGAGAAGTGCGAGACATTGACATTGGGATTAGTGATCCTGCGAAACCCAAAATCCTGATAGAAGTGATGGGGAGTGGAAAAGTCAACTCACATGAGTGCATCGGAGTTTCGGCGTATCGGGCATCGGGAGTTGAAGAGCAAGTTGTTGAGCATCGCGAGTAGCGAGACCGCGATAAGGGAAGTTCTGGCAGAAGGAGGTCAGCGTTGATTGGACTTCGGGTCTTGGGGATTCAAGAGCCCAGTGATCGATAGCGAACTTGGGAAGCTGCGAGTTCCGATCCTTCGATAATTAGAGAAAGAGGGATCTGGCGGAGAATTCTGTGGGTGAAGAATTCCCTATAGGGAATTAGAAGAACCTTGGTGTTCTTCGGACCAAGGGAAGAGAAGATCCTGTGTGAGCAGGCGTACCTGTGGGTACAGCTACGTCAGTTGTGGTATCAGAGCTCGAGGAAGACTCTTTGTTTTATGTAGTAGAGAGAGAGAGAGAATTCACCATGCCACCCAAAAGAGAGAGATAGTCACCTGATCTAGAGGATAGGGAGGTGCAAAGAAGAGGCAGGCCGGTAAGAAATCTAGAAATGGAGAGACAGATGCGAGATCTCAGAGAAAGACTCGAGGAGATGGAAACAACTCAAAGACGCACAGCTAGTGCAGGGGATCTCAATGATTCCAAGAGCGAAGTTGAGGCTGAATGCGAAGAGGAAGTTGTAGCCGAGGATGCAGTCAATGAGTGGTTGATTAAAGCTATTGCACAGATGGGTGCGAAGGAAAGAATGGACATTCCAGTTTACGAAGGAAATCTAGATGCAGAGGAGCTTCTAGACTGGATTAGAGCTCTTGAAACCTACTTAGATTATGAAGATATCGAAGAGGATAAGAAGGTCAGACATGATGTCACACACTTGAAGGGACATGTAGCATTATGGTGGGATGAGATACAAGCAGACAGATGCTGCAACGGAAAGCAGAAGATCAAGAGTTGGGATCAAATGATTGCAAAGATGAAGGCAAAGTTCATCCCGAGAGACTACCAAATCACTCTATTCAGGAGGATGCAGAACCTGAGATAGAAGCTGATGACAGTCAAGGAATATATGGAGGAATTCTATCGACTGAACATCAAGGCAGGTCATCAGGAGAGCGATGATGAGAAGGTTTCTAGATATCTGAATGGTCTGAGATACGATATTCAGGATGATTTGAGCATGGTAACCATCCAAACGGTGGAGGATGCTTATCAGATGGCTTTGAAAGCTTAAGAAAAGCTGAGCCACAAGCAAGGTCAGCGAGGCTGAGGTAGAAGTCTGCCCAGAGGCAAGTCAGTTGCCCAGGACAAGTACCAGAAGCCCAAGGAGGAATGGAAGAAGCCTCAGGGTAAAGTTGAGAGAGGTGGAACCTCACAGTGAGGCCAGCATGTTGAAAAGAGAGAGAAGCATACAGAATAGAGCGGAGGATATGCTGACAACAACACTTTTCCTCGTACCAGAGGTAGAGGAAGAGGAAGAGGTGGAGTCATCACATGCTTCACGTGTGGAAAGAATGGTCACAAGTGATTCGAGTGTCCAGAGAAAAAGAAGGACATCGGAGAAGCTCACATCACTGAAGCGTAGAGGCGTGATGTTGAGGCCAAAGGTGCAGAAGGTGGAAGATCGCTTGCAATGCACAAAGTCCTTTTGACACCTGAGAAGGAGGTGGAAATTTCAGTCCAAAGGACCAGACTTTTCAGAACAACTTGCAAGACCAAAGATAGGGTATGCAAGGTTATTTTTGATAGTGGTAGCACAGAAAATCTCGTTTCAACTGAGATGGTAGAAAAGCTAGAGCTGGAGACAACTGATCACCCGAGTCCATACAAAGTTTCATGGCTACAGAAGGGACATCAGGTGAGTGTCACTAAACAGTGTTTAGTTGAATTCAAAATAGGAGGGTACAATGATAAGATTTTATGTGATGTTATTCCCATGGATGTATGTCACTTATTGCTGGGTAGACCATGGCAATATGATAGAAATGTGGTTCATGACGGGAGGATGAACACATATACTTTAGAGAAGAATGGGAGGGCACACAGGTTGCTTCCGATAAAGGATAAGGAGGTGAAGTCTGAAGTAAGCAACACCGTAATTCTCATGAGTGGGAAGGAACTTCTTACAGAGGTGAGGAAGAAAGAAGATCCACAATTCTTTGTTGTCAGGAAACCGAGGATTGTTCTGACTAGCATGAGAATGGATGATTTACCGGATGAAGTTCAGGAACTGCTGGAAGAGTTCACGGACATCATAGTGGACGAATTACCTCGTTCATTGCCACAGATGAGGAGTGTGAGTCATCATATTGACCTCATACCAGGAGCTAGTTTGCCAAACAAAGCCACGTACAGGTTGACGCCGCAAGAAAATGAAGAGGTCAAGAGGCAGGTCCAGGAGTTGTTGGATAAAGGATTAGTCCGAGAAAGCTTGAGTCCATGTGCTGTTCCGATAGTGCTTAGTCCGAAGAAAGATGGAGGATGGAGAATGTGTACCAACTCAAGAGCCATCAATAAGATAACCATCAGGTATAGGTTTCCATTGCCAAGGATGGATGACCTGATGGATTGCCTGAGTGGGGCAAGGTATTTTTCAAAGATTGATTTGAAAAGCGAATATCATCAGATTCGCATGAGGGAAGGCGATGAGTGGAAGACAGCCTTCAAAACCAATGAAGGGTTGTATGAATGGCTAGTCATGCCGTTTGGCTTGATGAATGCACCAAGTACGTTTATGAGGTTGATGAATGAAGTCCTGAGGGAATTCATCGGAAAATTTGTCGTCGTATATCTGGATGACATACTGATTTTCAGTAAGACAAAAGCTAAACATCTGAAACATTTGGCCATTGTGATGAGGAAGCTACAGCAGGAGAAGCTATTGATAAATATGAAAAAGTTCTCATTTATGAAGACAAAACTCATCTATTTGGGTTTTGTTATTTCGGCAAATGAGTTAAGGATGGATCCGGATAAGGTGGAAGTGATCAAGAATTGGCCATCACCAAGAAATATTTTTGAAGTGAGGAGTTTTCATGGTTTGGCTAGTTTCTACTGAAAATTCATCAAGAATTTCAGTGGGATTAGTGAAATAATCATGGATACAGTGAAGAAACAACATAAGTCTTTTCACTGGACAACGGAGGCTGAAAGGAGCTTCAATCTGTTGAAGCGGAAGATCACGGAACAACCAGTGTTGGTGTTGCCATATTTTCAGAAAACATTTCAGGTGAAATGTGATGCAAGTGGGTTTGCCATAGGAGCGGTCTTGAGCTAGGAAGACATACCAGTTGCATATTTCAGCGAGAAGCTGGATGAGGTGAAACTGAAATACTCCACGTATGATAAGGAATTTTATGCTATCATTCAATCACTGAAGAAGTGGAGGCATTACTTGATCCCGAAAGAATTTGTATTGTACAGTGATAATCATGCATTGTAGTTTGTGACTCAACAGGAGAAGTTGAATTAGAAACATGCAAAATGGGTAGAGTATATGCATAGTTTTACATTTGTAATTAAACACATTTCGGGTACTACTAACAAAGTGGTTGATGCTTTGAGCAGGATGTGTTTGTTGCTGCACGAATTTTGAGTCAAAACATTGGGTTTTGAAAATCTCGGGGACATGTACGCAGGTGATGAAGATTTTGCAGAGGCATATGAAGCAACTGAGAATCTAGTTCTCAGAGACAGAAGCCAATGGATAGATTATATGATCCAGGAAGGATTGTTGTTCAGAGGCAATCAACTGTCCATTCCAAATTTCTCCATGAGGGAGAACTTGTTAAAGGAAAAGCACAGTGGTGGGTTAGCAGGACATTTTGGTCATGACAAAACATTTGCGAAGCTGAATGAGTCATACTTTTGGCCGGGGATGCGAGAAGATGTCAAGATATTTGTTGACAGGTGTAGAGTTTGTCAGCATTCGAAAGGAAAGAAGCAGAATGCGGGATTTTATCAGCCATTACCCATACCCGAGAGGCCATGGGAGGCGATAAGCATGGATTTTGTATTAGGATTTCCAAAGACACGAAGAGGTGATGATTCAATCTTTGTGGTAGTGGATAGGTTTTCTAAAATGGCACATTTTATCCCATGCCAGAAGACCAGCGATGCAACACACATCGCAAATCTGTTCTTCAAGGAGGTCATTCGACTTCATGGATTGCCGAAAAGCATAGTTTTGGATAGAGATACCAAATTCATAGGACATTTCTGGAGGATGCTCTGGAAGAAGCTGGGGACTAACCTGGCATTTAGTTCTACTTATCATTCTCAGATGGATGGGAAAACGAAAGTGGTGAACAGAAGTCTGGGAGACTTGCTGAGGAGCTTGGTGATAGAGCACCATAGCAGTTGGGATAATATATTACCACAACTAGAGTTCGAATACAATGACTCAATGAACAGGAGCACAGGATGAAGTCCATTTCAGATCGTATATGGAATGCAGCCGAGGGGTGTTTCTAAATTGAGGGATTCAGGACAAACTACTACTAGTAGTGCTAGTGCAGAAGAGTTCACTGAGGCGGTGAAGGAACTTCACAGCAGGGTGAAGGAGCAACTGTTGAAATCAAGCCAGGAGTACAAGCGCAGAGCAGATCAGCATCGGAGACAACTCCAGTTTGAAGTTGGTGATCTAGTTTTGGCACATTTGAGGAAGGAAAGGTTCCCAAGGGAAACATACAATAAGCTGAAGATAAAGAAAATCGGGCCATGCAAGGTCTTGAGAAAATTCAGGGAAAATTCTTATGAGATCGAGTTACCCGATGGGATCAGGATATCTCTGATATTCAATGTGGCAGATTTACACCCATACAGGGCTGGAGAAGCAGAGACTGGAACTGAGCAGCCAGTGATCCAGTGGATGAAACAATTTCCAGTTGCAGAAAAGCCGCAGATGGAATGCATACTGGACAAGAGAGTGAGTAAGAAGACCAGGAGGAAAGAATACTATGAGTATCTGGTCAAATGGAAGAACCACCCAGTGGAATATGCCAGCTGGGAGAGTGACACAGTGATAAAGAAGCATGGACATACCATGCAGGAGCTCATGGACAGGAGCCCATGAAAGTTTTCAAGCTGAGGAGTATGATGCAAGAGCATCGCCATCACATCAAGCGAGCTAACGCAGAAGCGGAAGACAGCTGGAAAAACCAACCCAAATTTTGAAGATTCTTTGGAACTGTTGCGCAAATCTTAAATGAGTCATTTTAGAGGAGGCGCCTTTGTATATTGAAAATGGACCTTGAGCCTTTAAGCTCTTGTCCTTAGGTAGATAGACGACATTTAATTTAGTTAATGCTGGTAGATAGGAATTTAATTTTAGATTTGATAGCTTTAGAGTCCAAGAGGGAAAATGGATATAGACACCCTCATTATATCATTGTATTATTAGATTATCAATTCAGAAGAAGCAGTAGAGCAAGCAGAGAATTGTATGAAGAACACCCATGTATAGACATTTGAATTAATAGAAGAAAGCTTTGATTCAACTTCATGGTTTGTGTTATTTCTCTGTGTATTGATGTTATGCTCATGAATGTTTGCTTCCTGTCATACATTGGCTTTTATATGCTGTGTATGTGATTTCATGGTTGAGTTGAAGTCTAAGAGGGTGAGTGGATGAGTTTCAATTGTTTCTCTAATTGAGCCAGAGGGTTCCTGCAAGGAGTGCAGTTGAATTGTCTACAAGGAGTGCATCGACAGAAGGGTTCAATTGGAGATAGCTTTTGTTCTCATTTCCTCGAAGGTGCAGTTAGGCACAGTGTTGTGCAAGGAGTGTGCAGGCCAAGCTAAGTCTCAGAGTTGCAATTCTGAGCAAAGTATTGGAAGACTGCTGCTGCAGGTGTGTGCAGAGTCGAGTGCTTTCAACACTTAAGCGTTGTTGAAGATTTGCCGCAAGGAGTGCGTGCAAGGTTTCTTTCTAAAGACTGAAGTTGTGGAAAATCTCAGGAGGAGTAGGCCTCAAGTTCACTGAAGGGTAAGTGCAGGGAAACTTCCGTGGAAAGTCGGAGAGAAGCGTCGCAGGTCGGCAAGCGAGTGAACGATTCTCACGGGGAGACACTTATTTCTTTCATAGAATCATCAAAATAGGAGAACTGACGGTCGAAATCCTCTGAGGAGATTTTGCGAGGTTCCGAGAGCCATTGGATCTTGCAGAGATGCAAGGAGGTTATAGCAAGAACGTCTGGAGATTTAAAGCTCAGGAGAGGCAGAGCCATCGATCCTGAGTCATAGGGACCGTTGGATTTAGACGTGACATCGTGTATAGGGAACTCGCGAGTCGAAGCTCCAAAATATTGCAACAGAAATTGCGATATCGCAAGATGCGATATCCCGACAGTGACGTAAGCAGTGTGGAGTCACAGGAGAAGTGGAAGACAGGTGGCATAAGTCATCGGGGCTTCGCAGCGAGAAGTGCGAGACATTGACATTAGGATTCGCGATCCTATGAAACCTGAAATCCTGATAGAAGTGATGGGGAGTGGAAAAGTCAACTCACACAAGTGCGTCGGAGTTTCGGCATATTGGGCATCGGGAGTTGAAGAGCGAGTTGTTGAGAATCGCGAGTAGCGAGATCGCGATAAGGGAAGTTCCGGCAGAAGGAAGTCAGCATTGAATAGCCTTCGGGTCTTGGGGATTCGAGAGCCCAGTGATCGACAGCGAACTTGCGAAGCTGCGAGTTTCGATCCTCCGATAATTAGAGAAAGGGGGATCTGACAGAGAATTCTATGGGTGAAGAATTCCCTATAGGGAATTAGAAGAACCTTGGTGTTCTTCGGGCCGAGGGAAGAGAAGATCCTGTGTGAGCGGGCGTACCTGCGGGTGCGGCTGCATCAACAATATAATCCTAAGCTCATAATTTTTGTCAAAATGTCGAAGAACAACATTAAATATGTTGGGAAAATGGTTAAGAGTTTTTCTCAAAAAGACATTCTAATCAATACATAAGAGAAGGGTGACAAAAAAAAGACAATATCATCAATATATAAGAGAAGGATCACAATTAATGAGGCCATGTTAATATGAATGGACTTCTTCATTTCTAAATATTGTCAAATTTTATCAATATAGATATTTGGTAAAATGAGAACCCTTGTTTAACATTAATATTACAATTAATATCCATATACGGTCATATTACATTTCATCTTTGCAATAACCATTTTGTGGAGCCTAAAATGATATTCACCGGATGTGGTTGTAATCTTTTTAATGCATGACTCTCTAGACACATTGCATCTTCAAACTTTGCATCCATATACAATAACAAGAATAACTAGTTTGAAAAAAACTTTTTCCTATCCCATATCCACTAAATAAATGCACTAATTTTTATTAATAATAAATTAAAATAATAGTAATTATATCTTTATTTTTTAATTGAAATTTATTCTAATTTATTTATATGGATGTCATTACAATTACGTTTGTTTGTTTGTTTATATATAGTAGCAACAACCACTTTATAAAGTGGTTGATATATGCCTATATAATAATATTGTATTAATTAATTATTAATGTATTAATATATTACTAATTATTGTATTATTTAATTAATATATTAAATAATTAATAATTTATTATAAATCTATTATTTGATATTGTTAAAGTATTAGTACATTAATATAATTTTTAAATTACTAACTTAATGTATTAATTTATTAATTTAAATTACTTAATATATTAAGTTATTACTAATATAACTTAATACAACTTAATGCAATTAAGTTATTACTTAATATAATTAATTTAGTAATTTAAATTAATGTATTAATTTATTAATACAATGTCTAAAGTAATACATTAATGGATTAATGTATTAAATTAAATAATACAACTTAATAAAAATTTATGTCTTAATATAACTTAATACAACTTAATATAATAATATTATTACTTAATTTAAATTAAATTACTATATTAATTATAGTAATAAATATATTAAGTAATAAATAAGTTATTACTTCTTCTGGACGGGGTGCTACCAAGTACAGCACATGGACAGTTCACGGGGAGGCCACCTGGCCAGATGGTTAGCCAATTGGCACCTGAGCAGACTCACTTCCCCCCAACACATCACCTCAAGGTTTTAACGCAGTCTCCGTCACCCTACATACCACACTTGTTGCCAGCCTGTCGCAGGAACTGGAAGCTCTGTAGTGTGAGAAACTTCATGGCACCGTGCAGGTTGTCTCAACAGTCACTTCCTCTTCTCAGATATGGCACCCCTACAATCGAGCTTGGGTGTGTTCTTCCTCACTTTCTCCTCAATGATTTCCCTCACTAGACATCCCTGCTTCCATTTCTCGTCCTTCCCTTCTGGAGCGTTCTGCACTTGGCCTTATGGACCTTAGGCTAGCACCTCACCCTTATGCTTCTCCTTCATGTTTTCCATCCCAGACCATCAACAGCCCTTTCCACGCCTCGTCTGAGAGGTAAATCTAGGAGAGGGGCAGCCTTGTACACAACCAGGGGAAAGTAGGTGCCTAATTCCGACCCTCCACCTAAAAATGAAGCTATCCCTGTCTTGGCTCCTATCTTAGCTCCCACTCCTATAGAACCACTTCGAGAAGCTGTTGGTCACTATAATTGCTCAATTAATTCAAACAACCAAGTGATACATAAATTGTCAACCCAGGGAAGTCTGTTTATTTCAAAGATAACCACGCACTATATATGCTCAATTCCAAAAGCACCTTAAAGTTGTAGTAGAGGAACTATATTAATCACACTTGCCCTGAATGAACTGAAGTTCTGACTTTTATTACAGGAAAGCAACCTACCTATTGCAAATCTTAAAGATTAATCTAAGGAATCCTGGATTACATTAAAATAAGAATTGCAACAGGAAAGAATAACTATTCTGTAACCAGAGAACAGGACCCTTACTCTCAAGCAAAGACTTCAGCACCTTATTTCTGATTAACACTTTTTCATGAAAACAATAATGTAGAGAAAGTTAACTCTATCTAGCAGAGAACAAGGCCATCTAATTCCTTCCTTTCTAAGTAGGAACCCTTAGCCCTATTTCTGATTAGTACACTTGCAGAAATAATTGAAATCTACAGAGAACAGGATAGTCTGATCCCTTCCTTTCTAAGCAGGAACCCTTAACCCAGCCTCCAGCTAGCACACTTGCAGAAGTTATTGAAATCTACAGAGAACAGGATAGTCTGATCCCTTCCTTTCTAATCAGGAACCCTTATCCCATCCTCTAGCTAGCACACTTGCATAAGTAATTGAAATCTACAGAGAACAGGATAGTCTGATCCCTTTCATTCTAAGCAGGAACCCTTAACCCAGCCTCTGGCTAGCACACTTGCAGAAGTAATTGAAATCTACAGATAACAGGATAGGCTGATCCCTTCCTTTCTAAGCAGGAACCCTTAACCCAGTCTCTGGCTAGCACACTTGCATGAGTAATTGAAATCTACAGAGAACAGGATATTCTGATCCCCTCCTTTCTGAGCAGGAACCCTTAACCCAGTCCTTGGCTAGCCTCATAAAATCATCACACAAGATTGCTAATAAAAAGAATGTAACATTCAATAAACTAAAGTTCTTGACAAGACAGAGTTCAGTAGTGTTTCAGCAAAGCAAAATTCATTAAAAGTAGTGTTTCAGTAGATGAAAGTTAATCAAGGCATAAACAAAAATTATACTAACACACTTTAAAACTAACCGGTGAATCTTGTGAAGAAGGTGGGCCCTCCCTTCTCACAAGATTCCCCTGAAACGGGAAAGCTAGAGAAAGATACTCAAAGCAGTCTTTTATTCATCTATCAAAATATCATATTACAGTCTGAAAATGAAGTACGTCCCTCTCTCTGAAGCTTTCTCAACACATAAAACTTCGATCCCCTCGAATGATGATTTCCCCTCATTTAAAGAGGGAACCCCTTCGATACAATTGATCAAAAATTACAATGTGTATCTGCGTCCTATCTTTAGTTGGATCGACTTTCTAAACCAGAATAGGATGTCCTAGTCTCACGCAACAGAATGCTATTATAGGTGTTGAATGAGGTATTGCTGTTATGGCTGGAGTAACATCTTCTTATTCTTGTTGCTGATAGTGTTTCAGCACCGTGAATCGTGGGCTGTTCCAGCCACGGAATTGCTCTCTCGATTATATGGGCATTCTCATGTAGGAGCGACGGCTGGTGCTTGTTGACCGCTGACTGTAACGACCTCCTTTGTGTTTCAGCATCGTCGGTCCTGGCGGCTTCCTTTGTGTTTCAGCATCTGCAGCTCTGGACTGTGTAGCAGCTCTGTGTTTCAGCATCTGCGACTAGACTGCGTAGCAGCTCTGTGTTTCAGCATCTGCAGCTCTGGACTGTATAACAGCTCTGTGTTTCAGCATTTGCAGCTCTGGACTGTATAGTATCTCTGTGTTTCAGCATCTGCGACCTGGACTGTGTAACAGCTCTATGTTTCAGCAACAGGCTTCAAATGTTAATCTACAGTTTGAACACTTATACATTTCTAATCAATGGTTAAGTACGAGAGTGATGTAAAATATTATGCAAAATAGATTAAATGTATAGTTATGAGAAGGGACGTTGTATACCTTTGGAATGATCAGATAAAGTGATAGTATGAGTTTAAATATGGGTGATCAAGAGTATAATAGTGGCAAAAAGTATAGGCAAAAAGGTACATTGTGTGGTCCTAACATCCCCCCCAACTCAAGGTGTTGCGTGTCCTCAGGCAACTCACTCTGAATCAGAGTCTAGATACCGACTCTGAGCATGTAAGTTACTCAAGCAGTAACTGTGGGAGGTATTGTCCATTGGCATTCTGAACCCTTGGACCTGCTATAATCTTTGTCATGCTATTGTTTTTGCCTTCTTAGGCAGCTTATAACTGACTTGATACCTTTCTATTGGCAACCAGAGAATGGGAAAATAAAACCGGTACCCTATCCAGTTTTCAGCACAATGCCTAACACAATGGATGTAGTTAGGTATCCTGTAAATTGCTATCTCTAGGTTGGCAGGACCAAAAGGATTGTTCTCTTGTCTCTTCTCCATGGATTGCTGCCAAAACAGGTTGTTGGCCTGGAGGGAAGGAATCTCTATGGATCTGATGATGTGCTGACAATCCTGGAGCACTTATGATTGTAGCTGTTGAACATGTTCAGTCACCCCTGGTTGTTTTAAGAACTCATAATATTCTGTGATAAAGGTAGCTACCTTCTGTGGTTCTGGTCTTATCCAGAGGAGGCGATTATCTTCATTATGCTTAGCAGCCAAAAAGTCATCTTGCCACAAAATCTGATTATAGAGAAAGGAAGTGAATGCTCGAATTTGGATGTCCCCAACAAGGGGATTTATGTTCAGCAGCCTGTTCTCGGGAATGGCCTCATTATGAAAGTATGCCTTGCAGAGGAGGTGTTGATCCCTAGTAGAGGCTACTACAAAAGTTTTGACAAAATCTGTTGGGTGTAGTACTTCATGGGGTTTACCTTCTATAATGGATTTGATCTGAAACCATGTGAGTCGCTCCATAAGGAATAAGGAGTAGTTGCAATATGTCTTTCTTGTGGCTAGTAGCTTTGGTACCAAATCAAATACCCGGGCCAATCTACCTTTCAATTCTTTATTCTTCTTCCTAAGGTCACGAGCTTCCTGGCGTGTCTGTTCTAATACTTCTCAATTTCAGTAAGTATGATTTATCCAGATTTGTCTGTGCACTTGCAGGTTTTTGGCCTGTGTTTCAACATACTCTTTCTTCCATTTTTGTACTGTTGTCTACTCATTCCATAGCTGAGTCTGTGTTTCAGTGTTGGAAGTAGTGGGATGAGGTAAGTTTTGAGTAGATTGTTCCCTAAAAGTGGGGAGATTGATCTGGTTGGGAGGTGTAAATTCCTCCATAGGCATTGTTTGTATATCCTTGTTGACCATAGTAGGGGCTTCTTTTGTTGCAATGCAGGGCTCAGTCTTGAGCTTGGGAGGGCCTGTTGGTTCTTATGTTACAGCAGGTTCAGTCTTGAGCTTAGGAGGGCCTGCTGGTTCTTGTGTTGCAGCAGGTTCTTCGTTGACTGCAAAAGGTGAAGGAGTAGGGGCTGCTCCTAGCACTAGGACTTGAATTACCTTATAGCCTGCTTGATAGTAAATATCTCCACATTGGCAACACATATATTCTTTACACATGCTCTTTGTAATTTTCTCTGACAAGGTTGCTATACGGCCTAAGGTGTACAAATTTAGTTCCTTTTCATATGCTTCCTTTGCCCTAGCTAGTTCCTGCTTATATGCTTCCAGTTCTAACTTTAAAAAATCGTTTTCCTGCAGGGCAAATGCCATTGTTGCTTCTGGTTGTTGGGGAGTAGCTGCAGGAATGGGAGCCGCTCCTTATGTTTCAGCTTCTTGGTGTAGGAAAAGTAAAGTTGCATCACCCTGAACCTCTAATTCCTGTATATCAATTTCAATGTCAGCGGCTAGTTCTTGTGTTTCAGGCACTGAATGGGTAGCTAGTTTTTCAACTACTTTGCTTGAGGAAGGTAGTGTTGCATCATTCTGGGCCTCTGATTCCTGTAATTCAATTTCAATATCAACGGCTGGTTCTTGTGTTTCAGCCACTGGATGGGTAGCTGGTTCTTGTGTTTCAACTACTTTATTTGAAACAAATGATGTCTGGGCTTCTGGTTCCTGTAACTCAATATCAGCGGCTGGTTCTTGTGTTTCAGTCGTAGATGTTTCTTGTGTGTCAGCTATGGCTAGTTCTTGTGTTTCATCCACTGAGTGGGTAGCTGGTTCTTGTGTTTCAGCTACTTTATTTGAGACAGATGGTGTTATAGCATCCTGGGCATCTGGTTCTTGTGTTTCAGTGCCCGTGGTTGGAATAGGCAAAGATCCCGGGATTGGGGAGGTTGGAGGTGTGCGGGGTATCAGTCGAACCGGTGGGGGATCTAGGGTAGTGGTAATAAAGGGTGGCCTTGTTGAGGTTCTTGTTTTCTTTTTCTGTAAGAAGGATGGAACGAGGGGAGCCTGTTTTTGTTTTCATGAAGGTCTTTCTTCAATGATGGGGCAGGAGGAATTATCTGGTTCAGAGTCATCACTAAGAATATGAAGGGCGAGAGTGGATGCCTCTGGTAAGGTATGCGACGGATTTGGTATGGTAGGGGAATTGATTGGACTGGTTGATTCTGTGAGAGGGATATTGGGTACTTCGGGGGAGTCTGGGGGGTTTTGCGGTTGCTGCTCCTAGGGATTTTCAGGAATTTTGGCAGTTGGTTGGGGGTTTATGTTAAGAACCAAACATCAATATAGCATAGAATAACCTCAGGAAAAGTACTCAACGCTTTGAAAAAGAGATAATTTTAGATAATAAGCCTCTTCGAGGGGGCAACCTCCTTTTACCCCACTTAAATGTTCAAGTACAAGATGATCCCAAAATGAAAATGTCTCCTTGGTATATATAGGAGACTAGGAGGTTTAATGGCCTAAAGCCGACATAAATAAAATAACATTACTAATCTAAATTACAACTAATGGCCTAAAGCCGACATAAATAAAATAACATTACTAATCTAAATTACAACTAATGGCCTAAAGCCGACATAAATAAAATAACATTACTAATCTAATATGCCCCAATTAAGTGGTAATGAGCCAATATTAGGGCTTAACATGCCCCTCCCCTTGAGACAAGCGTTGTTCGCAACGCTTGAGTAACTCTGGATGCTTCTGTATAAAAGACTCATCTTCCCAAGTGGAATCTTCAGCCGGTAACTTCCTCCATTTAATGAGATACTCTGAAATGGATCTATTCCTCAGTTGGCGAATTCTTGTGTCAGTGATG
>ML784680.1:605809-619251 GCA_009831015.1 Picea engelmannii
CTAATATGGGTATAGGCTAGACAATCTAAGAGAAAGTGCTTTTCATCTTCAACCTTCTTAGTGTCACAAAGGTGAGACACTCTTTCATCCCATGGCATTTTAGGAATTGACTAATGCCTAGTTTCACTATGGAGCTCGTGAGAATTTGTTCTTATCTTAGCAATGCTTATTTTTTTCTTTACACTTGGAAAAATAGATAGATAATTTTGATCTTCTAGATTAGGGTTGACTACATCTTTATAATACCTTTTTTCTTTTTTCCTCTAACTCTTTATCAAACCACATTTTTTCCTTAAATTTTGATTTGACATTTTTTTTAATAGTATCTTTATTCTGCAAAATGGTTTCTTCCATGATTCCCCAATAGTTTAGCCAAGACTGGGCATCTTTATGCCATCCTCGCTTGAGTCGATGGTGGTTATGACTTGATTTTGAAGCAATTTTAGGTAGCCTCTTGTCTTCCATGTTGTTTAACTTGTTCTTATACATTACGTATCTAGTCATAGCCATGCTATCAATGGGGGAGAGGCTTGTTTCTATGAGGAGGATGGGATAGGGCGTATTTCCTTTAATTTTGAGATTATAGGTTATAAAATTCTTTTGTATTTTCTCTATATTTATCTAGGATTCACGAGAGATACTACAACCCCAAACTTCACATCCATAAATAATAACATGTGTAACAAGAGTCTCAAAGAGGAGTTTCATTTTATCTCAACTCCAAAGATCAGCTGATTTACAATTTTTTTCAAGCCCATAATAAGCTTTCCATCCCCCAATAATCCCTTTCTCGATGCTATAATTCCAATTGAGCTTGTGGTGAATATCAATTCCAAGATATTTGTATGAAGTCACTTCCTCCAAGTTGTTGTTCTCTTATACAAAGGTATCATAAGTGATCTTATTAGATTTAATAATCATGACCTTAGTCTTATCAGTATTAATAGTCATACCCATATTGGAGCAAAAATCCTTGAGGATTCTTAGTTGGTTTTCAAGATCACGGGGACTCCTTTCCATAAGAACGATATCATCAGCATAAATAATAAGATTGATGACTATACCAGTGAGAGTAGGGCTAACACAACCTGCTTTTTCCAAGCATTCTTCTAACTTATCAATGTATATGCCAAAAAGGGTAGGGGACAAACGACAGCCTTGTTTGAGTCCTATATTGTAGTTAATATATTTTGACCAACCCCCATTGTTCTTAAACTTAGCAATAACATTCTCATACATCCTTATTGCAGCATCCGTCAACTCGAGAGGCACTGTTATCTCTTCCAGCCTATTCCAAATGTTTTTCCTAGGAACCATGTCAAAATCTTTTCTAAAGTCAACAAAACAACAAAAAAGATTGGTTTTAGTATTGTGGAACTCCTCTGCAATGATCCTAAATGTAACAAGATGGTCCATAGTTGAATGATATCTCCTGAACCTAGCCTGGCCTTTAGCTCTTTTACCGTGACTTTCTATCCAAATGCTAATCTTCTTTTCCAAAATAATTCCATAAAGCTTGGCTAAAATCAGGCTAATCATAATGGTCTTTTGATTAGGGGGAATGTTTTTATCCCCATTTTTAAAAATAGGAACAATGAGGCTTTGCGTCCAGGGTTTAGGGAATCCCTGCTTGACTGCTAAATTGAAGAGCTTGTGTATGTGACGGATAAGGATTTGCCCTCTGATTTTAAAAATTTCATCTTGGTATGCTTCAATGTCCTTAGCTTTCCCATTTGCAAGCTGCTTAACCCCAAACTCTATGTCATATAAAGAAAAAACTTCTTCCTTTGTAGGGACAATAGGAAAGGTGTCCATGGCATTAGGGAACTCGTAAAGACTTTTAAGGTAGGAATTCTAGTCTATTAAGGGAATCCTATTATTTTCTTTAATATTGCATTTTAGAATTTGTCTCTAGAACTTCTTAGGATCCAACTTGTATAGTTGTGAAATTTTCTCTTGTCTTTTATTGATATAGTATATTTTTTTCCTTTTAATTAGGGCTTTGTACGTATTGATCTTATCGAGTTTTAAGGGATTATTAGAAGCATCCCTAATGGATTTCCTAGCAATTTTACATTCTTTATCATACCAAGGGTTGGTTGTTCTATTATTCTTTTTATGGGACACCTCGAAAGAGAACTTGTTAATAGAAGTGGAAAGGGTAGTTGTAAAATTATGATATAGTTTTTCGATGTTGTCCTTATAAGTTAGGAGATTTAATTTACTATTTAAATCCTTTAAGAAAATGTCAACTTTACTTTTTCCAAAGCACAAATTCCTTTGATTATCAAAATTCTCTTCAATGGTGCTCCTATGCATGGAAAAATTTAGAGTTAGGGTTAAAGGTTTATGATTAGAGTTAGGCTCATGGTCATTTAAAAGGTCAAAAGTTGTTATTTGGTTGGAAACAGGGATATCAGATATCACATAATCTACAACACTACTACCTAGCCCATGAATGCAGGTCATTTGGTTGGAGTTTGGCCACTTCATTACTCCATTGAAAATTATTAGGTCTTGAGAGCTGCAGAGCTTGATCAACTCAGTACCAAACAAATTCTCAATTAGGTCTTCAGAGCTTCTTTTGTAGCTGTTAGATAAAACAAGGTCCTCATCTAGCCATAAAGGATTATGGTTGGAGTCATTACTTAAAAGAGTATCTTGTTTAGTTGCAATCCTAGCATTAAAGTCTCCTAGTAGGAGGATATTACCTTCATTTTCAAATTATAAATATCTTGTTCTAAATTATTATAGGGACAATTTTTATCTAGATTATTTTTCTTAAAAAGTAGAATTAATAGGTGCAAAATAACAAATTGCTATATACATCTTCTTAGCCTTGGTGTCTGAAATTTCTATCCAAATGTATTGATTAAGAGGGTCAATATTATGAAGTTGAATGTGAGTAGAATTTTTTTTTCTAATATAACAAGCTATGCCTCATATCCCTCTACGGTGGGATTTTTTGTTCCATTCTGACCACAAGACAAATCCTTCCATGTTAGGGACCTTAGAATCCTCATGCTCCCAAGTTTTAGCTAGACAGATAATATCAATATCACTCAGGATCCAACTTATCATAGGACTTTTGCGTCATGGAAAGCCACGATAATTCCAAAAAAGGATCCCAAGTGTCCCAAATTCCTATTTATTATTATCCCTCTGGGCTCTATCCCTAACAATAGCTTTTCGATTTCTAATTATTGCCCATTTTCCTTCCTTCCTGGCTTCTTTTACCTTTTGAACATCCTTCCTTAATTCAGCTTGGTCTTCAGGAATGAGGTCTTCATTTATAAATATTCCTGACCATTTTAAGCTCAGAGATTTACTAAGTATGCTATATTTATGGTCATTACAACTTACTTTGACACGGATCAACCTATCTTTGTGATCAATTATTTTTCCTAGCCTCTTTGCTTCTATGAGGTAAGTTGTATCAATATGTGATTTCTTTTTTAATTCTTCTTTTACTATTGCTAGTGTATCCTCCTCCTGTTGTTCTTTTATACCAAAAATTATGAGGTTCAGGGCTCTTTTGTTACATTCATGGTCCAATTCAATTAGCTTATTAATTTCCTCTTTGATGGGTTTGATATCCAATTTGTTTTCCATATTACTGAGGGTCAAATTGTTGGTTAGTTTTTCTTCTAGCTCTTTAATCCTATCTCTCAGGTTGTGATTTTCTTCAACCCCTCCTTCTTGGGTAGATTGTTTATGTTTTTCCATTTCTTGAATTCTATCCTTCATTATCTGCAATTCACTCTTGAACCCTAAGAATCTATCCTCTATTTGAGTTTGAATGGTATCTTTAATTTTTTTTATCAATCATTGCCTCTAGCTCTATTTGGAGTTTTAAGTCTCTTTCTTCACTCCTTTTTTTTAATGTTTCTAACTCTATTTGTATTTTTACATCTCTCTCTTCTATTTTAAACTAGAAGCAAAGTCAGAAGTGGTATTTGAACCCACACCCCTAATTGAGGACCAGAATTTAAATATCTCTAATGTACAAATATAAAATTATTATTGTAGTAGTTAATTAATGTTAATAATAAAATACATTAATAAACCACTGATACATTAAAAAATATTAAAGTATTTCAAAATACATTAAAGTATTATTAATAAATTAATAAAATATTTATACACTAATGAAATAATATATTAATAAGGTAATGATACATTAATAAAAGTAATGATACAATAATAAAAGAATATTAGCCTTTGGCTATAAAGTCACGGTAAAAGAGCTAAAGGCCAAGCTGGATTTAGGAGATATCATTCAACTATGCACCATCTTGTTACCTTTAGGATCATTGCAGAGGATTTTTGCAATACTAAAACCAATCTTTTTTGTTGTTTTGTTGACTTTAGAAAAGCTTTTGACATGGTTCCTAGGAAAAACCTTTGGAATAGGTTGGAAGAGATAAAAGTGCCTCTCGAGTTGAGGGTTGCTAGAATAAGGATGTATGAGAACGTTATTACTAAATTTAAAAACACTGAGGGCTGATCAAAAGAGATTAACTGCAATATCGGAGTCAAACAAGGTTGTCCCTTGTCCCCTACCCTTTTTGGCATATACATTGACAAGTTAGAAGAATGCTTGGAAAAAGAAGGTTGTGTCAGCCCTACTCTCACTGATATAGTCATCAATATTCTTCTTTATTCCGATGATATCGTTCTTATGGAAAGGAGTCCCCATGATCTTGAAAACTAACTAATAATCCTCAAGGAGTTTTGCTCCAATATAAGACTAAGGTCATGATTATTAAATCCAATAAGATCCCTTATGATACCTTTGTATATGACAACAACAACTTGGAGGAAGTGACTTCATACAAATATCTTGGAATTGATAGTCACCACAAGCTCAATTGGAATTATAGGATTGAGAAAAGGATTATTAGGGGATGGAAAGCATATTATGTGCTTGAAAACAATTGTAAATCAACTGATGTTTGGATTTGGGATAAGAAGAAACAACTCTTTGAGGATCTTTTTACACCTATTATTATTTATGGATGTGAAGTCTAGGGTTGTAGTATCTCTCGTGAAACCTGGAAAAAGATAGAGCAAATACAAAAGAATTTTATAACCTATAATCTCAAAATTAAAGGAAATACTCCCTATCCCATCCTCCTCTTAGAAACAAGCATCTCACCCATTGAGAGCATGGTTATGACTAGATACCTAATGTATAAGAACAAGTTAAACAACATGGAAGACAAGAGCCTACCTAAAATTGCTTCAAAATCAAGTCATAACCACCATCGACCCAAGCGAGGATGGCATAAAGACGCCCAGTCTTGGCTAAACTAGTGGGGAATCATGGAAGAAACCATTTTGCAGAATAAAGATACTATTAAAAAAACCATCAAATCAAAATTTAAGGGGAAAATGTGGTGTGATAAAGAGTTAGAGGAAAAAGGAAAATTAAGGTATTATAAAGATGTAATCAACCCTAATCTAGAAGATCAAAATTATCTATCTCTTTTTTCAAGTGCATAGAAAAAAATAAGCATTGCTAAGATAAGAACAAACTCTCATGAGCTCCATAGTGAAATTGGGCATTGGTCAATTCCTAAAACGCCATGGGATGAAAGAGCATGTCACCTTTGTGACACTAGGAATGTTGAAGATGAAAAGCACTTTATCTTAGATTGTCCAACCTATACCCATATTAACCCATTATAATAATGCTTAAATATATTATAAATAATATATATATATATATATACATTATTAATTAATATATTTCCAAAGTATTTATACCTTAAACATTAATAAAGTAATACATTAGTAAAGTAATAATACATCAATAAAGTAATGATATATTAATAAATCATTAATGCATTATAATAATGCAATTATAAATTATTATAATATATAAATACATTATAATTAATATATGTATATATTAATAAATAATATGTTGCTAGAGTATTAATACATGTATTAAATTATTGCACCAATAAATAATATATTAATGTCAATTGAGTTTAGCTTGGATGGTTGCGAGGAATGATTTTTATCCTTCCCACCCGAGTTCAATTCCCATAAATATAGCAAGAAAATGTTATTTCAAAGTATTAATAAGTTAATAAAATATTATTAATTAACACATTAATAAAGGACTAAAATATTAAAAAGGTATTAAAGTTTTAATATTAAATTAAAGTGATAAAGTAAAAACACATTAATAATACATTATTACATACATACAAAATATTAACCATGACCATGATAAACCATGATACCAAGGTTGACCATGATTATGACTATGGTTGACTTTAATCATAGAAGACCACAAAAAATCATGCCCATGACTATGGGTGGTGTGTGTGTGTGTATTGGAAATGTTCATCAGAATGTGATGTTGGGAGATATTTCATCGCATTGCAACAACTGGAAATGTTTATGAGAATGGGAAAATCTATGTTCATGTGATATTGAGAGATCTTTATCATAATGAAACATTTGAAAATGTTCGTGACATTGTGATATTGGGAAATGTTTATGACAGTATGACATTAGGAAATGTTTGTGACATTGTTGCATTGAGAAATGTTCATCACAATGTGACATTGTGAAATGTTAGTCACATTACGATGTTGGGAAATGTTCATCAGAAATATGGTTGACATTGGGAAATGTTCGTCACATTGCGATGTTGGCAAATGTTCGTCACATTATGATATTGAGAAATACTCATCAATTTGCAATGTTGGGAAATGTTCGTCAATTGCAATGTTGGTAAATATTCCTCACAATGTGATGTCATGAAATGTTCTAACATTGCGACATTGAGAAATGTTCATCACATTGCAATGTTGGGAAATGTTCATCACATTGTGACGTTGGGAAATGTTCGTCACATTGCGACATTGGGAAATGTTCGTCACCTTGTGACGTTGGGAAATGTTCATCAAATTGCAATGTTGAGAAATGTTCGTAATGTTGAGAAGTTGGGAAATGGTCATGACAGTGCGAAATTAGTAAATGTTCGTGACATTGCAACATTGGGAAATGTTTATCACAATGCGACAATGTTGAATGCTCATCACATTGCGATGTTGGGATATGTGCACTAGAATGGGACGTTGGGAAATTTTCATGACATTACGATGTTAGGAAATGTTCATCACATTGTGATGTTGGTAAATGCTCGTCACATTATGAAGTAGAGAAATTTTCATCACTTTGTGACGTTGCGAAATGTTCGTTACATTGCGATGTTAGGAAATGTTGGTCACATTGCAACGTCGGGAAAATTTCATCACATTGCAAATTGAAATGTTGGGAATTATTCCTGAGAATGTGATTTCATGAAACACTCAACACATTATAAAATCATGTTTTACTTTTGTGATGTTGGGAAATGGTAGTCACAATGAAATGTTGGGAAATGTTTGTCACATTGTGACGTTGAAAAATGTTCGTCACATTGTGACGTCGAGAATATTTCATCAAAAATCAACGTTGGTAATAAATCATTGCAATGCGATCTCAAGAAACACTCAACAAATTGTAGAATCTTATTTTACTTTTCTGACGTTGGGAAATGGTCGTCACAATGCAATGTGGGGAAATGTTTGTCACATTGCGACGTTGAGAAATGTTCGCTACATTGTGACGTTGAGAAATTTTCATCACATTATGACATTGGGAAGCATTCATGCCAATGTGACATTAGGAAATGTTCGTGACATTAGAACATTGGGAAAGGCTTGTCACAATGCAACATTGGGAAATGTTCGTCACATTGCGATGTTGGAATATGTTCGTTAGAATGTGAGGTTGGGAAATGTTCGTCACATTGCGACATTGGGAAATGTTTGTCACATTATGACATTGAGGAATTTTCATCATATTGCAAGGTTGAGAAATGTTTTTCACATTTGCAATGCCGAGAAATGTTCATGACATTGTGACGTGTGGAAATTTTCATCAAAATGCAATGTTTGGAATTATTCATCACGATGCGAAGTCACATTATGCAATTAACATAGTAGAATCATCTTTAACATTTGTGGCATTAGTAGAATCATCTTTAACATTTGTGGCATTAGTAGTGACATGCATCAATGCAACAATTTATTTTAAAAGGTTTAAAGGTTTGTATAGAGCGTAAAATGTTTAAAGGTTTGTAAGTAGAACCTTTCAACATTTAAATGAGTTAAAGTTTATCTACGGATTTCACATTCTTATTTTTGCGTATAGTGCCTATCTATGTTATATTCATTGCATATTGCACGATTTACATTTTGAAATATTTTGAGTTTATGATTATTAAGATGTTTTTATTATTATTAAGATGTTGATCACAAAAAATAAAAATAAACATTACTCTCAGATATCAACTATTATTATTAAGATGTTGATCATTACTTTGAAATATCAACTAACTAAATGTTTCCATTGTAAAAAATATAGAAAACTTAGAATCATGTGTGTTCCAAATACATTGATAAAATATGATCTTGAATTTAAATTAATTTAAAATAATACATATAAACTTTGATACATATTCTATAATTTTTAAATATTAAAATGAATATTTGAGATAATAAAAAAATACATAGTATTCAATACTCTATACAATATATATTATATATAACTATTTAAATCCACACAATAATATATATATATATATATATATATATATATATATATATATATATATATATATATATATATATATATCCATGTAAATATAATTTAGAATAATTGAAGATGAAAACCCAAAGCCCTTGAGATTCACTAAATTTGTTTTAAAGTTTGATTTAACTATCCAAAAGTTACATTATGCAATTAACATAGTAAAATTGTTTGTGGTGACATACACCTATGCATCAATTCAATTTATTTTAAAAGGTTTAAAGGTTTGTAGAAAGCCTAAAATATTTAAAGGTTTGTACGTAAGGTTTCTTAACATTTTTTAAATTAGTCAAAGTTGATTAACGTAGACTAAAACATTTTTTATTATGGCATATTCCACAATTCACTTATAGAGTATGATTATTAAGATATTTTATTATTATTATTAAGATGTTGATTACTTAAAAATATACACTACATGTCAACTATTATTATGAAGATGTCAATCACTACTTTCAAATATCAACTATTCTCACATAATACATCAAATATTCTTTCACATATTATGAATTTATCAAATATTTTCTCCCAAATATCGTTAATTTATCAAATATTCTCTCCCAAGTTGGGTTAGCAGATATATTTTAGGTTGAGTTCTGCATGCCTAGTGAATGGTTCAGATTAATGATATTACAAGTATTAATATGTTTTAATTATTATAAAATTGTTGATCACTAAAAATATATATTTTAGATTAAACTCTGCATGCCCACTTAAGAGATTATTATTAGTATGTATTTTAGATTGAGCTCTACATGCCCAGTGAAGAGATTATAATTATATATTTTAGGTTGAAATCTGCATGCTTAGTGAAGATAATATTAGCTCTGCAAATTTATACAATCACACAAACAAAATTGTATAAAAAAAATGAGAGTATCTATAACCCTAGTACCAGGGATGAATAATTTGTTGTTTTTCCCTGCAACAACATACCTCGGAAAGATCCATCCAATCCTTCCAGATTATGTATAATCCAATTGTGAAGATCATATCCAACGCATATAAAAAAGGGAACACATTTATTAGTAAACACAGCTATCCTCGGATGTGTCATTTTAAAAAGGTTTTCAATGCGATAACAATGAAACGCCAGAAAAAATTAATTAAAAAATCCCTAACCATTAATATATGTAAGCCTGTAGTGGATGTTCTCAAGGACATTTGATAAATGAAAAGAATGAAATAATTAAAAAGGCGATATTTACTTTATCGTACCTCTCGTCCCGAGCTTGCGCATAAGAGTAGAGATAAGTTGTAGTTCTCTGGATTCTAGATCAAAATATTCCAAGGCTTATATAGTTTTAGCGTATTGATCGAACTGCAGTAGATCTCAAGTGGTTTCACAATTTTTTTTAATTTTTTTCCCTTGTTCTTTTAAACATTCAGAATGAAGCAGCTGAGTCCCGTGGGGCACCTGCGATTGATCCTCAACAACAACATCAACAACAATTGATGATGATTCCCCTACCTCCTCAAGTTGGGTTTCACCCCCAACAACCACAACCCTATCCTCAGCTTATGGCACAACAAAACCTGCAAAAACTGAGCTCTACCGACAAAATTAGCACCCTCTAGATTAGAGGTTTGCAACATTGGATGGATGAGACCTATCTGCATAATTGTTTTCTTTCTTCCCAGGGACTTCTTTTCCTTAACATTTTTCACAATAACCAGACGGGACAGTCAAAGGGTTATGGTTTTCTAGAGTTTGTAATCCATGTAGTAGCCCAAATGGCTCTCCAAACTTACGATGGTCTACAGATTCCCCACGCTGAACAATTCTACAGGATAAATTGGGCGACATTTTGAGATAGAGAAAATCCTCCATAGGAGTATACTGTAGTCGTGAGTGATTTGGCATCTGATTTCACAGACAACTTGTTGCAAGAGACCTTCAGAGATATATACCCATCTGTAAAAGGAGCAGAGGTTATAAACCAATAATACAATAATTAAACAATACAGAACGAATGTTCAAAGAAACGAATACATGGCGGTTATACCACTGTGTAACCTAGAAAATTCCATGAATGAGCAATGCCCCATGTTTTTTTGGTTTGCAACCGTATGCTTCACTGGAGCTTGCACTAATAAAGATTAATTATAAAAGGTGAGGATTTGTTTCCCATGTGCAAATGGAACACCATTGCAAAAATGCATGTGATCTGTCTGCACACTGTTAATGTCTTGTTAACTTATGGATATGGATAGTGAAACGAATCACAAATGTTAATGTCTATTGTAACTGACGGATAGTGAAACGAATCGATTGCTCTCACATAGTTTTTATTGTATGATGAAACTTTTACAATCAAAAAGCCATCCCAACAGCACCAATAGAGGTCATTGATAATGGGCGATTTGAATATCTAGCGATTTAAGTAAAGAACTAATTTTAGAAAGGTGAAATATGAAAATCCAGGCATCCCGCATTAACTAAATATGACTATAACATGAAACACCAAAAAAAATATCGATGCATAAACTAATTTTATTTACATTAAATTGAACGCAATCCAAACGTGGCCACAGTTCAGAACACAGGCCAAACGTGGCCACGATTCACATCCTAGTAGTTATACGTGTAATCCATTTGAGGTAGTGCCTATTAATCATCCAAACATGATAATAAAATCTTGCATAGATACTAATCTTTGTTAATCATCTTAACGTGGAAATCATATGGCCTTACAATAATTTCTTAATATGATTAAGTAAATGTGCAAAAGTAAACATCTTAACACATGCATTCATAAATGCAAGGAAGTTATGAACAGTAAATCCCATTCATTAATTTGGGAGGAAGACTAAGAATATGCCAACATCTTCAATTGCTGTCCATAAGATTAAGATTTAATCTTAAAACATCACTAAATGTGCCCATTTCCAATAAATGTATGCCTTTCGACTTAATAATTGTACACTTATCATTAACCTTGATTATGTACTAAATTAACTACCCAACACAACTGGGGAAACGACCATAATAAATGAAGTTACTGGAGTGTACACACAGTGAGATATAAATTTACTTTACATCCAATTGTGTACATGACAATGTGAAGAGCATTAAATGCTCTCGAGCCAATTGCCCGTCAAATTTTCAACAACCAAATTATTCAAAAAATGATAAGGAGGAAAGAGATTTATAAATAAATAATATAATTATAATATACCAAAGAGGAAATAGATTTATAAATAAATAATATATATGCTTATTGCTAGTGTCACGAGAATGACATAGATCAATCATGCAAAGTCCAACATCACGAGAATGACATAGATCGACGATTAATTTATGTATGGTAACTACCCATTATGTAACTACCCCGAAGACGATTCATGTTTTTGGTATTTTTTTGCAATAATATTGAGTCTATATATAATTAAATTTGTTTTTGTTTAAACTGCATTTTTGAATTTAGAAATGGATTTAGTTGGCTGAAAAGCATTCTGATTATACAGAATTAACAACTCAAACTAGAAATCCAATAGATTCTCACCAAATTTCAAGTAAAATAAAACAAAAAAACATAGAACAATTAAAGATGTTGTGTACACACTTGGATTAGATCGGTATACAAGAAAGTGTGTCGAACATGTAACAACCCTAGTTAAATAGATGCATAGGGATTATTAATTTTAATTAATTTGATAATCTGACTGTCCTAATATGTTGAGTTAAACAATAATTATTTCTTAATAACAATAATTATTTCTTAATAATATTAATTAATTAATTTTTTATTAATTAATTGTTCATACGTGTTGATGATTAATTAATTAATTAATGGACTCATTAAATATTTGAGTAATGAATTAAAGGGGCTTAATAATTTTAGTTTATTTAATTAAAGACTTATGTATGAAGGGGGGGAAAGAAACATTAAATGGAGGGGATAAGATAATAAAGAAGGGGGATAAGATAATAAAGAAGGGGATAAGGTAATAAAGGAGGAGATAAGGAAATTAATGAGGGGGAGGAGAGTCGACGAAGGGGGAATATGACGGAAGAGTCCTATGGGAAATGAGGGGATGATTATTTGTTTGGGGAGGAAGCATTTTGAGGGAGCATTTCTAGGGCAGGAGGATTTTCTGTGGCATATTTTTTTGTGGGATATTGGCTGGTTTGAGCAGTTTGGTTTTTGGGTGAATCATTGCATGGGGCACCGGGTTGCTGGGGGTTTTGGGCACGGGGGCCAGGATTCCTTTCGGTTTCCTGGAGCTAAGGAGATGAACAAGATGCTCCTAGATAGCTGGGAGGTTAGTCGGTTTGGGCAGAGTTGGGTCAATGCATCAGGCTAGGTAAGGAAGTAGGGAAAGGACAACCAGGGCAGCGGGAATTAGCATCAAAAGGAGGTATTTTAATTATGAATTTGTTGAGTTATTTTCATGCTATGGATAAATTTTAATTTTTGTTGAATATTTATGCTTATATGATGGTGAATGAATTATTTATATATGAGAAAGGAATTATATGTTTAATTGTACGAAATTTGGATTTAATTAAGTATGGTCCCTACACATGGTATCAGAGCCCTGGTTCAAATTCTGGAGCCAAGGGCCTACCTACCCACCCAGAATTTAAACACTTTTGTTTAGCTATGGTGAAACCCTGAAACCCTTAATTTGATGAAAATTCAAGCTCCAGCTCCAGTCCCACCTAACCTGCAAGCCAAGCCCAATTTTTTTTTTGTTAGATACAGATATATATATGTAAATAGTACGCACATTGAAAATATAAATGGTATAATAATATACTTATTGAAGTGTTAAAAATAAAT
>ML784680.1:619386-660204 GCA_009831015.1 Picea engelmannii
AACCCAGATCTATTAGCTCTAGATCCAGGGTTGATTTGGATTTACGCAAATCTCAAACCGCCATTAAAACGTGTATAAGAAAATGCAATACAATACATTTGACTTTTTATATACAATCCCTACCAACAAATTCTTGGTAACTGAAAATTTCGATAATACTAGCATAGAATTGTTCAAAAGAACGCTCAATCCTGTTAAACAATAAGAATAATTGACTAGATTGTGTTAGCATAATGCAAGTGCCATAGATTTAAATCTCGTACATTGAAGGGCCATTCTGTAACCGCAAATTTCTCACATCATGCTTCCATATACATAGCTTCCTAATTATTTTTAAGGTAATGGGATTGTTAATGCATTCTTACCATAAACAAATATTGCTGATACAATATGCCCACTGGCAATTCAACATTCAATATCGTCGATACAATATCGTTGATGCATTCAACTCCAAATCGCTGATACAATATCATTGATGCATTCAACTCCAAATCGTTGATACAATACGCCCACTGGCAATTCCATATTCCTTTTTCTTTGCTGCACCGATCTCACCACTTGGTTGATCCGACAAAGGTGTCTCGGGGACATTCATTTGACTTTCTCTAAGTGGATCTCTTGAATCAGACCCTTTGCTTAACTGATATCAACAACAAACTGATATCTCTGTAACAACATTATGATAACAACAACAGATTTACCTGTAACAGCTATAGATTCGGCTATGCCAGCATTAGATTTAACCATGCAAAATGATAATTTAGAGCATGGATGAGACATGGAGGAAAGGGGGTGGTCGCGGCATCTTTCCCTGGTTTCCCAAGTGCAAAGCCACATGGAGGGGGAGTCCGCGAGGTTAAGCCGGAGTGCTCTACGGGGTTTATAACAATCCACAGACCAAAAGAGTAATAGACAGACCCAAAATCTCATATAAGATCACAATCTAGCCAGACAAAGCACATTTGTTGTTAATCACAATGTAAATTCAATATCTGAAAAGAATTTTTTTTTTTTATTGATAAATCAAAGAAAAAAAAAAACATGCAAGCCAAATGCCCAAGCACCACCGCCATAGCAAAGTCCACAAAACAACACAACCTCTAAAATGGTTTTGGCAACAACCAAGAACCTGCCATATAACACAAAGCCTGTGCCGAACACCAAGCTATCAAGGAGGAGGAGCCCATGATGAAGCCTTTGTGCAAAACGCATTTGAAACAAACAAAAAATACAAGCCAACACCCAAATGCACAAGCATCGGGTCGAACAAGCCACGACCAAGAGAAGAGCCTGCAAGAGGCATTTTCTCTTGCACTATACATCAAGCCGAGCGAGCCGAGAGCTCAACCAAGCTGAGACCAAACGCCCAAGCACTGAGTTGAGAAGGAAAACCATGTTCTGGAATTAGAAAACACAGGAATGAATTCGGGGTTAGGGTTTGTTTAGGGTTTCTATAGCCTTCTATTTTTACTATTATTTTATTTTAGGTTTGGACAGCGGGAAAAGAGAGAGGGGGCACATGGGCCTCATGCGAGGTCCCACGATGCCCTAGGGTTATTCGAGTTTTTTTTTTTTATTATTTGTTTTTATCTTTTTATTAAAATTAATTAAGATCCATGTATACAGTTTTTTTTATATAGATATTTGTATATATTTATATATTAATAACTTTCAAAACAAATGTAATTATAAAACATAAATTAATATTATTTTAAAATAACTTATTTTATTTTATTTTATTATTATTTTATTATATTTGTTTTTACATTTGTTTTCTTTTTAAAATATTTACTTATTTGAATTCATTAAAATAATATAAACTTAATTGAATTAATTAGGCTTAATTAATGTATAAGTAGAAAGATTTATAAAAGATTATTTGACTCCCCGAGAGTCGAACTCATGACCTCCAAGTAGCCCAAAGGCCCCACACATTTGTGCCAACCACTACACCACACTATGGGTCTTTAATTTAATAAGAAATTTAATAATGTATAAGAGTGATTAATTTAATAAGAAATTTGAAAGTATTGCGCCCGAGGCCCAATCTCCAAGTCCACGAGCTAAGAACCAAATCCCAACACATAAGCATCAAGCTTCAAAGCATAGCCTCGAGCTCACTACATCATACGACCACCAACGCCTAAGCCTTAAGAAACAACCAAACACCAATGCGCCATAAATGAGTCTTTACGAATAAATTCATATACTTAAATAGATTAATGCTAATAGAGTGCTATCCCAAAGTATAAACTCCGATTATCCAAGCGTCAAGCTCACGAGACCTTACACACAACTCATCGAGCCAATCGTCGGGCCCTTCCATTCCATTCCACTATTCAAAGCCAAGTGCTAAGCTCCAATGCCTGAAAACCACTCTACAATCCTCAAGACTCACACCTGCAGCCACCGAGACACACAATTCAACGCATATATACAACGCGCCAAGGAGAGCCTACGAGTCAAGCATTGAAGGATATTTAGTTGTAAGCGAAAATTTTAAAGGACTTAGACTAGGACAAGCGGGAAGGAGGCGGCATACACACTAGGAAAATAAGCTAGAGGAATTGGCGAGTATGGCGCAAGGCTAGTGTAGCTAGAAATCAAGCTTAGACACTTTAGCCCTAACCTAGCCAATCCCCTAAAGAGAGTAGTGTCTGTTTACAGACAAGTAAAGAAAAACTTATGCGTAACCCTGTTTTCTAGTTAATTTGTGCAAATGAGAAACGACCTTGAACTCAGCCTGACAACTTTGGTTGATGTAGGTTAAATCATACAGGATGGTTAGGACTCGATGGAATCGAGGCAAGGGAGCATCGTCGCAAGCACCACCAACACCGCCAGCGTCGCCACCACCATCGTCGGAACTAGCTCTCATACTGCACTCGTTGGAGGCCATAAATGAGACTTTAAAAGGGTGACAACTGACAGGAATCAAAGTGGAACCCCCACCATTTGGAACAGGTAATCCAGAAGCGTCAAGGGATTCAGGGGGAGGACCTTCACCCGAAGACATCACTCGAGAATTGCAGAAGATCAAACTTCTGGAGTTTGTCGGGGGTCGCGCCAATGAATGCGCAGAAGCATGGTTGGAAGGCATGATAAGATGTTTTGCCTTAAGGGACTATGTGTCCAACTCAAAGGTGAAGATAGCAATTTTTCAGTTAAGAGACAGTGCCTTCAACTGGTGGGTCAACCTAGAAAGACAACTACATCTTACCCTAGACACAATATCTTGGGAACTTTTTGAGGAGAGGTTCCGAAGGAAATATCTGCCAGCTTATTTTGAGGAACAACAGGTAGGGGCGTTTCATGCCTTAGTACAGGGAAATAGAATTGCAGAAGAATATGAGATCACATTTATGGAATTGGTCAAATATGTTTCGTATATGGATAATGACCAACGACAGGCAGAGCGCTTCATCTATGGATTGAACCCTAAGATAAGAGCTATGGTGCGGATGTGGAAACCGTCTTCGGTAGCGGAAGCTGTGGAAAATGTGTGTTATGTGGAGGAACACATGAACTTAACCGGGGGTACAAGACCGACCTTTCCACATCGTCCTAGATTCGTAGGGAAGACCCCTAGGACATTTCCTAGGGGAGGGGGCTCAAGGACACCTCCATATGGTAACAGAGTCGCACCAAGGATAGTAATCACAGAGATTTCAATGGCAATGAATGCAGCATCTTGTTCATCACCAATGAAGCAGATAGGTCCATGGCCATCTTAGGGAACAACTAATAGGGGCAGGGGTTCCAGGGGAAGGAACTCATTTCAGAGACAGTCACATAATAGTGCGCAGGTTCAATCTTGTGTTACCTATTGGGGGTGTGGAGGACCCCATTACCAGCATGACTACCCAGAGTTACAATCAGGATTCATGCATAGAGAAGGAAAGGCCCTGAGGGGAAGAGCAAGTAGTAGCCACCAGATTTACATAGCGGTTACTAATCGCCAGGCCGAACATCAATCCACGGTGGTGGAGTCATCAGGTACGCTAAATCATATCAACGTTAAGATTTTATTTGATTCTAGTGCTATAGATAGTTTCATTTCACCATTTGCATTAGAAAAGAGTGGGTTGGCAGCCTACGAGCACAATGACTTTAAACAAGTCAAGATGGCTTCGACAAAAAAACAAGCGGTAGGACCTAGTGTTGATAATTGTATAGTAAACCTGAGAGTGTGTACTACCAGGTTGAAGGTATACATCACTGCACTCGGGGCAGACGACCTAATCATTGGAATGAATTGGTTAGAAGCTCATCGAGCTTTGGTAGATTGTTTTGCAAAAAGGGTGCTCTATGTAGATGACGAAGGAAGGCCAGTAGAGATCCAGGGTGTACGGAGAAAAGTGTCATTACGCTTTATCTCAACTATGAAGGTTAAGCGATGCTTGAGGCAAGGATGTTGACTTTATGTAGTGGAAGTAGTGAACGAAAGGATGGGACCCTCATTGGATCAGTACCCGGTATTGTCAGAATTTAAGGATTTTTTTCTGAACAAGTTACCAGGGTAACCTCCTGAGAGGGAGCTTGATTTTACTATTGAGCTAAAACCTAGTGCAGAACCAATTTCCAAGACCCTGTATCGGATGACAACACCAGAACTTTGTGAGTTGTAAATGCAGTTGAAGGAGTTGTTAGACTTAGGGATAATAAGGCCCAGTGTCTCACCTTGGGGTGCATTAGTAATTTTTGTAAAGAAGAAGGATGGATCCTTACGACTATGTATAGACTACAGGGACTTGAATCGTGCTATAGTGAAAAATAGGTACCCAATGCCTTGAATAGATGACCTCTTCGATCAGATGAAAGGAGCAACGGTATTCTCAAAGATCGATTTGCGATCAGGGTATCATTAGTTAAGGATTAAGGAAGGTGATATCCCAAAAACTACCTTTCGAACTCGGTTTGGACATTACGAGTTTGTCGTAGTACCTTTCAGATTGACCAATGTGCCAACAGTTTTCATGAGCCTCATGAACGGTGTATTTTGAAAGTACTTAGACTGTTTTGTACAAGTCTTTCTAGATGACATCCTCATCTATTCCAAGAATGAAAGAGAACATGAGGAACACTTACGAGTAGTGTTTTCCTGCCTTAGGGAGAACAAATTGTATGGGAAGTTGTCAAAGTGTTCCTTCTTCCAGAAAGAAATTCATTATTTAGGTCATATCATTTTTGACGGAGGAATCTTTGTGGACCCAGAAAAGGTAAAGGCCATTATGGAGTGGCCAGTGCCGAAAAATGCCCATGAGGTGAGAAGCTTCATGGGGATAGCAGGTTATTATCGAAGATTTGTGGAAGGATTCTCAAAAATAGAGAAACCCATCACCACTTTGCAATGCAAGGGGGTCAGGTATGAATGGGCAGAAGAATGTGATAGTGCATTCATTGAGCTTAAGAGGTTACTAACTAGTGCCCCAATTCTACGAGTGCCGAATATGGAAAAGGATTTCATAGTTTGCATGGATGCCTCGAAGCAAGGGTTGGGGGCCGTGCTAATGTAGGATGGAGGAGTGATAGGTTATGCATCAAGGAAGTTGAAGAAACACAAAGAGCTATACGTGAATCATGATTTAGAGTTGGCAGCTGAAATGCTAGCTTTGAAACTTTGGAGGCACTATCTTGTGGGGAAAAACTTTGAGCTCAAAATGGACCATCAAAGTTTAAAACATCTCTTCACTCAAAGGGATCTGAATTCTAGGAAAAGGCGATGGAGTGAGTTTATGAGTGAGTACGATTTTGGTATTTTGTACATCAAGGGGAAGGAATATGTGGTCACATATGCCTTGAGTAGGAGACCACGTGTCTTCTCCTTGGTACCCTTAAAAGTCAATCTGAGGGAACATGTGTTGACGCAACTCCAAGGAGACAGTTGGTATTTAGAAGTTACTTCAAACCTCTAGAGCAGGAGGCAGTTAGATCCAAAGTATGAAGGATATAGTCTGGAAGTAGACGAACTATTGAGATATCGAGGAAGGATGTACATCCTTGATGATGGGGATATTCAAAGCATCATACTGAAGGAAGCCCATAGAGCACTTTATTGTGCACATCCGGGTGTGAAGAAGAAGTATGCAGACATGAGGAAGCTCTTCTTCTGGGTAGGCATGAAGCGCGATATAGTCCATTTCATCACCAAATGCCAAGAGTGTCAACAAGTGAAAGCCAATCACCATCACCCGGCAGACCTCCTACAACCACATGATGTTCCTATGTCCAAGTGGGAAGTCATTTCTATGGATTTGGTTGTGGGGTTGTCGCTTACATCTCATATACACAATGCCATTCTTGTGATAGTGGATAAGTTAACCAAGAGTGCTCATTTTATTCCGGTTAGAGACACTTACGATGTCACTGACATGGAATGTGTGTTTGTAAGTGAGGTTATCTATTTGCATGGGATACCTAAGAAGATCATTTCAGATAGGGACTCCAGATTCACTTCTAGGTTTTGGAAAAGTTTACAGTTAGCATTGGGGACTCAGTTGAACTTAAGCACAACTTGTCATCCTGAAACAGATGGGAAAACTGAGAGAGTAAATAAAGTCATGGAAGACATGCTCAGAATGTATTTCATGGATAATCAAACCCAGTGGGAGAAGTACCTACCTTTGGTAGAGTTAGCCTACAATAACAGTTTTCATAGCTCCATCGGAATGCCACCCTACAAAGATTTGTATGGAAGGCCATGCAGAACGTCGTTGAGTTTGGATAGACTAGAAGATCGAGTAACAGTTGGACTAGAATTGATTCAAGAGATGGAGGAACATGTGATTCAGATTAGGCAGAGACTAAAGGAAGCACAGGATAGGAAGAAAAGTTATGCGGATGCACATAGGACTGACTGAAGTTATGAAGTGGGAGACCAGGTTTTCATTCGTATTAGGCCTAATAAAAGTACCATATAGTTCCGGAAGGGGACAAAGTTGTCACCTCGATTTATAGGACCGTTTAGAATCGAAGAGAAAATTGGACCCGTTGCCTATCATCTCGTACTGCCACCCCACTTGCATAAAACTCATAATGTATTTCATGTATCTATTTTATGTCATTATGTTGTTGATGAATCACATAAACTAAATTGGAAGGAATTGCAGGTATCAGACGTGGGAACTCTCATGGTAGAACCATTATGCATATTGGATCATAGAGTTCGACAGCTCAGGAACCGTCTGGTAGACCAAGTTAAGGTCCAATGGGACAAGTATAGTCTAGGATCTGCTACTTGGGAAGATGCTGAGACACTATGATGAGACTATCCCTCACTTTTTTTACCACCTCGAGAATATGTTTCTCGGAGGTGGGGTGTATGTAACACCACCTTTTGACTTAGACAACCAGGATTACCTGAGGCCTACATACTTTTATTTTCTATTTTTTTTCAGAGAAACTATTGAATGATACACTTAAACTTTTAAGATGTATGAACCTTTATGAATGTTATATGTATTTGAATAATGATGGTTATGATGTGATATATTGTGAGAATGTAAAATTTTATGAATGTTTAATTGATATTGATGATGATGGATATAATGCGATCTACCATGTGAATGTAAATTTATGAATGTTTAAGTGTTACTAATGATGATGGATATGATGTGACATAATGTGTGAATGAGAATCCTATGAAGGTTTAAATGCTAGTAGAATGGTGTTGGATATGATGCAATCTATTTGATAAATGAAAATTTTATGAAGGGGTGTCGAAATTGAATTATGGGATATTATGAGATCTATTTCTAACTTGAAAACTTTGATGTTAAGTTGTTGGTACATGGATACCGAATTGAAATAATGATTGTATGCAATTACATGATGATAATACATAGAAATGTATGAGTTTGTGTTACAGACTAATCTGCAAGTCATGGGCTATGAGATAGCCAAGGGATGATAATGATGAAAGTGAATGTCATGACCACTAGCCGATAAACATTATGGTATGAATATTTGTATGTGAAATTATATTGGTTTGGATGCATTGATATGATATGTGGACCAGTGCAGGATTTCAAGTGATGAGACTGCCCAAAACTGAATAAACGACGACAAAAATCCCAGCAACACAGTGCCACTGTATATTCCATTGTAGGGTGTGGACCCTAGTTATGATTATGAGGGGTGGAGGCATTTCCCACTGTGTATTCTCCAAAACCAAAAGTCATGGGAGTATGGTGTTAACTCACGCTCCCCAAGATGTGTGATGATGACTATCAGTTGCCTGTTGGGGAAGCTTGGTCGAGATAGTGACACTTTCGCTTACGGGTTCTATTTGGAGTTAGGTCAATATAGTTGATGCTCCAAGATAGTCCAGTAGAGGAAGGATAGGAATGGAGATGGAAGTAAGTTAGGGAGGAAGGATGAGTAGAAATAGTTGAGAAAGTATGAAGATTTGTCTTATGGTGAAATTAAATGTTTTCCCTTCTAAAAAGAAAATGTGTATATATGAATATTCATAATTACGTAACTAAACCATAGTTGTCTAAATAAAATTATTGAACTAGATAATTGTAATTAAAGGATTTCTCAAACATTTGATTGGTTTATTGTCTTTTATAAAAGACTAGTCTTGTTGATTGGATTGGATGCATACATAAATTACTAAAGGGTGATAGTTATTGATTATTAGTACATGCACGAGACTTGTATGTACTAGCTACACATGCATTTCTTGTACATGTACACTAGTATGTATGAGTTTTCATGACAAATTACTAATAGTGTCGGTTAATTGTTATGAATGTGTGAACCGTTTTTCTTTTCCTTTGTACCATGAGATACCTTAACTTCGGGACGAATTTTCCTAAAGGGTGAGTGTATGTAACAACCCTAGTTAAATAGATGCATAGGGATTATTAATTTTAATTAATTTGATAATCTGACTGTCCTAATATGTTGAGTTAATATGTTGAGTTAAACAATAATTATTTCTTAATAATATTAATTATTTATTTATTTATTAATTAATTGTTCATACCTGTCGATGATTAATTAATTAATTAATAGACTCATTAAATATTTGAGTAAAGAATTAAAGGGGCTTAATAATTTTAGTTTATTTAATTAAAGACTTACATATGAAGGGGGGGGGAGAAACATTAAATGGAGGGGATAAGATAATAAATAAGGGGGATAAGGTAATAAAGGAGGAGATAAGGAAATTAATGAGGGGGAGGAGAGTCGGCAAAGGGGGAATATGACGGAAGAGTCCTATGGGAAATGAGGGGATGATTATTTGTTTGGGGAGGAAGCATTTTGAGGGAGCATTTGGAGGGAAGGAGGATTTTCTGTGGCATATTTTTCTGTGGGATATTGGCTAGTTTGAGCAGTTTGGTTTTTGGGTGAATCATTGCAGGGGGCATCGGGTTGTTGGGGGTTTTGGGCACGGGGGCCAGGATTCCTTTTGGTTTCCTGGAGCTAGGGAGTCGGATAGGCTGCTCCTAGCTGGCTGGGAGGGTAGTCGGTTTAGGCAGAGTTGGTCAGTGCATCAGGCTGGGAAAGGAAGCAAGGAAAGGACAACTAGAGCAACGAGAATTAGCATCAGAAGAAGGTATTTTAATTATGAATTTACTGAGTTATTTTCATGCTATGGATAAATTTTAATTTCTACTGAATATTTATGCTTATATGATGGTGAATGAATTATTTATATATGAAAAAGGAATTATATGTTTAATTGTACGAAATTTGGATTTAATTAAGTATGGTCCCTACAGAACATTAAATGGTGTTGCTTATTTTTTGCCGACAAATTATGTGATCTCAAGTTACTTTAAATCCAAGCCCATCAGTTGTTAGGAGGAGCTTTTAACATTGTTTATTTCATTAAAAAAACATATATATTAGCTCTTAGCCTTTAAGGATGTGGTTAGATATCACATATTTCTCAGAGTGTTGGTGAGGAGGTGTTTTCGAACATTGCCAATATAACTTAATTCATTGAAAAATCACATGTCTTAGTTTGTATCCTTTAAGGATGTGGATAGCCTTAGCTCTTAAAATGACATATCTCTTTTTAAGCCTTTTTATATAGCTCTTAAAATGACATCCCATTTTTAAGCCTTTTTATACAAGAACATTAGCCAACTTCATAATTAAATCACTAATATATAGATTTAGGTGATTGTTCAAGAACACTTTAAGGAAAAAATATTTGTGTTCAAAAGCGTGACGATTTTCTATGCAAATCATTGTTAAATCTTTTTGTGCGGGGTGATGGATTTTCCCTTCAAAGCATTGTTAAATATTAGGATTTGTTTTAGGAAAGAGTTTGAGATTGCGACGGTTGTAACCATATTGAAAATTTCATGAATAAAGTTGATGCAGATGATCTCATGGACAAATTAAGACTTTGTTTTCGGAAATATTATGCATGATTTGTAATTATTAGCAAAAATTACCATCTAATCACTTCAATAGTTGGCAACATTAATATATTGGTCCCAATGAACTCAATTGTCAAGTTCCAAGTAAATTTGAGGATTATTGAATGACAAAGGTGATGTGATGTGATGATCAATGATGTGCATACAATGTCGAGAAAAGGATACAATATGTTTGAAGGGTTAATGGGGATCAACAATCTAAATACCAACTTGGACACGTGGAGCCACCACATGGATTGTTGTGGGTGAATGGTAGTTTTAAAAACCAATGGTCATGCCTCCACAAACAACTCATAAATACCAAGGTGGTTTCCTATGGAATTACTATAGAGTGGTTCGAAAAGTAAACAATGTGGTGTGGGAAATCCCATTCATGCACATAGTTCAACACAAGAGTCACACCATGGAATAGGATTCATGGAATGTGAACTAAGAAATTACAAGTTATAGATGAGCTTCATGGCATGTGAACTAAGAAATTACAAGTTATAGATAACCTTCATGGCATGTGCACTATGTAACAACAACTCATGCACAAGTTACATGCTTAGTTGTAGGATTTTTCCAACCCATCATGACATTTTTTCTCAATTATGATTTTTTTGCTAAGTTCCATGCTCAATCATGAAATAATTGTTACTTCATAATTATGAGATTGTGAAAAATAATTATTTCCTTGTGAAATAATTATCATCTTTTTGCTCAATTGTGTAATTTCATCCTCATAACATATAATAACATCCTTGCAAGGCATATGGTGGGAAATACACGTATAAAAAAAGCCTCCTCTTTTGAGTACTTCTTCTTGAGAGTTATATCGATGAATTCATGAAACCACCTAGATTGTACAATAAGTGTTATCAACAAAGACTTTATCCTTATCTCTCATGTGAGAACCTGCAACATAGTGATTCCAAAAGAACACACGTCACTTTCCTCTACAAGATTACCAACTATGGTGTATTTTGAAGCAAAATATCCAATCCCCGTAGAATATTTCAAGATTGAATACACAATGTCATCTACTAAAGCTTGTGCAGACAAAAATCTAAAAAAGGAACAAGACTTAAGTGTTGATCATAAAGAATCTTCTTAGCTTAGATGTTTTGATGCACAACAACATTTCTTGTAGCTTCATGTAGATATTTAATGTTTGCATAGATTGATACTAGATAACATAACCAAATAGTGAATAAATATAGAAATGGGTGAATGGAATGCGTAAAATATATATGATACCAATGATACAGCTCATTTACAACTTATTTGATCAAAATATATTCCTTTTTGTGGAGAATTCTAATTACAAATGAAAACAATATGTTTACTCCAAATTCGTGAATGTGGAAAGTACTTAACCCCAAAACTTCAGAGAAATCACATAGAATGTAATAAAATACTTGTGCAAAACCATGAACATAAGAGAAAATAAATAAACCTTGAGAAATATCTCTTGTATTAATGATATTCAAGAATTGAGAGCTATGTTCACTTGCCTCCTCAACGGGGAAACCTCCAAGAGTAAAGCTCCAAATACAACAAGAAGTCTTGAAAAAACATTTCATAACTTTATACTCAATATAACATTATCAATAGATAATCTTAACTAGCTATGAGCCCACTTATAATGAGGGCCTACTAACCAATTTGGGCCTTATTAAGGAACATGACCCTTTTTACAATGAGTGACTATTAACTAACTATTTAGTGGGCCTTATTCAAGGAAGGTTCCCTCATACATCAATAAAGTATCCTAATATAGGGGATAGGGTAGGACCCTAACATGCCCTCCCCCTTCAAAAATCACATTGTACTCAACATTGAAGGTGAGGAAATTGTTGTAGAATCGTTGTTGGTTCCCATGTAACATATTTTGGTTGCATATCTTTCCGTTGGATCAGTACTTCCCTGATTGTGTGCTAGTGAAACTGACGCTTTCTAGTATCCAATCACACTTTTCGCTGGAGCCAAACAAAGCATTCTTCATCAAGTTCTGGTAGTTTGGTCTTCACTTTGCAATTTGATCCCACAATCTTCTTCAAACAAGACACATGAAAAAATGGATGAATCTTGGAGTGGGTTAGGAGAGTCATCATGTAGGCCACCTGTCTAATGAGGTGTATGATATGATATGGACCATAGAACTTGGGAGCTACATGCTAGGGAAATTTATCTTTTAGTGATTTATGTTTATAAGGTTGCATATGAAGAAACACTTGATCCCATTTGGAAAAATAATGTTCATATCTATGCTAATCAATTGTATTTTATTTTGTTTTGCACCATAACCAAGCTATCCTTGAGAGTACATATAATGGCTTCTTTTGTATGAAACATTTTATATGATTCCTAAACCTTGGAGGTTCATGGTACGTACGATGCCACTAAGAGGGGATTTTGGCCATAAACAACTCCATGATAAGTGATATTATACCACCATTCGACCAGGGGAAGCCAATGTGGCCATTGTTGTGTTTTCTTAGAACCAAAGCATCTCAAATAGGTTCCAAGAACATTTTTACCACTTCTATTTGGCCATCCATTTGGGGTTGATAAGAAGTGCTCATATTCAATTATGTACCTTGAAGTTTAAATAGCTCCTACCAAAATTTGTTGGGGAATGTGGGGTCTTAATATGAGACAATGGAAGTGGCAATACCATTTAGCTTAAATATATGGTCCATGAATGATCTGAAATTAGTGCTAAATGATTCATTCCACTATTTAAGATTCTTATAACAAGCATCTCATTTTCCCACAACTTGCTTTACAAATGGCTTAATTAATTAAAAAGTGGTATTTAAAGGCTGCAATTTAAATAAGAACTGAAATAACATAGGAAATACATGGAATGGGGTAGTGGAGCCAACATGTAGCCCACCTGTCCAATGCAATGTATGATCTAATAGGGACCATAGAACTTGGGATCTAGCTTCTAGGGAAATTTATCTTTTAGTGAGTTTTGTTTATAAGGTTGCATGTGAAAAATCACTTGATCCACTTTAGAAAAATAATATTCAAATCTATGCTAATAAACTCGTATTTCATTTTCTTTTACACCATAACCAAGTTGTCCTTGAGGGTACATATACTGTCTTCTTTGGTGTGAAACACTTTATATGATGCCTGAACCTTGGAGGGTCATGGTACATAGAATGCCACTAATAGGGGATTTTGTCCATAAACAACACCAGAATAAGTGATATTATACCACCATTCATCCATGGGAAGCCAATGTGCCCATTGGTATGGTTGTTTAGAAGAAAAACATCTCAAATAGGTATCCAAGAAATTATTGACCACTAATATTTGGCCATCCAATTGGGGATGACATGCAGTTCTCATATTCAACTGTGTGCCTTTGATGCAGGAGCATCGCCAACTCATCAAGCGAGCCAGCATGGAAGCAGAGGACAGCTGGACAAACCAACCCAAATTTTTGAAAATGATTTGGGATTGTTGCGCAAATCTTAAATGAGTCATTTAAGAGGAGGCACCTTTGTATATTGTAAATGGACCTTGAGCCTTTAAGCTCTCATCCTTAGGTAGATAGACGACATTTAATTTAGTTAATGCTAGTAGATAGGAATTTAATTCTAGATTTGATAGCTTTAGAGTCCAGGAGGGAAAACGGATATAGACACCCTCATTGTATTATTGTAACATTACTCCTAAACATAGATGAGAAGAAGCAGAAGAGAAAGCAGAGAATTGTATGAAGAACACCCATGTACAAACATTTGAATTAATAGAAGAACTCTGATTCAAATTTATGGTTTGTGTTGATTCTCTGTGTGTTGATGTTGATATGCTCATGAATGTATATTTCCTGTCATACATTTGTTGTTATATGATGTGTATGTGATTTCATGGTTGAATTGAAGTCTGAGAGGAAGAGTGAATGAGTTTCAATTGTTTCTCTAATTAAGCCAGAGGATTTCTGCAAGGAGTGTAGTCGAATTTGTCCGCATGGAGTGCGTTGACAGGAGGGTTCAATTAGAGACAAATTTTGTTCTCATTTCCTCAAAGGTGCAGTTAGGCACAGTGCTGTGCAAGGAGTGCGTAGGCCAAGCTCAGTCTCAGAGTTGCGATTCTGAGCAAAGTATCTGGAGACTGCTGCTGCAGGTGTGCGGAGAGTCGAGTGCCTTCAACACTTAAGCGTTGTTGAAGATTTGCCACAAGGAGTGCATGCAAGGATTCTTTCTGAAGACCGAAGTTGTGGAGAAGCTCAGGAGGAGTAGGCCTCGAGTTCACTAAAGGGTAAGTGCAGGGAAGCTGCCGTGGAAATTCGGAGAGAAGCATCATAGGTTAGCGAACGAGTGAACAATTCTCATGGGGAGACACTTCTTCATTTCACAGAATCATTAAAGGGAGAGTGGATGGACAAAATCCTATGAGGATATTTCATGAAATTCCGTGGGCCGTTGGATCTCCCAGAGGTGCTAGAAGGTTACAGCACAAGTGTGTGAAGAGGTTAGAAATTCAGGAGGGGCAGAGTCGTCGATCCCAAGTCATAGGGACCGTCAGATCTACACATGGCATCGCGTATCGAGGGTTCGCAAGTTGAAGTTCCAAATTTGTGCAACGAGTATTGCGATATCACGATCCGCGATATCCCGATGGGCTCAGAACCGTCCATCGACTGGGACGCGTGTCAAGAGATCCCGAGGAGTCGGGGTTTGGCACATCGGAGATTTCGAGCACAAGGAAATCTTGTCTTTTGGAATCGCGATCCGTGATTTCCCGACAAGCTCTGAACCATTCATTTTGAGGACGCGTGTCAGGATATCTGGAAGAGTCGAGGTTTGGCATATCGGGGGTTGTGAAGATGAGATACACAGACCCTGTGAAATTGCGATCCGGGATATCTCGACGGAAGGATCGTGTGGACCACAGTCAGGGCTAGTGGAGGAAAAGTGGCATAATATATCAAGGATCGGGAAAAGGTAAGTCCCAAATCCTTTGGTTTGAGGATTCGCGATCCCGCAAATCCTGAAATCTCAATTTAAGTGACGGGGTGTGGAAAGGTTAATTCGCATGTGCGCATCGGAGATTCGACGCATCGAGTATTGGGAGTCGACAATTCAAAGTGCATGACATCGCGAGTAGCGATATCCCGACAGAGCAGAAATTCTAACAGGGGGAAGATAAAGTCAGCGTTGACTAGCCATTGGGTCTCGGGGATTCGAGAGCCTAGTGATTGACAGTGGACTTGCAAAACTGTGAGTTCCAATCCTCCGATAAGTTGAGAGAGGGGGATCGCGAGGAGAATCTATGGGTGAATATTTCCCAACTGGGAAATAGAGGAACCTTTGAGTTCTTCGGGCCAGAAGAAGAATAAGGTCCTGTACGAGTGGGCGTGCTCCGAGGAGTGTGGCTACGCCATCAGCCTTGAAGTTTGAATATCTCCTACCAAAATTTGTTTATGAATGTGGGATCCCAATCTAAGATGATGGAAGTGGGAACAACATGTAGCTTAAATATCTGGTCCATGAATGATATAATATTAGTACTAAATGCTTCATTCAACTAATTCAAATTCTTATAACAAGCATCTCAATTTCCTACAATTTTGTTAAAAAATGGCTTAGTTAATTAAAAAGTGGTATTTAAAAACTGAAATTTAAACAAGAACTAGAATAACATATGCAATACTTGGAGTGGGCTTGGAGAGCCAACATGTAGGCCACTTGTCCAATGTAGTGTATGATGTGGTAGGGACCATAGAACTTTGGATCTAGCTTCTAGGGAACTTTATCTTTTAGTGATTTATGTTTATAAGGTTGTGTTATGGCTGCAACAAACCCCCATTTTACTTTTTCTTTTACAAGCAAAAGGAAAAGGGTCCCCTACTAAAATTTTGATCCTATTGCCTAATCCTATACTATTGGAGCCTATGCTACTTCTTTTCTTACCTCGAGGTATTTTGGGGGTTTGGTCTTGATTGATGATGGTATTTGATAGTGGTTGATTACCTCTTTTGATCTCATGATTTCGGATGTCTTCATGACTCTTATGTGACTGTGTGGTTCGATGATCTAGCACAAGAATGAGTTTGATGCTAGTTATTAATATTTTTTCTGAGTTACTTATTCAAATTCTACATACCCTTGCTATCATGTGGTGCATAACATATTCATCTTTATACTCTCATATAATGGACAACTCTTAGACTTGAATCATGCGGTCACTAATCTGTTCTATGTGTTGGATATTAGGTGCATGAATTTATCATGATAGTTATTTAATATAGATCATAGATGATTACCTTCGAAAAACTTCTCCTCCTGATTTTCTTCACTTTTAGTACTTGTTTATAAATTTTCTTAAAGGAAAGGAAATATTATGTTTCTCATGTGTTGTTGAATGTATTTTTAATCGTATAACTAATTTTGTCTCTTTCTGTGGCTGTAGGAACATGTTAGAATGATATCCTTTTTCACGATTTCTCCATCCTTGAGATGCATGGGGGGGGAATACTCATAACATCTAACAAAATCCTTGCAAGGGATATGGTGGGAAATACACGTATAACAAAAGCCTCCACTTTTGAGTACTTCTTCTTGAGAGTTATATCGATGAATTCATGCAACCACCTAGATTGTACAATAAGTGTTATCAACGAAGATTTTAACCTTATTTCTCGTGTGAGAACCTGCAACATAGTGATTCCAAAAGCACACACGTCACTTTTCTCTACAATATTACCAACTATGGTGTATTTTGAAGCGAAATATCCAATCCTGATAGAATATTTCAATATTGAATACACAATGCCATCTACTAAAATCTTGTGTAGACAACAATCTCAAAAAGGAACAAGACTTAAGTGTTGATCATGAAGAATTTTCTTAGCTTAGATGTTTTGATGCACAACAACATTTCTTATGCCTTCATGTAGATATTTAATGTTTGCATAGATTGATACTAGATAACAAAACCAATTAGTGAATAAATATAGAAATGAGTGAATGACATGCCTAAAATATATATGATACCAATGATACAACTCATTTACAACTTATTTGATCAAAATATATTCCTTTTTGTGGAGAATTCTAATTACAAAGGAAAACAATATGTTTACTCCAAATTTGTGAATGTGGAATGTACTTAACCCCAAAACTTCAGAGAAATTACATAGAATGTAATAAAATACTTGTGCAAAACCAATGAACATAAGAGAAAATAGATAAACCTTGAGAAATATCTCTTGTATTAATGATATTCAAGAATTGAGAGCTATGTTCACTTGCCTCCTCAAGGGGGAAACCTCTAAGAGTAAAGCTCCAAATACAACAAGAAGTCTTGAAAACACATTTCATAACTTTATACTCAATATAAATCTATCAATAGATAATCTTAACTACCTGTGAGCCCAGTTATAATGAAGGTCTACTAATCAATTTGGGCCTTATTAAGGAACATGACCCTTTTTACAATGAGTGACTATTAACTAGCTATTTAGTGGGCCTTATTCAAGGAATGTTCCCTCATACATCAATAAAGTATCCTAATATAGGGGTTAGAGTAGGACCCTAACATGCCCTTCCCCTTAGAAATAACATTGTACTCAACTTTGAAGGTGAGGAAATTGTTGTAGGTTCCCATGTAACATATTCTGGTTGCATATTTTTCCATTGGATTAGTACTTCCATGATTGTGTGCTAGTGCAACTGATGCTTTCTAGTATCCAATCATGCTTTTCACTGGAGCCAAACAAAGCATTCTTCATCAATTTATATTAGTTTGGTATTCACTTTGCAATTCGATCCCACAATATTCTTCAAACAAAACACATAAAAGACTAGATGAATCTTGGAGTGGGTTAGGAGAGTCAACATGTAGGCCACCTATCCAATGCAGTGTATGATCTGATAGGGACCCTAGAATTTGGGAGCTACCTACTAAGGAAATTTATCTTTTAGTGATTTATGTTTATAAGTTTAGAGATGAAGAAACACTTGATCCCATTTGGAAAAATAATGTTTGGATCTATGCTAATCAACTTGTATTTCATTTTTTTTTTCACCATAACCAAGTTGTCCTTGAGGGTACATATAATGGCTTCTTTTGTGTGAAACATTTTATATGATGCCTGAACCTTGGATGTTCTTGGTACATAGGATGCCACTAAAAGGGGATTTCGGCCATAAACAACTCCATGATAAGTGATATTATACCACCATTCGACCAGGGGAAGCCAATGCACCCATTGTTGTGTTTTCTCAGAACCAAAGCATCTCAAATAGGTTCCAGGAACTTGTTTACCACTTCTATTTGACCATCCATTTGGGGTTGATATGAAGTTCTCATATTCAACAGTGTACCTTAAAGTTTAAATAGCTCCTACCAAAATTTGTTGGTGAATGTGGGGTCTTAATCTCAGACAATGGAAGTGGGAATACCATGTAGCCTAAATATCTTGTCCATGAATGATATGAAATTAGTGCTAAATGCTTCATTCCACTAATTAAGATTATTATAACAAGCATCTCAATTTCCCACAATTTTGTTAAAAAATGGCTTAATTAACTAAAAAGTGGTATTTAAAGGCTGTAATTTAAATAAGAACTGAAATAACATAGGAAATACTTGGAGTGGGGTAGGAGAGCCAACATGTAGGTCACCTGTCCAATGCAGTGTATGGTCTAATAGGGACCATAGAACTTGGGAGCTAGCTTCTAGGGAACTTTATATTTTAGTGATTTGTTTTTATAAGGTTGCATGTGAAAAAACACTTGATCCCCTTTAGAAAAATAATGTTCAAATCTACACTAATAAACTTGTATTTCATTTGTTTTTACACCATAAACAAGTTGTCCTTGAGGGTACATATAATGGCTTCTTTGGTGTGAAACACTTTATATGATACCTGGACCTTGGAGGTTCTTGGTACATAGAATGTCACTAATAGGGGATTTTGGCCATAAACAACTCCATGATAAGTGATATTATACCACCATTCGGCCATGGGAAGCCAATGTGACCATTGGTATGGTTTTTCAGAAGAAAAACATCTCAAATAGGTATCCAAGAAATTGTTGACCACTACTATTTGTCCATCCAGTTGGGGATGACATGCAGTTCTCATATTCAACTGTGTACCTTGAAGTTTGAATATCTCCTACCAAAATTTGTTGGTGAATGTGGGGTCCCAATCTAAGACAATGGAAGTGGGAACAACATGTAGCTTAAAGATCTAGTCCATGAATGATCTGAAATTAGTACTAAATGCTTCATTCCACTAATTCTAATTCTTAGAACAAGTATCTCAATTTCGTACAATTTTGTTAAAAAATGTCTGAATTAATTCAAAAAGTGGTATTTAAAAACTGACATTTAAACAAGAACCAAAATAACATATGCAATACTTAGAGTGGGCTAGGAGAGCCAACATGTAGGCCACTTGTCCAATGTAGTGTATGATGTGATAGGGACCATAGAACTTTGGAGCTAGCTTCTAGGGAACTTTATCTTTTAGTGATTTATGTTTATAAGGTTGTGTTGTGGCCGCAACAAACCCCCTTTTTACTTTTTCTTTTACAAGCGAAAGGAAAAGGCCCCCCTACTAAAATTTTGATCATGTTGCCTAATCCTCTATTGTTGGAGCCTATGATACTTATTTTCCTACATCGAGGTAGTCTGTGGGTTTGGTATTGATTGATGATGGTCTTTGATAGTGGTTGATTGCCTCTTTTTGATCTCATGATTTCAAATGTCTTCATGACTCTTATGTCATTGTGTGGTTTGATGATCTAGCACATGTCTGGAATGAGTTTGATGCTAGTTATTAATCTTTTTTCTGAGTTACTTATTCAAATTATACATACTCGTGCTAGCATGTGGTGCCTAACATATTCATATTTATACTCTCATTTATTGGACAACTCTTAGACTTGAATCATGCGGTCACTAATCCATTATATGTGTTGTTGATTAGGTGCATGAAGTTATTATGATAGTTATTTAATCCAGATCATAGATGCTTACCTTTGAAAAATCTCTCCTCCTCATTTTCTTCACTTTTAGTACTTGTTTATAAATTTTATTAAAGGAAAGAAAATATTATGTTTCTCATGTGTTGGTGAATGTATTTTTAATCGTATAACTGATTTCGTCTCTTTCTATGGTTGTAGGAACATGTTAGAATGATATCCTTTTTCACGATTGCTCCATCCTTGAGATGCATGCTGGGGAATCCTTTGATATTCTTCCCCTTTTTACTCTTCCCTTTATTTATTCAGTGGTTCCTCTCTTTTCTTCTATTATTATCTCTAATTAAACCTATTAGTTGGATTCTTCTATTCAATAGATGTCCAACGCCTATAACCATACTTAAATCTGAGTTACAGATCAAAAGTTATGGCATCCCGATGTTTCCTTAGTCTTCACTCACCTTTTCTACCTCACTACCATGTGGAATCCACATGGTTCTATAATATTCCAGATATAAAATAGTATGAAGAATAGAAATAATAGCTAGAAATGGCAGATAAACAATGATATAACCAGAACAACACCACAATAATACCAGAATAATACTAGAATAACACCTGAAATAGAACTTTGATTACTGAGAGAAATGTTCACATACCTATTTGAGGGGGAAACCTCCAACATGGAAAATATATATTACAATAATATCCAAGACAAAACTTCTCATACCCTCAACTCCTATTTATACTAAATATTTGTATCGAAAGAACAATCTAGAGGAAGATCCTTTTAGAAGTGAAAGCTTCTATTAGGTCTCCTTACATTTGACTTATTCTTCCTTATTTCTAGGACTTATTAATATTGACGTTTATTACATGGAAATATATTATTCTACCTATGTGAGGGGTTAGGTCGCTAACATGTCCTCCCCCTTAAAAAAAAACCTTGTCCTTAAGGCTTGAGATGAGCAAATTGTTGCAGAATGGTAGCAGGTTCCCAAGTGGCATCTGTTGGAGTTGTATCTTCCCACTGGACTAAAACTTCCTTAATGGTGCACTGACGCAGAATATGCTCACGCTGGTCCAAAATCGCTTGTGGTTGTATCCAAATGGAGCCTTCTTTGTCCAACTCGGGAAGGGTGGTTTAGGTTTGACACTTAGTTCCAGTCACCTTCTTTAAGAAGGAAATATGAAAAACACGATGGAGTTTAGAAGGACTGGGAAAAGATAACTGATGGACCACCTATTCCACACACTTGAGAACCGCATAAGCACCATAAAATTTGGGTGCCAGTTTCTGACAATGGTCAGCCCTAAGGGAATTTTTCTTGTAAGGTTGCAGTCGAAGAAACACCCGATCCCCTTCTGCAAATTGACATTCAGAGCTACCTTGATCTGTTTGTTGTTTCATGTGATTCTGGGCCATGACCAAATTCTCTTTGAGGGTATAGAGAATAACCTCTCGAACTATAAGCGTTTGGTCAACCACCTGGACCTTCGAGACACTTGGAAAATATGAGAGAACTGAAGGTGGATTTTTTCCATATACCGCTTCAAAAGGAGTCATGTAGGTACTTGTATGGTATGAAGTGTTGTACCACCATTCAGCTAGTGGTAACCATTGAGCCCATTGATGCTGCCTTTCCTATGCAAAACACCTCAAATATGTTTCCAAACATTTCTTGACAACTTCTCTCCAAATAGGTTTCCAAACATTTGATCCTATACATTAAATTCTTTAATGTACAGGATCAAATTTGATGTTTCATTAGAGGGGGAAAAAATTCAGGCGCATTAAATTCTTATTTTTAATTTTAAGTTGAAGGGGTATTTTAATTTGTAGTGAGTTAATATTTATATATTCATAAATTCATCATGTCCAAAAAAGTTGTTCTTTAATAGAAAACAATAAAAAAATAGACCACCTAACCAGGGTTTTCAAGAACATGGGATACACAGAAGAAGACATCAAGAATGCTATGAAAAAGAAAGAAAGGAGGACTCGTTCACAGAATGAGCAAACCCCCAACATGAAGGCATACCTTCCTTACATCTAAGGGGTCACATATAAGATTGAAAAAATCTTGAAAAGAAAGAAAAGAACAAGTTCCTTCAAACCCAGACAAATAATGGAGTGTGTAAAAGACCCTACTCACCATCGTCAAGGAAAAGGCATTTACAAGATCTCTTGTTCTTGTGGAAAATGCTACAATGGAGATACTGGACTATTGTTTCAGGTAGGGATCAAGGAACATGAAGATACATTAAGAATGAGTGTGTTCACACCTCCACCTTGGTAGAACATTTTCGTTAATGTTTTATTCATGAATACCACCATTTTGTTGTGGTGGCCCTTTACCATAATCCTATAGGGGCTAATTTCATTATGTGATTGTCATTATTATTTTTTTCTTTGTAGTTCCCCTTTACCATAATCCTGCACGCTAATCTCATTATGTGATTGTCATTATTATTTTTTTCTTTGTAGTGCCCATTTACCATAATTCTGCATGTGAATCTCATCATGTAATGTAACTGTTATTATTTTATTTTTAGCAATATAATCCCAAGCTCATAATTCTTGTTAAAATGCCAAAGAACAACATTGAGTATCTTGGGAAGATGGTTAAGAGTTTTTCTCAAAAATACATTCTAATCAATACATAAGAGAAGGGTGACAAAAGAAAGACAATATCATCAATATATAAGAGAAGGATCACAACTAATGAGGCCATGTTAATATGAATGGACTTCTTCATTTCTAAATATTGTCCAATTTTATCAATATAGATATTTGGAAAAATGATAACCCTTGTTTAACATTAATATGACAATTAATATCCATATACGGTCATATTACATTTCATCTTTGCAATAACCATTTTGTGGAGCCTAAAATGATATTCACCCGATGTGGTTGTAATCTTTTTAACGCATGACTCTCTAGACACATTTCATCTTCAAACCTTGCATCCATATACAATAACAAGAATAACCAGTCTAAAAAAAAAAAATTCTTATCCCATATCCACTAAATAAATGCACTAATTTTTATTATTAATAAATTAAATTAAAAATTAAAAATAATTATATGTTTATTTTTTAATTTAAATTTATTCTAATTTGTTTATATGGATGTCATTACAATTGTGTTTGTTTGTTTGTTTATATATAGTAGCAACAACCACTTTATAAAAGTGGTTGATATATGCCTATATAATAATATTGTATTAATTAATTATTAATGTATTAATATATTATTAATTATTGTATTATTTAATTAATATATTAATATATTAAATAATTAATATTTTATTAAAAATCTATTCCTTAATAGTGTTAAAGTATTAGTACATTAATATAATTTCTAAATTACTAACTTAATGTATTAATTTAAATTACTTAATATATTAAGTTATTACTAATATAACTTAATACAACTTAATGTAATTAAGTTATTACTTAATATAATTAATTTAGTAATTTAAATTAATGTATTAATGTATTAAATTAAATAATACAACTTAATAAAACTTTATGTATTAATATAACTTAATACAACTTAATATAATTATGTTATTACTTAATTTAAATTAAATTGTTATATTAATTATATTACTAAATATAAATTAAATTACTATATTAATTATATTACTAAATATATTGAGTAATAAGTAAGTTGTTACTTCCTTTGGATGGGGTGCTACCAGGTACAATGCGTGGATAGTTCATGGGAAGGCCACCTGGCCAGACGATCATCCAGTTGGCGACTGATCAGACTCACCCCCCTGGCACATTACCTCAAGGTTTTAACACAGCCATCGTCACCCTAGAGACCACACTTGTGGCCAGCCTGTCGCACGAACTGGAAGCTCTGCATCGTGAGAAAATTTATGGTGCCGTGCAAGTCGCCTCAATAGTCACTTCCTCTTCTCAGATATGGCACCCCTATAGTTGAGCTTGGGCATGTTCTTCCTCACTTGCTCCTCCGTGATTTCCCTCACTAGACATCCCTGCTTACATTTCTCCTCCTTCCCTTCTAGAGCATTATGCACTTTTCCTTACAGACCTCAGGTTGGCGTCTCACCCTTCTACTTCTCATCTATGTTTTTCATCCCAGACCGTTGATCCAGGAGGCTCCCCAGGCTTAGAAAATGCTCAAAAATCAAAGTTCTCAAAATTGGTTGAAACCAATTCCATTGCGACCAGATCGTCGCGTTGATTCCGACAGTATATTTACTTTCTCAAACGGGCTCCGTATGTGATATTTATCGTACTCTGACCATTTTCTCAAACAGCTAAAAAGTCAAAGGGTCAATTGGAAAAACGTCAATGCTGACGTCAGCATGACATCACCAAAGAAAAATTCAAGATGCTAACGTGGAAGAGACAAGTGGTGACCTATGACTGGAAAGATGTGGTAGACTTGGATCCAATCAGAATTGGACACGTGGCATGTGGTTGGTCAAATGTGGTGGTGGCACATGGCCCATGCATGGGCAGCCACGTGGCACCCAATCGTTCGTCGTAGATGGCTATATCAAATAATTTATGGGACTAATGAGAATGGAACCCATGACCGATCAGAGGAGTAAAGTTCTTTGGGGAATGACCAAATGCCAACGTGCCACAAGTGTTTCATGTTATATGAATCTCATTTAAATTTATTTAAAATTGAATGAATTGTTATGCGGGCAGAAGGGGGCTAGGATATAGTCCCAGCCCATGTTTTTATTACATTATGTGACCACCATAAAACCAAGGGCATGGGTGCCATATGTGTGGGGATATTTGGTAAGACCCTATCCCTTAGATCTCGGGTAGAGCCCACAAGACCAGGGGTTATCCCCTTAAAAGGTGCGCGAAGGTTCTATCCTTAACCAACGGTCCCATGCCATGTGCCAACGACCAGGGGTTGGAGCCTATCCAAGGCCACTGCCCAGCCCAAAGGGCTGGCACTTGGCCATATGATGTGCATATGACTATGTAAAGGGGGCTACTCTGTATATTATAGTTAAAAAGTGGGTTTTTAAGCCTGTTTTTGTATTTTTTAATTATTTGGCCTGATATTATGACTAGAAAGTGGTTTTTTGGGGATTTCTTGGCCATTTGGAGGGGGATTTGATCCTAGAAAGAGGCCAAATATTTAGGGGAATTTTGGATTCCTCATCTAAGCATGAAAACTATAAAAACTAGGATTTTTGAAGCTTGTAGGAAACTTTTTGATGCAGGGAATTGAAGGAGTAGTTTGTATTGTTTTGGCTTTTCTCAGGTTTTGAGAAGCATTGTTGCAATGTTTTAGAGAGGAGTTTGATGATGCATGTTGAATCTGAGCAAGGAGGTCTTGCACATCATTTCTGAAGCATGTTATGTAATAGTAAAGAGCAATTGTAAGAGAACTTTGAGCATTTTAAGGAGCAATAAAGAGGTCCTCCACTTGGAAGTGGGCCCAGAGACATAGCCAATGATTGGTGAACTCTGTTATCAACCTCTCGTCTCTATTTCTCTTTTTGTTTCACTTTTCTATCATCTTAATTTGCAACATGAATATTAATGGCTGATCTCTTTATTCATTAATAAGAATCAAGTAAAAGTCACATTTGATATTCCACAAACAAGATAATAAGTTTATGTATTTTGCATTATTAATGATCCGATGCATAAAATACATTAAACTAACTTGCAATTTATCAGTAATACCTTCATTTTTGGATCAAGTTTATTGTGTCATAGCATTTGGTTGTGAAGGTTTGACAGGAATTGCAGGCATTGGATGCTCACCAAAGAAAAACTCAAGCGAGGAGAAGGCCAACTTGAGGCTCTTAACACAGAGATTCAAAGGAGACCACATAAGAAAGAGATGTCTTTGCCAAGAAAATTGGGTCCCTACAAATGTGAAGATGATTTCTTTGAGGCCTTTAAATTGATGCAATCCATGGTAGATGAGCTTTATCATGAAAGAGGGCAACGAAGGCTTCGAGGCAATGAAGAAGGTGAATCTTCGGTAAGAGAAGAAGGAGGAGTTGGAGGTGGTGGATCTTCAGAACCTTCTTCTCCTTCATCCTTATCATCTAATAATGAAGCAAGTGTACCTTCCTTCAAGGATAAGCAAAAAACTCATCATTATTTTGATATGCCATTATTAAAGTTAGAAGTAAAGTTTCAATTACCCACTTATGATGGTGAATTAGATGCAGAAAAGCTAGATAATTGGGTGAGACAATTAGAAGTCTATTGCAGGATACAAAAGATTGTTGATGATGAAACTATGATCCAACTAGCAAGTCTCAAAATGGGAGGCAAAACTCTCATATGGTGGGAAAGCAGAACTAGATATGATCTTAAGAAAAGTGGTAAAACAATTTCTTCCTGGAATGATTTTGTTATTGCATTAAAACAACAGTTTTACCCTTTATCTTACATGCAACAGGAAATGATGAATTGGCAAAGTTTAAGGCAAGTTAAAGGTCAAAGTGTACAAGAATATACTCAAATATTTTGTAAGAAAGCTTTAAATTTGGGTATTCCTTTATATACACAAGAGACACTCCTAAAATATATTAGTGGTTTACATTCTTATCATAAGAAAACTATTCTTATGCTAGATCCTTCTAACTTTGATAAAATATGTGTACAAGCCATTCACATTGAATCTAGTAAAGGGAATGTTGGTGATAGTGTTTCTACAAATACTTGTCAAAGAAAGGATGCAGGGAAAAGGAAAGAGAAAGAGAAGAAGACAACCACAACTAGAAAGGAGAAGCCTACTTGCAAGCATTGCAAGAAAGTAGGCCATGATGAAAATTGTTGTTGGGTCTTACATCCTGACTTGAAGCCAAAGAAGTATGCCAACCATGGAAGGAAGAATACCACAGCTGCGACAGTTCAAGTGGATCTTGGATCAGATTCCAGTGATGAGACACAGGTTGTAGCGATGGGAATCTGAGGTAGAAATTTTGTTGCAAGTACTAGCTCTTCTATATCAATTGATGTAAATGATGAGTGTAAAAGGAACGAACTTTTCCACATAAGGGTTATAACACATAATGTTAAAGTTGATACTCATGTAGACAGTGGATCACAATCCAATATAATTAGTGAATATGTTGTAAATAACTTGGGACTTTAAACTAAGTCACATCCTAAACCATATCCATTGGGATGGATATTTTGTGATAACAATTTGCAAGTAACCAAGCAATGTAAAATTAAGTTTGCAATCACTTCTAAGTATCATGATGAAGTAGAGATTGATATAGTGCCACTGGACATATGTGGGATTGTCTTGGGAAGCCCCTACCTTTATGATAGAAAATCCATATTCTGCAGGGAGGATAATAAATATTGCTTCAAGAAAGATGGGAAAGAGTACATTGTTCATTCTTGTCGCATGAAAACTGACAGGTCTTTTGCAGCTACAAGGTAGTTAAAAAGAATGGTAAATGCAAGTAAAAGTTTAACACTTATGTCTGTAACAAAACAAGAAGTTAGTTATGCTAAACGTGAGATGGTTCAATATGATTCGCATAATCATGAAGTGTCACTAGAGGTACAACATGAGGTTCAACTGCATACTTTGTTTACTGTTCCTATTCAAAAGGGGAAGCATGTTGCTTCATTCTCATTATCATGTCTAGCATTGTTGATTAGTTTGTTTCTATTCAGTGGTGTATGGCTACTAACTACGACAAAGAATGTAGATGATTGTGCAATTGATGAGATGATTACTTTGATCAACAATGTTATCTCAGTTTTCATGTTTGTTGTGATTATTCATGTGATTATTGTCCAAGCAGAAAGGATGGACGATACCGGATAAGTGGGGAAGTAGTAACCTCACTTCTTACCTGAGTAAAAGCAGACTTTTGGTGGTCCAAAGTCTTTCGAAGTGGGGAGGAATGATCCAGGAGGCTCCCCAGGCTTAGAAAATGCTCAAAAATCAAAGTTCTTATAATTGGATGAAACCAATTCCATTGCGACCAGATCGTCGCACTGATTCCGATAGTATATTTACTTTCTAAAACAGGATCCGTATGTGAGTGTTATTGCACTCTGACCATTTTCTCAAATAGCTAAAAAGTCAAAGCGTCAACTGGAAAAAAGTCAATGCTGACATCATCATGACATCACCAAATCAAAATTTAGGATGCTGACGTGGCAGGGAAAAGTGGCGACCTGTGACTGGATAGATGTGGCAGACTTGGATCCAATCAGAATTGGACACATGGCATGTGGTTGGTCAAATGTGGTGGTGCCACGTGGCCCATGCATGGGCAGCCACATGGCACCCAGTCGTTCATCGTAGGTGGCTATATAAAAAAAATTATGGGACTAATGAGAATGGAACCCATGACCGATCAGAGGAGGAAATCACTTTAGGGAATGACCAAACGCCAATGTGCCACAAGTGTTTCATGATGTATGAATCTCATTTAAATTTATTTAAAGTTGAATGTATTGTTATGTGGGCGGAAGGGGGCTAGGGCATAGCCCCAGCCCACATTTTTATTACATTATATGAACACCATAAAACTAAGGGAACGGGCACCATATGTGCGGGGATATTTGGTAAGACCCTAGCCCTTGGATCTCGGGTTGAGCCCACAAGACCAGGGGCTATCCCCTTAAAAGGTGTGTGAAGCTTCTATCCTTAACCAACGGTCCCATGCCGTGCACCCACGACCAGGGGCTGGAGCCTATCTAAGGCTAGCGTGCAACCCAAAGGGCTAGAGCTTGGCCATATGGTGTGCATATGACCATGTAAAGGGGGCGCAGGCATATCCCAAGGGGGATACTCTATACATTATAGTTAAAAAGTGGGTTTTTAAGCCTGTTTTTGTAATTTGTAATTATTTGGCCTGATATTATGACTATAAAGTGGTTTTTGGGGGATTTCTTGGCCATTTGGAGGGGGATTTGATACCAAAAAGAGGCCAGATCTTCAGGGGAAGTTGGGCTTCCTCATCTGAGCATGAAAACTATAAAAACCAGGCTTTTTGAAGCTTGTAGTAGACTTTTTGATGCAGGGAATTGAAGGAGCAGTTTGTATTTTTTTGGCCTTTTCTCAGGTTTTGAGAGGCATTGTTGCCATGTTTTCGAGAGGAGTTTGATGATGCATGTTGAATATGAGAAAGGAGGTCTTGCACAATAGATCTAAAGCATGTTATGTAACATAAAATAGCAATTGTAAGAGAACTTTGAGCATTTTAAATGGAAATAAAGATGTCCTCCACTTGGAAGCGGGCCGAGAGACATAGCCAATGATTGGTGAACTCCGTTATCAACCTCTTGTCTCTATTTCTCTTTCTATTTCCCTGTTCTATTCTCTTAATTTGCAGCATGGATATTAATGGTTGATCTCTTTATTCATTAATAAGAATCAAGTAAAAGTCGCATTTGATATTCTGCAAATAAGATAATAATTTTATGTATTTCGCATTCTTAATGATCCGATGCATAAAATACATTAAAATAAATTGCAATTTATCAATATTACCTTCGTTTTTGGATCAACCATTGATAGCCCTTGCCATGCCCCGTCTGAGAGGTAAATCCAGCAGAGGGGTAGCCTGGTATGCAGCCAGGGGAAAGGAGGTGCCCAATTACAACCCTCCACTTGAAAATGAAGCTATCCCCATCTTCACACCTATATTAGCTCCCACTCCCATAGAACCACTTCGAGAAGCCACCCCAAACCTTTCACCACTCTCGAACCCCTTTGGATTTCAAGTAGAGTGGTTTGACACCCTTGGGAATTCACTGGGCTACGCGCCTCCTCGTCGCCCTCCTCCTCCACCCTCCCCCTCTTGCCACCGGGTTGAAGCTACCTCTACTCCCTCACCCCTTCCATCCTCCTCTTTCGACTCCCCACTTTTATCTGCCTGCAACAGATGTGCTAACCGAGAAGTGATCATAGCTTCAATATGCGACCTCACTAGAGGACAGGAGGAAGTAAAGTCTACACTTATGGAACTACAGAAGAAGGATGTTGAACGATGGAGTCAGGTGGACATTTTGATGTCCTTTCTACAGGAACTCCGGCAAGTAATTGCAGATTGAGACAGGGGCAAATCAAAGAAGACCCAGGCCTTCACGGGACCAAGGCTCGGTCCAGTTTTTTGGTGTTTTCTTGTTTCAGGTTTTAGTCATGTTTCTTTCTAGTTATCCATGGAAATATAGCCTGCTCTGTTTAGTTTACCTTTCAACACTTCGCCCTACATGACATCATATTTTTTTTGCATGTTGACGGCAATGCAGCCCCTTCACCACCCGTAGGTCGGAAGGTCCATGCGCACACACAGGATCTTCTCTTCCCTTGGCCCGAAGAATTGAAAATGTTCCTCTATTTCCCTATCGGGAAATACCTACCCACATAAATCTTTGCACAATCCCCCTCTCTTTACTTTATTGAGGAATCAGAACTTGTGACTTCGTGAGTCTAATGGTCGAGCGCTGCACTCTCAAATCCTCGAGACTCGATGCCTTAGTCAACGCTGACCTTCTCTTTCTCCTATTGGAATTTTCCCTATCATGATTTCACAACTCGTGATACCAAGTAACTCGGTTCTTCGACTCCCGAGTCTCGATGCGCTGAAACTCCAACTCACGTGTGAGCTATCCCTTCAACTTCCCGTCGCCTCTATTGGGATATCGAGGTTCACAATTCGTGAATCCTAATGCTATTGTATCGGGACTTCTCACTATGAATCCCTGATAGCTTGTGCCACCTGTCTTCCACTCCGACCCTTGTGGTCCCACACTACTCTTCCCCATCGGAAGATCGCGTATCGTGACTCCAAGCTGTGTGACTATTCTGTCCTCGAAACCCTTGATGTTTTGAACCCTGACTCCCTTGGATCCTTTGACATGTGTCCCCAAATGATGGATGGTTCTAATCTCGTCGGGATATCGCATCTCACGATATCGCAATTCCTGTTGCAATATTTTGGAGCTTCGATTCACAAAACCCCGATTCATGATATGTGTGTGGATCCAACGACCCTCGTGGTCCTGATCAATGGCTCCACCCCTTCTGAGATTTATACCTCCCAAGAATACCTGTGGTATTGTCCCTGCACCTCTGTGAGACCCAACGGCTCACAAGATATCGCGAAATCTCCTCAAAGAATTTCGACCGTCCATTCTTTTCCCCCATGAAGACTTGTTCGCCTGCACGCAAACTTACAACACCTGCTCGAACACTTCAAACACAAATTCTCTGTGCAAATCCTTTGACGAATTTGAAGACTCTACCCTTCCTGAGATTTTCCCATGACTTCATTCTTTTAGGAAAACTCTTGCACGCAATCCTTGCGGCAGCCCTTCAACTCCATCTAAGTGTTGAAGTCTTTCGACTCTGCGCACACTTGCAGCAGCAGTCCTTCAAAGATTCACTCAGGTTCTCAACCCTGAGACTCTTTACCCAGCCTGCGCACTCCTTGCATGGATCCTGTAACCCAATTCACTTCTAAGTGACTGAGAATCAAAGTTATCGTTATTTGAACCCTCTGTCAATGCACTCCTTGTGGACAATTCGACTGCACTCCTTGCAGGAATCCTCTGGCTCAAATACAAAAACAATTGAAACTCATTCCTTCACCCCTTCAGACTTCAATCCAAACATGAAATCATATACACAACATATAAAATCAAATGTATGATAGGAAGCAAACATTCATGAGCATGTCAACATCAATTACACAGAGAACAACACAAACCATGAATTTGAATCAGAAATCTTCTATTAATTCAAATGTCTGTACATGGGTGTTCTTTACACAGCTCTCTACTTGCTCTTTCTCTTCCTAGATTGATGATAATACAATGATACAATGAGGGTGTCTATATCCTGTTTCCCTCTTGTTTCCCAAGCTATCAAATCTAGAATTAAATTCCTATCTACCTGCATTAACTATGGTAAATGTCGTCTATCTACTAAAGGACAAGAGATATCCGCTCAAGGTCCATTACAATTACAAAGTGCGCCTCATCTTTAATGGTTCACTTAAGATCATGCAACACTTCCAAGGAAATTTCAAAATCTGTGTTGGCTTATCCATTTGTCTTCCACTTCTGCGCTGGCTCGCTTGACAAGTTGGTGATGCTCCTACATCATACTCCCTCACTTGAAAATTTTCATGGGCTCCTGTCCATGAGCTCCTGCACGGTCTGTCCATGCTTCAAAATCTCCGCTTCAGTTTCCCAGCAGGAATCTTCGACTGGATGGCCCTTCCATTTGACCAGATACTCATAGTATTCTTTGCTTCTGGTCTTTTTACCCACTCTCTTGTCCAGTATGCATTCCATCTGCGGCTTCTCTGCAACTGGCATCTGTTTCATCCACTGGATTACTGGCTCCTCAGTTCCAGTCTCTACTTCTCCAGCCCTGTATGGGTATAAATCTACCACATTGAATATTGGAGATATTCCGATCCCATCTGGTAGCTCGATCTCATAAGAATTTTCCCCCAATCTTTTCAAGACCTTACATGGCCCGATTTTTTTCATTTTCAATTTATTGTATGTTCCCCTCGGGAACCTTTTTTTCCTCATGTGTGCTAGAAATAATTCACCAACCTTGAACTGAAGTTGTCTCTTCCACTGATCTGCTCTGCTTTTGTACTCCTGGCTTCATTTCAGCAGTTGTTGCTTCACTTGGCTATGAAGTTCCTTCATTGCCTCAGCAAACTCTTCTGCACTAGTGCTGCTAGTAGTAATCTGTTCTAAATCTGTCAGTTCAGAAACTCCCCTCGGCTACATCCCATAAACAACCTGAAATGGACTTTTGCCTATGCTCCTATTCATTGAGTCATTATATGCAAATTCTGCTTGTGGCAATATGTTGTCCCAACTGGTATGGTGCTCTGTCACTAAGCTTCTCAGCAAGTATCCCAGACTTCTGTTGACCACTTCTGTTTGCCCATCCATCTGAGGATGATAAGTAGAACTAAACATCAAATTAGTTCCTAGCTTCTTCCACAAAGTCCTCTAGAAATGTCCCATGAACTTTGTATCCCTGTCCGAAACTATACTTTTCGGCAGCCCATGAAGTCGAATGACCTCTTTGAAGAACAGATTTGCGATATGAGTCGCATCGTTGGTTTTCTGGCATGGAATGAAGTGTGCCATCTTAGAAAACCTATCCACTACCACAAAAACTGAATCAAATCCTCTTTGCGTCCTTGGCAATCCCAACACAAAATCCATGCTTATCGCCTCCCACGGCCTCTCTGGTATGGGTAATGGTTGGTAGAATCCTGCATTTTGCTTCCTTCCCTTCAAATGCTGGCAAATTATGCATCTGTCCACAAATCTCTTGACCTCTGACCGCATCCCTGGCCAAAAGTATGATTCTCCCAGCTTCGTGAATGTTTTTTCATGACCAAAATGTCCGGCCAATCCTCCGCTGTGTTTCTCCTTCAACAGATTCTCCCTCATGGAGCAATTTGGAATACACAGTTGATTGCCTTTGAACAACAATCCTTCTTGGATCACGTACTCTATCCACTGGCTTCTATCCCTGAGAACTGGATTCTCAGCTGCCTCATACTCTTCCTTAAAGTCTGGATCATGTCTGTACATGTCCCTGAGATCATCAAAACCTAAGGTCTTGACTCGGAACTCCTGCAACAACAAACATTTCCTGCTCAAAGCATCAGCCACTTTGTTAGCAATACCAGAAATATGTTTTATCACAAAAGTGAAATTTTGCATGTATTCTACCCATATTGCATGTTTCTGATTTAGCTTCTCTTGTCGAGTCACAAACTGTAAGGCATGGTTATCACTATATAAAACAAACTCCTTTGGAATCAAATAGTGCCTCCATTTTTTCAATGCCTGTATGATAGCATAGAATTCTTTATCATACATGGAGTACTTCAATTTCGCCTCATTCAACTTCTCGCTAAAATATGTAATCGGTCTGTCCTCCTAACTCAAGACCGCTCCTATGGAAAACCCACTCGCATCACATTTCACCTGAAATGTCTTCAGGAAATCCGGAAACACCAAAACTGGTTGTTCCATTATCTTCTTCTTCAATAGATTGAAGCTCTTCTCAGCCTTTGTTGTCCAGTGAAAATATTTATGTCACTTCTTCACTGTATCCATCATCGCTCCGCTAATTCCACTGAAATTCCTGATGATTTTTCGGTAGAAACTAGCCAATCCATGAAAACTTCTCACCTCAAAAATATTCTTCGGTGATGGCCAATTCTTGATCACTTCTACCTTATCTGGATCCATCCTTAATTCATTCGTAGATATAACAAAACCCAAGTAAATGAGCTCTGTCTTCATAAATGAGGACTTCTTCATGTTTATCAACAGCTTCTCCTGCTGTAGCTTCTTCATTACAATGGCCAAATGCTTCAGATGTTCAGCCTCTGTCTTGCTGAAAACCAATATGTCATCCAAATACACAATGACAAACTTCCCAATGAATTCCCTCAGGACTTCATTCATTAACCTCATAAAGGTACTCGGTGCATTTTTCAAGCCAAATAGCATGACTAGCCATTCATACAACCCCTCGTTGGTTTTGAATGTTGTCTTCCATTCATCACCTTCTCTCATGCGAATCTGGTGATATCCGCTTTTCAAATCAATCTTTGAAAAGTATTTTGCTCCGCTCAAGAAATCCATTAAATCGTCCATCCTTGGCAATGGAAACCTGTACCTGATGGTTATCTTATTGATCGCCCTCAAGTCAGTACACATTCTCCAGCCTCTGTCTTTTTTTGGACTGAGCACTGTGGGAACAACACATGGACTCAAGCTTTCTCTCACTAATCCTTTGTCTAATAGATCCTGGACCTGTCTTTTAACCTCTTCATTTTCTTGTGGCGTCAACATGTACGTGGCTTTATTCGGAAAAATGGCTCCTGGTATGAGGTCTATATGATGACTCACACTCCTCATCGGTGGCAACAAACGAGGTAATTCATCTACCACAATATCAGTGAACTCTTCCAGTAGTTCCTAAATCTCCTCTGGTAGATCATCCACTCTTGTGCTAGTCAGAACAATTCTTGGCTTTCTGACCACAAAGAATTGTGGATCTTCTTTCTTCTTCACCTCCGTAAGAAGTTCCTTCCCACTCATGATAAGTACTGTGTTTCTTACTTCCGGCTTCACCTCCTTATCCTTTATCGGAAGCAACATATGGGTTCTCCCATTCTTCTACAGGGTATATGTGTTCATTTTCCCATCATGAATCACATTTCTGTCATATTGTCGTGGTCTACCCAGCAATAGATGACAAACATCCATAGGAATGACATCACATAAGATCTTATCATTATATCCACCTATCTTGAATTCAACCAAGCATTGTTTAGTAACAGTTACCTGGTGTCCCTTCTGTAGCCACGAAACTTTGTATGGGCTCGGGTGATCAGTCATCTCTAGCTCCAGCTTTTCTACCATCTCGGTTGAAATGAGATTGTCAGTGCTTCTACTGTCTACAATGACCTTGCATACCCTGTCATTGGTCTTGCAAGATGTCCTGAAAAGTCTGGTCCTTTGGGCTGAACTCTCCACCTCCTTCTCAGGTGTTAAGAGAACTTTATGCATCATCAACGACCTTCCTCCTTCAGTGTCTTCTACCTCAACATCTCGCCTCTGTGCTTCGGTGATGTGAGCTTCTCCAATGTCCTTCTTTTTTTCTGGACACTCGAATGACTTGTGCCCATTCTTTCCACATGTGAAGCATTTAATGACTCCACCTCTTCCTCTTCCTCTACCTCTGGTACAAGGAAACATATTATTATCAACATAATCTCCTCTCTGCTCTGTATGCTATCCTCTCTACTCAACATATGGCCCTCTCTGTGAGGTTCCACCTCTTTCAATTTTACCTTGAGGTTTCTTCCATTCCTCCTTGGGCTTCTGGTATTTATCTTGGGCAACTGCTTTGCCTCTCGGCTGACTTCTGTGTCGCCCCCTCTGACTTTTCTTACAGATCAGCTTCTCTTCAGCTTTCAAAGCCATCTGATAAGCATCCTCCACGGTTCGGATGGTTACCATGCTCAATTCATCTTGAATGTCGTATCTCAGACCATTCAGATACCTGGCAACCTTCTCGTCATCACTCTCCTAATGACCTACCGTGATATTCAGTCGATAGAATTCCTCCATGTATTCTTTCATTGTCATTAGCTTCTGTCTTAGGTTCTGTATCCTCTTGAACAGAGTAATTTGATAGTCTCTCGGGATGAACTTTGCCTTCATCTTTGCAATCATTCGATCCCAACTCTTGATTTTTTGCTTACCCTTGCAGCGTCTATCAGCTTGTAGCTCGTCCCACCACAATGTTGCATGTCCTTTCAAGTGCGTGACAACATGCTTGAATTTCTTATCTTCTTCGATATCTTCATAGTTGAAGTAGGTGTCAAGGGCTCTAATCCAATCTAGAAGCTCTTCTGCATCCAGATTTCCCTCGTAAACTGGAATATCCATCTTCGCCTTTGCACCCATCCTTGCAATAGCTTTTATTAGACGTTCATTTGTCGCGTCCTCGGCTACAACTTCCTTGTCGCGTTTAGCTTCAACTTCACTCTCGGAATCGCTGAGATCCCCTGCACTAGTTGTGTGTCTCTGCGCTGTCTCCATATCTTCAAGTCTCGCTCGGAGATCACACATTTGTCTCTCCATTTCTGGATTTGTTACCTGCCTGCCTCTTCGTCGCACCTCCCTATCCTCTGGATCAGGTGATTTTACGTCCCTTCTCCTGGGAGGCATGATGAATTCTCTTTATTCTCTGCTATAGAAAGCAAAGAAACTTCCTTGCTTTGATACCACTTGACGACAACGCGGCCCCTTCACCACCCGCAGGTCGGAAGCTCCACACGCACACACAAGATCTTCTCTTCCCTTGGCCCGAAGAACTAAAACTGTTCCTCTATTTCCCTATCGGGAAATACCTACCCACAGAAATCTCCGCATGATCCCCCTCTCTTTACTTTATCGAGGAATTGGAACTCGCGACTTCGTGAGTCTAATGGTCGAGCGTTGCACTCTCGAATCCCCGAGACTTGATGCCTTAGTCAACGATGACCTTCTCTTTCTCCTATCGGAATTTTCCCTATCACGATTTCGTAACTCGCGATACCAAGCAACTCGGTTCTCCGACTCCCGAGTCCCGATGCGCCGAAACTCTGACTCATGTGTGAGTTGTCCCTTCAACTTCCCATCGCCTCTATCGGGATATCGGGGTTCACGATTCGTGAATCCTAATGCTATTGTATTGAGACTTCTCACTACAAATCCCCGATAGCTTGTGCCATCTTTCTTCCACTCCGACCCTTGTGGTCCCACACTGCTCTTCCCCGTCGGAAGATCGCGTATCGTGACTCCAAGGTGCGTGATTATTCTGTCCTCGAAACCCCCAATGTTCTGAACCCTGACTCCCTTGGATCCTCTGACACACATCCCCAAATGATGGACGATTCTAATCTCGTCGGGATATCACGTCTCGCGATATCGCAATTCCTGTTGCAATATTTTGGAGCTTCAACTCACTAAACCCTGATCCACAATATGCGTGTGGATCCAATGACCCTCGTGGTCCTTATCAATGGCTCTGCCCCTCCTGAGCATTATACCTCCCAGGAATGCCTGTGGTATTGTCCCTGCACCTCCGTGAGATCCAACGACTCACGAGATATCATGAAATCTCCTCGGAGAATTTCGACCGTCCGTTCTTTTCCCCCACAAAGACTTGTTCGCCTATGCGCAAACTTACAGCGCTTGCTTGAACACTTCAAACACAAATTCTCTGTGCAAATCCTTCGACAAATTCAAACACTCTACCCTTCCTGAGCTTTTCCCACGACTTCAATCTTTTAGGAAAACTCTTACACGCAATCCTTGCGAAAGCCCTTCAACTCCATCTAAGTATTGAAGTCTTTCGACTCTGCGCACACTTGCAGCAACAGTGCTTCAAAGCTTCACTCAGGTTCGCAACCCTGAGACTCTTTACTCAGCCTGCACACTCCTTGCACGGCTCCTGTAACCCAATTCACTTCTGAGTAACTAAGAATCAAAGTTATCCCTATTTGAACCCTCTGTCAATGCACTCCTTGCAGACAATTCGACTGCACTCCTTGCAGGAATCCTCTGGCTCAAATAGAGAAACAATTGAAACTCATTCCTTCACCGCTTTAGACTTCAATCCAAAAATGAAATCATATACACAGCATATAAAATAAAATGTATGACAGGAAGCAAACATTCATGAGCATGTCAACATCAATTGCACAGAGAACAACACAAACCATGAATTTGAATCAGAACTCTTCTATTAATTCAAATGTCTGTACATGGGTGTTGTTTACACAGCTCTCTACTTGCTCTTGCTCTTTCTGGATTGATGATAATACAATGATACAATGAGGGTGTCTATATCTCGTTTCCCTCTTGTTTCTTAAGCTATCAAATCTAGAATTAAATTCCTATCTACCTGCATTAACTATGGTAAATGTCGTCTATCTACTAAAGGATGAGAGTTATCTTCTCAAGGTCCATTACAATTACAAAGTGCACCTCATCTTTAATGGTTCATCTAAGATCGCGCAACACTTCCAAGGAAATTTCAAAATCTGTGCTGGCTTATCCAACTGTCTTCCACTTCCGCGCTGGCTCGCTTGATGAGTTGGTGATGCTCCTGCATCACATGTCGTACTCTGATTCTTTTTGGACAAGTGGCACTCTGATTTTTGGACAAGTGACAACAGTGGTTTCCCAGATGGGCATTGTTTCCATGCATGCCTAGACTCCATAGACTGTTTGTAATTTTTCTAAGAAGGCTCTAATACAAACACTAATTTACAAAAAAAAATAAAAAAAATATTACTTACTTAATACAATTTAATTTAAACCATTTAATATATTAAGTTATTACTTAATATAACTTAATTTATTACTTAATGTATTAATTTAAATTACTAACTTAAAGTATTAATTATCTAAATTAATTAATGGTAATATATTTATATAATGTCTAAATTAAAATATTAATACATTAATATATATTGTAATGTACACATGTAAAATTAGTAATGTTATTAATAGAATACATTAATAAAACACTAATACATTAAAAAATATTAAAGTATTACATTATTTAAAGTAATAATAAGTTAATAAATATTTATACTTCATTAAAATAATACATAAATATGATATTGATACATCAATAAATTAATGACACATTAATAATGTAATACTACATTATACAAGTAATACCTTGTAATAATGTGTTAACTCGTTATTATAATGCTGAAATATATCATAATTAATATATTTATACATTATTAATACATTAATAAAGTATTAATATATTATATTAATGTATTAAAGTATAAATTAAAATATTAAGATATATTGTAATGTATAAATATAAAATTATTATTGTCATAATTAATTAATGTTAATAATAAAATACATTAATAAACCACTGATATATAAAAAAATATTAAAGCATTTCAAAATATATTAAAGTATTATTAATAAATTAATAAAGTATTTATACAATAATAAAATAATATATTAATAAGGTAATGATACATTAATAAAGTAATAAAGTAAGATTGGACTTTGGTCAATCTTACTTTATTACATTAATGTAATAAAGTAATGATACATTAATAAAAGTAATGATATAATAATAAAAGAAGATTAGTCTTTGGCTAGAAAGTCACAGTAAAAGAGCTGAAGGCCAAGCCAGGTTTAGGAGATATCATTCAACTGTGGACCATCTTGTTACCTTTAGGATCATTGCAGAGGATTTCTACAATACTAAAACCAATCTTTTTTGTTGTTTTGTTGACTTTAGAAAAGTTTTTGACATTGTTCCTAGGAAAAACCCTTGGAATAGGTTAGAAGAGATAAAAGTGCCTCTCGAGTTGAGGGTTGTTGCAATAAGAATGTATGAGAACTGTTATCCCCGATATCTAGGGATAACTAGGAGATCATGTCTCGAGGCCCACATGGTCCTAGACATGGAATACCGAGAGCAGGAGCAACCTGAGCATGGTCCTGGAGGACCCATCTTCTTCTTCTCAGCCAGCTTTGTCCTGTCAGCAGTACCGGCTTCCATCACTACCGGCCTGGGCTTGCATCAGAGAGGGATCTTGCTCCATGAGGTAATTGGTCCGAGGTATCATGGTATGTGTCATATTTGATCATTATAACCTTCTTATGTATGCATTAGTTTCCATTCATTTCGGATAACTGCTTGGATCTTACACTAATCCACTTGACCACTGTTGGGGTGATTGATGGGGTAGCTTAGCAAGCCGGTATTCATGGGTTTTGGTTAGCCACCAAGGGGGGTTTGCAGAACCATCATCCGCTCCCACCATATTATCACTTTTCCATCTTAAAACCCGCTCATCCATCCCATTCCCCTAGTCTAGCCATTAGGATGACCATCCAGGGTACATCTTGTCTTGTGGGAAGAAGGGGCTAAAGGCCCA
>ML784680.1:668993-697712 GCA_009831015.1 Picea engelmannii
ACGTCACTCCTAGGCTAGCTAACCTGCAGAACACCAAAAGTTATATATAGGTGATGTCACATGCTTAGATATCTTGTTTATACCTGCAACGTTGTGACTTTATTCATCTATTTTGGTTGACATTGAGTTGTTTATTGCATCCACAAGCTGATTTGATAAAACGTTTTTGTTCTTTGTCACCATATTTGACCCTTGATTAAGGCTGACGTCACACCTACTGCAGAAATAGTATAGGTGACGCAGCAACATTATGTATATGAGATAAACTAGAATATTTATTACATTATTGATATGATACAAGGATTTAATATTGAACATTGAATGCTCTTATGCTTTATTGAAGAAGTGATATTAATCTTTTGTCTTTATTGAGCCATCATTGACTTCGTCAATAATAGAACTTAATCATTTGCTCATATATACATGATAAAGATAATCATTGATTTTATGAAGTACTAACCCACTGCAAAGCACATTTTCTAGTTTTATTTGTCTTGTCTCGCAAACAGGTGCAATCAACAGTGGAAGACTTCTTCTTGATTATCCAATACTTGGTTGTAATCTGTGAAAGGGAACCTATTGTCTTGGTCCACTATCCCTTAGCCCTTCATTAAACAAGATTACCTTAGGGACGTCTCCCTTGGATTAGCCCTCCTAAATAGAAAGAGCCCCCCATCGAGGTGATAGTGGGTGGGGAGGCTCCTGTTACGCCGGTTTCAAGCCCTGACTCAAGCTCTCTAAACCTTTCCTACAAACCGTGCAATAATAAGAACGTTATTACTAAATTTAAAAACAATGAGGGTTGGTCAAAAGAGATTAATTGCAATATCGGAGTCAAACAAGGTTGTCCCTTTTCCCCTACCCTTTTTGGGATATAGATTGACAAGTTAGAAGACTGCTTGGAAAAAACAGGTTGTGTCGGCCCTACTGTCATTGGAATAGTCATCAATATTCTTCTTTATGCCGATGATATCGTTCTTATGGAAAGGGGTCCCCATGATCTTGAAAACCAACTAATAATCCTCAAGGACTTTTTCTCCAATATGGGTATGACTGTTAATACTGATAAGACTAAGGTCATGATTATTAAATCCAATAAGATCCCTTGTGATACCTTTTTATATGACAACAACAACTTGGAGGAAGTGACTTCATACAAATATCTTGGAATTGATATTCACCACAAGCTCAATTGGAATTATAGGATTGAGAAAAGGATTATTGGGGGATGGAAAGCATATTATGGGTTTGAAAACAATTGTAAATCAGTTGATGTTTGGATTTGGGATAAGAAGAAAATCCTCTTTGAGGATCTTGTTACACCTGTTATTATTTATGGATGTGAAGTCTGGGGTTGTAGTATCTCTCGTGAATCCTGGAGAAAGATAGAGCAAATACAAAAGAATTTTATAACCTATAATCTCAAAATTAAATGAAATATGCCCTATCCCATCCTCCTCTTAGAAACAAGCCTCCCCCCCATTGAGAGCATGGCTATGACTAGATACCTAATGTATAAGAACAATTTAAACAACACGGAAGACAAGAGCCTACCTAAAATTGCCTCAAAATCAAGTCATAACCACCATCGACTGAAGCGAGGATGGCATAAAGATACCCAGGCTTGGATAAACTAGTGGGGAATCATGGAAGAAACCATTTTGCAAAATAAATATACTATGAAAAAAGACGTCAAATCAAAATTTAAGGAGAAAATGTGGTGTGATAAAGAGTTAGAGGAAAAAAGAAAATTAAGGTATTATAAATATGTAATCAACCCTAATCTAGAAGATCAAAATTATCTATCTTTTTTTTCAAGTGTAAAGAAAAAAATAAGCATTTCTAAGATAAGAACAAATTCTCGCGAGCTCCATAGTGAAACTGGGCGTTGGTAAATTCCTAAAACACCATGGGATGAACGAGTGTGTCACCTTTGTGACACTAAGAATGTTGAAGATGAAAAGCACTTTCTCTTAGATTTTCCAAACTATACCCATATTAACCCATTATAATAATGCTTAAATATATTATACTTAATATATTTATACATTAAACATTAATAAAGTAATACATTAGTAAAGTAATAATACATTAATAAAGTAACGATATATTAATAAAGTATTAATACATTATAATAATGCATTTATAAATTATTATAATATATAAATACATTATAATTAATATATTTATATATTAATAAATAATATGATGCTAGAGTATTAATACATGTATTAAATTAATGCACCGATAAATAATATATTAATGTCAATTGAGTTTAGATTGGATGGTTGCTAGGAATGACTGTTATCCTTCCCACCCAAGTTCAATTCTCATAAATATAGCAAGACAATGTTAATTCAAAGTATTAATACTTTAATAAAATATTATTAATTAACACATAATAAAGCACTAAAATTTTAAAAAGGTATTAAATTTTTAATATTACATTAAAGTGATAAAGTAAAAACACATTAATAATACATTATTACATACATACAAAATATTTACCATGATCATGACAAACCATGATACCAAGGTTGACCATTATTATAACTATGGTTGACTTTAATCATAGAAGACCACAAAAAATCATGCCCATGACTATGGGTGGTGTGTGCGTGTGTACTGGAAATGTTCGTCACAATGTGATGTTGGGAGATTTTTCGTCGCATTGCAACAACTGGAAATTTTTATGACAATGGGAAAATCTATGTTCATGTGATATTGAGAGATCTTTATCATAATGCAACATTGGAAAATGTTCGTGACATTGTGATATTGGGAAATGTTTATGATAGTACGACATTGGGAAATGTTTGTGACATTGTGACATTGAGAAATGTTCATCACAATGTGACATTGAGAAATCGTAGTCACATTACGATGTTGGGAAATGTTTGTCAGAAATGTGGTTGACGTCGGGAAATGTTTGTCACATTGCGATGTTGGGAAATGTTTGTCACATTGTGATATTGAGAAATATTCATCAATTTGCGACGTTGGGAAATGTTCGTCAATTGCAATGTTGGTAAACATTCCTCACAATGCGATGTCACGAAATGTTCTGACATTGCGACGTTGAGAAATGTTCATCACATTGCAACATTTGGAAATGTTAGTCACATTGTGACGTTGGGAAATGTTCGTCACCTTGCGATGTTGGGAAATGTTCGTCACATTGCAATGATGAGAAATATTCATAACATTGAGATGTTGGGAAATGGTCATGATAGTGCAAAATTAGTAAATGTTCGTGACATTGCAACATTGGGAAATGTTTGTCAGAACGTGACAATGTTGAATGCTCATCACAAATCGATGTTGGGATATGTTCGCTAGAATGGGATGTTGGGAAATGTTTGTGACATTGTGATGTTAAGAAATGTTCATCACATTGTGATGCTGGTAAATGTTTGTCACATTACAATGTAGAGAAATGTTCATCACATTGTGATGTTGAGAAATGTTCGTTACATTGCGATGTTAGGAAATGTTCGTCACATTGCAACGTTGGGAAAATTTCATCACAATGCAAATTGAAATGTTGGGAATTATTCTTGAGAACGTGATTTCATGAAACACTTGGCACATTGTAAAATCATGTTTTACTTTTGTGATGTTGAGAAATGGTAGTCACAATGAAGTGTTGGGAAATGTTTGTCACATTGTGACGTTGAAATTTTTTTTTCACATTGCGACGTCAAGAATATTTCATCAAAAATAAATGTTGGTAATAAATCATTCCAATGCGATCTCAGGAAACACTCGACAAGTTGTAGAATCATATTTTACTTTTCTGACGTTGGGAAATGGTCGTCACAATGCAATGTGGGGAAATGTTTGTCACATTGCGACATTGGGAAATGTTCGCCACACTATGATGTTGAGAAATGTTCATCACATTGTGACATTGGGAAGCATTCATGATAATGTGACATTAGGAAATGTTCGTGAAATTGGGACATTGGGAAAGGCTTGTCACAATGCAACATTGGGAAATGTTTGTCACATTGCGATGTTGGAATATGTTCATCAGAATGTGAGGTTGGGAAATGTTTGTCACATTGCGACGTTGGGAAATGTTTGTCACATTGTGACATTGAGGAATGTTCATCACATTGCAAGGTTGAGAAATGTTTTTCATATTTTCAATGACGAGAAATGTTCATGACATTGCGACATGGTGAAATTTTCATCAAAATGCAATGTTGGGAATTATTCATCACAATGCGAAGTCAAGAAACAATCGACACATTGTAGAATCATCTTTAACTTTGTGGCATTGGTAGTGACATGAATCAATGCAAAAATTTATTTTAAAAGATTTAAGGGTTTGTATAGAGCATAAAACGTTTAAAGGTTTGTAAATAGAGCCTTTCAACATTTAAATAAGTTAAAGTTTATCTACATATTTCACATTCTTATTTTTGCGTATAATGCCTATCTATCTTATATTCATTGCATATTGCAGGATTTACATTTTGAAATATTTTGAGTTTACGATTATTAAGATGTTTTTATTATTATTAAGATGTTGATCACAAAAAATAAAAATAAACACTACTCTCAGATATCAACTATTATTATTATTAAGATGTTGATCACTACTTTGAGATATCAGCTAACTAAATGTTTCCTTTGTGAAAAATCTAGAAAAATTAGAATCATGCGTGTTCCAAATACATTGATAAAATATGATCTTGAATTTAAATTAATTTAAAATAATACGTATAAACTTTGATACATATTCTATAATTTTCAAATATTAAAATGAATATTTGAGATAATAAAAAAATACATAGTATTCAATACTCTATACAATATATATTATATATAACTATTTAAATCCACACACACTATATATATATATATATATATATATATATATATATATATATATATATATAACACTTCTATGTAAATATAATTTAGAATAATTGAAGATGAAAACCCAAAGCCATTGAGATTCAATAAAAAAAAAATTAAAGTTTAATTTAACTATCCAAAAGTTACATTATGCAATTAACATAGTAAAATTGTTTGTGGTGACATACACCTATGCATCAATTCAATTTATTTTAAAAGGTTTAAAGGTTTGTAGAGACCCTAAAATATTTAAAGGCGTGTACATAGTGTCTCTTAACATTTTTTAAATTTGTCAAAGTTGATTAAAGTAGACTATAAATTTTTTAATTATGGCATATTCCACAATTCACTTAGAGACTATGATTATTAAGATATTTTATTATTATTATTAAGATGTTGATTACTTAAAAAATATACACTACATATCAACTATTATTATGAAGATGTCAATCACTACTTTCAAATATCAACTATTCTCACACCTTACATCAAATAATATATGAAATATTCTCTCAGATATTACTAATTTATCAAATATTCTCTCAAATTTATCAAATATTCTCTCCCAAATATCATTAATTTATCAAATATTCTCTCCCAAGTTGCGTTAGCAGATATATTTTAGGTTGAGTTCTACATGCACAGTGAATGATTCACATTAATGAGATTACAATTATTAATATGTTTTAATTATTATAAAGTTTTTGATCACTAAAAATATATAGTTTAGATTGAACTCTGCATGCCCACTGAAGAGATTATTATTAGTATGTATTTTAGGTTGAGCTTTGCATGCCTAGTGAAGAGATTAATATTATATATTTTAGGTTGAGCTCTGCATGCTTAGTGAATATATTATTAGCTCTGCAAATTTGTACAAGCACACAAACAAATTTGTATAAAAAAAAAAATGAGAGTATTTATAACCCTAGTACCAGGGATGAATAATTTGTTGTTTTTCCCTATGACAACATACCTTGGAAAGATCCAGCCAATCCTTCAAGATTATGTATAATCCAATTGTGAATATCACCTCCAGCGCATATCGAAAAAGGGAACACATTTATTAGTAAACTAAGTGCACATTCTATGAGTATCGTAGCTAACCTTGGATGTGTCATTTTAAAAAGGTTTTCAAAGCGATAACCATGAAACGCCAGAAACAATTAACTCAAAACTCAAAAATACCTAACCATTAATAGATGTAAGCCTATAGTGGCTTTGGTTTTTCACAGGAATGTATGATGAAACTGTTAAAATCGAAAGGCCATCCCAACATGGCCAGTAGAGGTCATTGATTATGGGTGATTTGAGTATCTAGCAATTTAAGTAAAAAACTAATTTCAGAAAGGTGAAATATGAAAAGCCAGGCATCTTGCATTAACTAAATACGACTATAACATGAAATGCCAGAAAATATATCAATCCATAAACTAATTTTATTTACTTTAAATTGAATGCAAGCCAAACGTGGCCATAGTTCACATCCCAACAGTTATATGTGCAATCCATTTGAGGTAGTTCCTGCTAATCATCCAAACATGGAAATAAAATCTTGCATAGATATTAATCCTTGTTAATCATATTAACGTAGCAATCATATGGCCTTACAGTAATTTATTAATATGATTAGGTAAATGTGAAAAAGTAAACATGTTAATGCATTCATTCATAAATGCAAGGAAGTTATGAACAATAAATCCCATTCATTGATTTGGGAGGATGACTAAGAATATGCCAACATCTTCAATTGTTGGCCATAATATTAATATTTAAGTTTAAAAGATCACTAAATGTGCCCATTTCCAATAGGTGTATGCATTTCAGCTTAATAATTGCACACTTATCATCAACCTTGATCGTGTACTAAATTAACTACCCGACACAACTGGGGAGACAACCGTAACAAATGAAGTTACTGGAGTGTACACACAGTGAGATATAAATTTACTTTACATACAACTGTTTACATGACAATGTGAAGAGCATTAAATGCTCTCGAGCCAGTTGCCCATTGAATTTTCAACAACCAAATTATTCAAAAAATGATAAGGAGGAAAGAGAATTATAAATAAATAATATAATTATAATATACCAAAGAGGAAAGATATTTATAAATAAATAATATATATGATTATTGCTAGCATCACGAGAATGACATAGATCAATCATGTAAAGTCCAACGTCATGAGAATGACATAGATCGACGATTAATTTATGTATCGTAACTACCCATTATGTAACTACCCGGAAGATGATTCATATTTTTGGTATTTTTTTGCAATAATATTGAGTCTGTATAAAATTAAATTTGTTGTTGTTTAAATTGCATTTTTGAATTTAGAAATGGATTTAGTCTGCTGAAAAGCATTATGATTATACAGAATTAACAACTCAAATCTAGAAATCCAATAGATTCTCACCAAATTTCAAGTAAAATAAAACAAACAAAACATAGAACAATTAAAGATGTTGTGTACACACTTGAATCAGATCGGTATACAAGAAAGTGTGTTGAACATTAAATGGTGTTGCTTATTGTTTTCCAAAAAATTATTTGATCTCAAGTTACTTTAAATCCAAGCCCACTAGTTGTTAGTTAACCTTTGTGACATAGATGATCTTTTAAACATTGTTTATTTTGTTAAAAAAATATATATCTTTTAAACATTGTTAGTTCATCTTTTTGCTCCATTATGTAATTTCATCCTCATAATATATAATAACATTCTTGCAAGGCATATGGTGGGAAATACACGTATAACAAAAGCCTCCTCTTTTGAGTACTTCTTCTTGAGAGTTATATCGATGAATTCATGTAACCACCTAGATTGTACAATAAGTGTTATCAATGAATATTTTATCCTTCTTTCTCATGTGAGAACCTGCAACATAGTGATTCCAAAATCACACATGTCACTTTTCTCTACAATATTTCCAACTATGGTGTATTTTGAAGCGAAATATCCAATCCCCATAGAATATTTCAAGATTGAATACACAATGTCATCTACTAAAAGCTTGTGCAGACAACAATCTCAAAAATGAACAATACTTAAGTGTTGATCATGAAGAATCTTCTTAGCTTAGATGTGTTGATGCACAACAACATTTCTTGCAGCTTCATCTAGATATTTAATATTTGCATAGATTGATACTAGGTAACAAAATCAAATAGTGAATAAATATAGAAATGAGTGAATGGCATGCCTAAAATATATATGATACCAATGATACAACTCATTTACAACTTATTTGATCAAAATATATTCCTTTTTGTGGAGAATTATAATTACAAAGGAAAACAATATGTTTACTCCAAATTTGTGAATGTGGAATGTACTTAAGCCCAAAACTTCATAGAAATCACATAGAATGTAATAAAATACTTGTGCAAAACCAATGAACATAAGATAAAATAAATAAACCTTGAGAAATATCTCTTGTATTAATGATATTCAATAATTGAGAACTATGTTCACTTGCCTCCTTAAGGGGGAAACCTCCAGGAGTAAAGCTCCAAATACAACAAGAAGTCTTGAAAACACATTTCATAAATTTATACTCAATATAAAGCTATCAATAGATAATCTTAACTACCTACGAGCCCACTTATAATGAGGGCCTACTAACAATTTGGGCCTTATTAAGGAACATGACCCTTTTTACAATGAGTGACTATTAACTAACTATTTAGTGGGCCTTATTCAAGGAAGGTTCCCTCATACATCAATAAACTATCCTAATATAGGGGTCAGGGTAGGACCCTAACATGCCCTCCCCCTTCAAAAATCACATTGTACTCAACATTGAAGGTGAGGAAATTGTTGTAGAATCGTTGTTGGTTCCCATGTAACATATTATGGTTGCATATTTTTCCATTGGATCAGTACTTCCCTGATTGTGTGCTAGTGCAACTGAGGCTTTCTAGTATCCAATCATGCTTTTCCCTGGAGCCAAACACAACATTCTTCATCAAGTTCTGGTAGTTTGGTCTTCACTTTGCAATTTGATCCCACAATCTTCTTCAAACAAGACACATGAAAAAATGGATGAATCTTGGAGTGGGTTAGGAGAGTTAGCATGTAGGCCACCTATCTAATGCGGTGTATGATCTGATAGGGACCATAGAACTTGGGAGCTACATGCTAGGGAAATTTATCTTTTAGTGATTTATGTTTATAAGGTTGCATATGAAGAAACACTTGATCCCATTTGGAAAAATAATGTTTGGATCTATGCTAATCAATTGTATTTCATTTGTTTTTGCACCATAACCAAGTTGTCCTTGAGGGTACATATAATGGCTTCTTTGGTGTGAAACATATTATATGATGCCTGAACCTTGGAGTTTCCTGGTATGTAGGATGCCACTAAAAGGGGATTTTGACCATAAACAACTCCATGATGAGTAATATTATACCACCATTCGACCAGGGGCATCCAATGTGCCCATTGTCATGTTTTCTCATAACCAAAGAATCTCAAATAGGTTCCAAGAATTTTTTTACCACTTCTATTTGGCCATCCATTTGGGGTTGATATGAAGTGCTCATATTCAACTGTGTACCTTGAAGTTTAAATAGCTCCTACCAAAATTTGTTGGTGAATGTGGGGTCTTAATCTGAGACAATGGAAGTGGCAATACCATGTATCTTGAATATCCAGTCCATGAATGATCTGAAATTAGTGCTAAATGATTCATTCTACTAATTGAGATTCTTATAAAAAGCATCTCAATTTCCCACAATTTTGTTAAAAATTTGCTTAGTTAATTAAAAAGTGGTATTTAAACGTAGAAATTTAAATCAGAACTAAAATAACATAGGAAATACTTGGAGTGGGGTAGGGGAGCCAACATGTAGGCCACTTGTCCAATGTAGTGTATGATATAATAGGGACCATAGAACTTGGGAAATAGCTTCTAGGGAACTTTATATTTTAGTGATTTGTTTTTATAAGGTTGCATGTGAAAAATCACTTGATCCACTTTATAAAAATAATATTCAAATCTATGCTAATAAACTCGTATTTCATTTGATTTTGCACCATAACGAAGTTGTCCTTGAGGGTACATATATTGGCTTCTTTGGTGTGCAACACTTTATATGATGCTTGAACCTTAGAGGTTCCTAGTACATAAAATGCCACTAATAGGGGAATTTGGCCATAAACAACTCCATGATAAGTGGTATTATACCACCATTCTATTGAAATTACTAAGACAATTGAGAGGGGGGGTGAATCAGTTGTTACTATGCTTAAAATTTTTTAAGTCTATTGAATCATTTTCAATCTTTCTCCAAGTGACCATCAATATTATACAACATACAGACAACATAAATAATGATAATCAGTCACACATAAGATATACACATAGACAAATTTTCATGAGGAAACCCATAAAGGGAGAAAACCTCTTCTTCTTCAAAATGATAGGAAGTCTTTTAAGTTTTGTACATCATCTATGTTTGAGAACCAACTCAAAGTGAGGCTACTACCTTTGTTTCACAAGCTCCAACTTGTTGAGAGCACCAACTCTTTGGCTTCTCTAGCACCCACTAGAAGGAAGCACCAACTCCCTGAGTGTTCCAACACCCACTAGATGGAAGCATTTAGTTCCACTTATACAAGCACCAACTTGCATACAGAAAACTCTGTGTTTTTCCAAGCACCACCCTGCCACCCTGTTTTCTAGCCATAACTAGATGGAAGCTACAACTCCCAATATTCAAGCATCAATCTGAATATCAGAGGACCTTAGTCCTCCCTAGCACCACCCTACCTACCTATTTATAAGTAAAATGATTGAATGACCAACAACACAGGTGTTTCAATTCTTACCACTTCTCTTCTGTCCTGCAATTCTTTTATGCTTCTCTCTGTTCTACAATTCTACTCTGCTTCAAGATGTTCTGCAATTCTTCTCTTACTTCTGTCTATTCAACATCTGTTACTCATCTCTGATTTTTATCTCACATTGCACATACTATTTGTTTCACACTACGTGGTGCAGACCCCTTCCCAGACCAGCAGGTCAGGATCCGCACAGGATCTTTTCCTTTCGGCCCGAGAGCTTGACTGGCTCCTCTACTTCCCTTTCGGGAAATATACCCACAACAACACCTTGAGAAAATTTCTCTCTTAATTCTGGATATTAGACTTTGCGAATTCGCGAATCCTGTGGTCAAGCACCTTACCTCTTTGACCTCTGAAACCCGAAATATTCAATCACTTGGTCTTCCTGATGTCAATTTTGGCTTTTCGGATTTCGCGAATTCGAGGGTTGGGATGTCATGCAACTCTTCCCCTTGACTCCCAAACTTTCGATTCTCGATCTACCAAAATACAGATGTCTCGGTCTCCCTTTTCTTTTCGCGATTTCAGGGTTTCAACCATCGAAATGCATTTTTACTATACCCTCGGGATTCTCGAACCTCCGAATCTCAAAATTCTGAAACTCTAAGGTTCCACTTCCAAGGAGATCAATGGCTTTGAACTCTCCCTTGATCCAATTGTCAGCGCAATTTTGCATACTAAGAATTTAATATGCTAACACTTAACTTCTTTCTCCTCTCCACCTTCCGATCCCTGAAGTTTTGAAATACCAAAATAGTATGTCACCTCGTTGTTTCACAAACTCGACGGGAAGTCTCATGTCCTTCCATGTGTCACCTCCTCTTCATTTCAAGTTTTCTCCCCTGTTATCTCCCAATCTCTCTTCCTCGAGACTTCTAAAACCCTGAACTCCGAAGTTATGAAAACTTAAGCTTGTTTCTCCTTGTTGTTTTCCACAAATCTCGACAAGAAGCCTCCTGTCCTTCCACATGTCACCTCCCCTTCATTTCGGGTTTTCTCCTCTGCTATATCCTGATCTCTCTCCCTCGAGACTTCCGAAATACTGAACTCCAAAGTTCTGAAAACTTGAACTTTCCGACTTTTCCACTCTACCCTTACGAGAATCCTTTTGGACTTTGGGTACTTGATGTGTCAAGACCCAAACTTGCAACTCAGACTTCCGAAGTCTGAAACTCCGAAATGATCTGACGGCCCTGGAAATATTGATCACCAGTTGATGTTATCTAGGCTATCCAAAGGATGGCTCTATCCTGACCATTATCCCTCTTGCAGCTTCCATAGATTCAACGATCCCTGCTATTTCGGGATTCTCCTCGAAGAATTTTGACCGTCCAAACTCTTCCTCAAAGAACCTCTACTCTAAGTCACCTCAGTAATCCTCCTCACTATGACTTGGCCTCTACACGATGACCCAAACCCCTCTTATTCTCTTCACACCTTGAAGATGATAATTCTCCTGATCTTCTTTTCACTAACTCAAATCTCCTATGAGATTTCTACACACACTCCTTGCGGCACTCTTCAAATACGTCTAAGTAATTGAGTTCTTTTGACTCTGTGCAACTCCTTATGACAGTAGTCTTCAACTCTCTCTTTGGTTGATAAGTTCTGAACTTCCAACCAGCCTGCGCACACCTTGCACGGCTTCTGTGCCTGACTAGCACTTCTGTGGGAAATGAGAACAACGGTATCCCTCCCGAGCTTTTAGAGATGAACTCTGAACCCGTCAATGCACTCCTTGCAGATGCTCCACTGCACTCCTTGTAGGAACTTTGAATCAAGAAGAGAAACAATTGAAACTCATTTCCTTACTCTCTCAGACTTCAAATACCCAACATGAAATCATACATACATAGCATAAAAGAAAATGTACAACAGAAAGAGTAAAACAACCATGAGCATAACATTCAACATGTATACACAGAAAGCATTAGAACACCATGAGTCTGAATCAAAGCTTCATATATTAATCTCAGAACTTTTGTACATGGGCTCTTCTACACAACTCTCTGCTTCTTCTCTTCTCTATGCCTTCTTCTCAATTGATAATGTTAATGTTTTAATCATACAAGATGAGGGTGTCTATATTTGGTTTTCCCTCCTACACTCTAAACTGTCTAATCTGCATTTAAATCTACGTACTCACATTAATTATGTATAAATGCCTTCACATACTACAGATGAGAGAAATTGCTCAAGATTTGTTTACAATCTCTAAGTGTGCTTCCTCTTAACTATTACATTAATGTTTCAAAACATTTCAAAAAAATGTGCGCTGGTGCTTTCCAGCTGTCTTTCGTCTTCTCACTTGCTTGCTACTTACAATGCTTGCGATGCTCTTGCATCATACTCCCTCGCTTGAAAACTTTCATGAACTCCTGTTCATGATCTCTTGCATTGTCTGCCCATGCTTCTAAATTTCTATTTCATTCTCTCAGTTGGCATCTTCAACTGGATGTCCCTTCCATTTGACCAAGTATTCAAAATATTATTTTCTCCAGGTCCTCTTGCTGACTCTCTTGTCAAGTATTCTCTCCATCTGTGGCTTTTCAGATACAAGCATTTGTTTAGCCCACTGAACCTCTGTCTATTCATTGTATGCTCCTGTTTCTCTAGCTTTGTAAGGGTACAAATCTGAGATGTTGAATATCAGTGAAATTTCGATCCCATCGGATAATTCAATCTCATATGCATTTGCCCCAAATTTCCTTATGATCCTGCATGGTCCAATTTTCTTCATCTTCAGTTTGTTATATGTTCCCCTTGGGAACCTTTCCTTCCTCAGATGTGCAAGAATCAGATCACCAACTTAAAATTGAAGTTCTCTCCTATGTTGATCTGCGCTGTGCTTATACTCTTGGCTCAAGTTCTACAATCGCTCCTTCACTTGGTTGTGAAGTTATTTCATTGCTTCTGCGAAATATTCTGCACTAGCACTTCTAGTTCCATTCTGTTCTAAAACTTTCAATTCATAAACTCCTCTTAGCTGCATTCCATAAACAATCTGAAATGGACTCTGCCTTGTCCTTCTATTGATTGAATCATTATAATAAAATTCCACCTGTGGCAGAATGTGATCCCACTGACTGTGGTGTTTAGTCACTAGGCTCCTTAGTAAATCTCCCAAGCTTTTGTTCACAACTTCTGTTTTCCCATCTGTCTGAGGATGATAAGATGAGCTAAATGAAAAACTCATCCCCAACTTCTTCCATAAAGTCCTCCAGAAATGCCCCATGAACTTGGTGTCTCGATCTGAAACTATACTCCTTTGTAAGCCATGAAGTCTTACAACTTCTTTGAAAAACAGGTTCGCAATGTGAGTTGCGTCGCCAGTTTTCTGACATGGTATAAAGTGTTCCATTTTCAAAAATCTGTCCACTACCACAAAGATTGAATCAAACCCTCTTTGTGTTCTTGGCAATCCCAACACAAAATCCATGCTTACTGCATCCCATGGCCTCTCTGGTATGGGTAATGGATGATATAATCCTATGTTCTATTTCCTTCGCTTTGTGTGCTGACAAATTCTACATCTGTCCACAAACCTTTTGACATCTTCTATTATCCCTGGCCAAAAATATGAGCCATTCAACTTCGAGAACATCTTATCATGACCGAAATGTCCAGCCAATCCTCCACTGTGTTTCTCTTTTAGTAGATTCTCCCTCATGGAGCATTTTGGAACACATAATTGGTTGCCTCTGAATAATAATCCATCCTAGATCATATATTCAACCCATTGACTTCTATCCCTAAGAACTAGATTCTTAGATGCCTCATACACCTGAAATCTGGGTCATCCTTGTACATATCCTTGAGGTTATCAAAACCCAAAGTTCTGACTCTGAACTCCTGCACTAGTAAACATTTCCTGCTCAAAGCATCAACAAATTTGTTAGCAGTTCCTAAAATATGTTTAATTACAAAAGTAAAATTCTGCATGTATTCAACCCATTTTGCATGCTTCTGGTTCAATTTATCCTGCTGAGTTACAAATTGTAAGGCATGATTATCACTATACAAAACGAACTCTTTAGGGATCAAGTAGTGCCTCCACTTTTTCAGTGCCTGTATGACTGCATAAAATTCTTTGTCATACGTGGAGTACTTAACCTTTGCCTCATTCAGTTTCTCACTGAAGTATGCAACTGGCCTGCCATCTTGACTCAAAACCGCTCCAATTGCAAAACCACTAGCGTCACACCTGACCTGAAACGTCTTACTGAAATCTGGCAACACCAGAATTGGATGTTCAGTAATCTCCCTCTTTAACAAATTGAAGATTTTCTCTGCTTGTTCTGTCCAGTGAAAAGATTTATGTCTTTTCTTCACTGTGTCCATCATTGGTGCGTTAATTCCACTGAAATTCCTGATGAATTTCCGATAGAAACTAGCCAATCCATGAAAATTTCAAACTTCAAAGATACTCTTTGGTGATGGCCAATTCTTAATCACCTCCACTTTATTTGGATCCATCTTCAACTTATTTGCAGAAATAACAAAACCCAAATAAATGAGCTCTATCTTCATGAATGAGGATTTCTTCATATTTATCAGCAGCTTCTCTTGTTGTAGCCTCTTCATCACTGTAGCCAAATGTTTCATATGCTCTGCCTCTAGTTTACTAAAAATCAGTATGTCATCAAGATACACAATGACAAATTTTCCAATGAAATCCTTCAGGACTTCATTCATCAATCTCATGAAGGTACTTGGCACATTTGTTAAGCCAAATGACATAACAAGACATTCATACAACCCTTCGTTAGTCTTGAAGGCTGTCTTCCATTCATCACCTTCTCTCATACGAATTTGATGATAACCACTTTTCAAATCAATCTTTGAAAAAAAAATTGCCCCACTCAAACAATCCATCAAATCATCCATCCTCGGCAATGGAAATCTATACCTGATGGTAATCTTGTTAATTGTTCTTGAGTCTGTACACATCCTCCAGCCTCCATCCTTCTTTGGGCTGAGCACTGTCAGAACAACACATGGACTCAAGCTTTATCTAACCAACCCTTTTTCCATTAAATCCTGGACCTTTCTTTTGACCTCTTCATTCTCCCGTGGTGTCAATCTGTACGCTGCTTTGTTTGGTAAACTGGCTCCAGGGATAAGATCAATGTGATGACTTATATTTCTAATCGGTGGCAATGAGAGAGGTAGTTCGTCCACTACTATATCAGCAAATTCCTCCAGTAGCTTCTGGATTTCCTCTGGTAAATCATCCACCCTTGTATTGGTTAAAACAATTCTAGGCTTTCTAACCACGATGAATTGTGTATCTTTCTTCTTCTTAACCTCCTTAAGAAGTTCCTTCCCACTCATGAGAAGTATAGTGTTTCTTACTTCAGGTTTCACCTCTTTGTCCTTAATCGGCAACAACATGTGAGTTCTCCCATTCTTCTCTAGGGTGTATGTGTTCTTTCTCCCACCATGAACCACATTCCTGTCATATTGCCATGGTCTACCAAACAATAGATGACAAACATCCATAGGAATGACATCACACAATATCTTATCGTTATATCCTCCTATTTTAAATTCAACTAAACATTGTTTAGTGACATTTACTTGATGTCCTTTTTGTAGCCATGAAACTCTGTATGGACTTGGATGTTCAATAATCTCTAGCTCTAGCTTTTCTACCATCTTCGTAGAATCGAAATTGTCTGTGCTACCACTGTCCAAAATGACCTTGCATACCCTGTCTTTGGTCTTGCAAGCAGTCCGAAAAAGACTGTTTCTTTGCACTGGATTCTTCGCCTCCTTTTCTGGTGTTAAGAGAACCTTCCTCATCACCAGTGATCTTCCACCTTCAACATTCTCTACTTCAACATTCTGCCTTTGTGCTTCGGCAATGTGAGTCTCACCACCTTCTTTCTTCTTATCTGGACATTCATAAGTTTTGTGTCCATTCTTTCCACATGTGAAGCATTTTATTACTCCACCTCTGCCTTTTCCTCTTCCTCTAGTGCAAGGAAAAGTGTTATTATCAGCATACTATCCTCTCTATTCAGCATACTGCCCTCTCTGTGAGATTCCACCTCTCTCAGTTTGAGGTTGAGGTTTCTTCCACTCTTCCTTAGGCTTCTGATTCCTATCTTGGACAATTTTTTTGCCTCTAGGCTGACTTCTGCCTCGTCCTCTTTGACCCTGCTTTCAACTCAGCTTCTCTTCATCCTTTAGAGCCATCTGATAAGCATCTTCCACCATTCGAATGGTCATCATGCTCATCTCATCTTGAATGTCGTATCTCAGACCATTCATATACCTGGAAACCTTTTCATCATCACTTTCGCGATGACCTACTCTGATGTTCAGTCTGTAGAACTCTTCAGTATACTCTTTTACTAACATCAGCTTCTGTCTCAAATTCTACATTCTTTGAAACAGAGTAATTTGGTAACCACTGGGAATGAATTTCACCTTCATCTTTGCGACCATTCTATCCCAACTCTTGATTTTCTGCTTACCTTTGCAACATCTGTCAGCTTGTAGTTCATCCCACAACAATGCTGCATGTCCTTTAAGTCTTGTGATAGCATGTTTGACCTTTTTGTCTTCTTCGACATCTTCATAGTCAAAATACGTATCCAGATCTCTAATCCAATCTAGAAGCTCTTCAACATCCATGTTTCCCTCATATAATATAATGTCCATTTTTTCCCTGGCACCCATCCTTGCAACAGCCCTGAGTAGGCGTTCATTTGCTGCATCCTTTGTTGCAACTTCTTCTCCTTCATGTTTGGCTTCATTTTCACTTTTGGAATCACTGAGATCCCCAACACCGACTGCGCACCTCTGCGCTATTTCCATAGCATCCATCCTAGTACATAAGTCACACACATCTCTTGCCTCTAGTGGATCAGGTAATTGCCTGTCCCTTCTTCTTGGCATTTCCCTTTCCTCTGGTGGATCGGGTGTTTGTTTGTTTCTTCTTCTCGGTGGCATGGTTGTAAATATTTCTTGCTCCATCTGTCTGAAATATACAAATAGAGGAGGGATCTGATACTAGATGGTGCAAACCCCTTCCCAGACCTACAGGTCAGGATCCACATAGGATCTTTTCCTTTCAGCCCGAGAGCTCAACTGGCTCCTCTATTTCCCTTTCGGGAAATCTACCCACAACAACACCTTGAGAAAATTTCTCTCTTATTTCAAGATATCAGAACTCATGAATTCGCGAATCCTGTGGTCAAGCACCTTACCTCTCTGACCTTCAAAACCTGAAATATTCAATCACTTGATCTTCTTGATGTCAATTTCAGCTTTTCGGCTTTCTTGAATTCGGGGGTTGCGATGTCATGCAACTCTTCCCCTCGACTCCCAAACTTCTGATTCCCAATATACTAAAATACAGATGTCCCAGTCTCCCTTTTCTTTTCACGATTTTGGGGTTTCAACCACCGAAATGAACTTTTACTATAACCTCGGGATTCCCAAACCTCCGAATCCTAAAATTCCAAAACTCTAAGGTTCCACTTCCAAGGAGATCAACGGCTGTGAACTCTCCCTTGATCCAATGGTTAGCGAAATTTTGTGTATCAAGAATTCAATATACTAACACTTGACTTCTTTGTCCTCTCCACCTTCCGATCCCCAAAGTTCCAAAATGTCGTAATAGTACATCACCTCGTTGTTTCACAAACTCGACGGGAAGTCTCCTATCCTTCCATGTGTTGCCTCCTCTTCATTTTAGGTTTTCTCCCCTGCTATGTCCCGATCTCTCTCCCTCAAGACTTCCAAAACCCCAAACTCTAAAGTTTGAAAAACTTAAGCTTGTTTATCCTTGTTGTTTTCCACAAATCTCGACAAGAAGCCTCCTGTCCTTCCACGTGTCACCTCCCCTTTGTTTCGGGTTTTCTCCTCTGCTATATCCTAATCTCTCTCCCTCAATACTTTCAAAATCCAAAACTCTGAAGTTCCAAAAACTTGAACTTGCCGACTTTTCCACTTTACCCTGATGAGAATCCTTTCGGACTTCGGGTACTTGATGTGTTAAGACCCAAACTTGCAACTCGGACTTCCAAAGTCTGAAACTTCGAAATGATTTGACGGCCCTGGAAATATTGATCAACAGTTGACATTATCTAGGTTATCCAAAGGATGGCTCTATCTTGACCATTATCCCTCTTGCAGCTTCTGCAGATCCAACGATCCCTGCTATTTCGGGATTCTCCTCGAAGAATTTCGACCGTCCAAAATCTTCCTCAAATAACTTCTACTCCGAGTCACCTCAGTAATCCTCTTCACTATGACTTGGCCTCTGCATGATGACAAAAACCCCTCTTCTTCTCTTCACACCTTGAAGACGCTAATTCTCCTGATCTTCCTTTCACTAACTCAAATCTCCTATGAGATTTATGCACGCACTCCTTGCAACACTCTTCAAATGCGTCTAATTATTTGAGTTCTTTTGACTCTGTGAAACTCCCTATGATAGTAGTATTCAACTCTCTCTTTGGTTGATAAGTTCTGAACTTCCAACCAGCCTGTGCACACCTTGCACGGCTTCTGTGCCTGACTAGCACTTCTGCAGGAAATGAGAACAATGGTATCCCTCCTGAGCTTTCAGAGATGAAATCTGAACCCGTCAACACACTCCTTGCAGATGCTCCACTGCACTCCTTACAGGAACTTTGACTCAAGAAGAGAAACAATTGAAACTCATTTCCTTACTCTCTCAGACTTCAAATGTCCAACATGAAATCATACATACATAGCATAAAAGCAAATGTACAACAGAAAGAGTAAAACAACCATGAGCATAACATTCAACATGCATACACAGAAAGCATTAGAACACCATGAGTCTAAATCAAAGCTTCATATATTAATCTCAAAACTTCTGTATATGGGCTCTTCTACACAGCTCTCTGCTTCTTCTCTTCTCTATGCCTTCTTCTCAATTGATAATGTTAATGTTTTAATGATACAAGATGAGGGTGTCTATATTTATTTTTCCCTCCTACGCTCTAAACTGTCTAATCTGCATTTAAATATACCTACTCACATTAATTATGTATAAATGCCTTCACCTACTACAGATGAGAGCAACTGCTCAAGATCTGTTTACAATCTCAAGTGTGCTTCCTCTTAACTATTACATTAATGTTTCAAAACATTTCAAAAAAATGTGCACTGGTGCTTTCCAGCTGTCTTCCATATTTGCACTTGCTTTCTACTTACGATGCTTGCGATGCTCCTGCATCATTGTGCATATTGTAATTTTCCCTTTCTTATAGTTCAACTCAATTTTCATTTAGAACGAACATACATGCACAGTCACTGCGTCTTTCTTTTATACACACACACACAACTTTAGTTACACCTCGAATTCCTAGGACAACAACGCTTTAGCCACTGAATCGCCAACCATCCAAGAACCATGATTTGGTTCTGCTAACTGAATCATAACTGAATAGTTAATTGTAAAGATCAATAGTAGCGCTTCGATCAGATTTCATTTAAAAAGCATCATTGGATTAAATCTGCAAGGTCTTGCGTTTATCCCATATGCCCACTGGCTGTGACCATGGGCCTAATCAAAATGCGTTTTGCATTTCACATTTCGAAAATCCTTTGTAAAAGGGTCTCGACACTCCAAGTTGTGATCCCTGAAATGGAGCTTAGCAATTAGATCCTTCCCTTAAGCCTTCGACGATGTGACCTTGTCTATGACCATGGGCCAAACGTTATCGCGATTTCACATATTGCGAGTTGCAAGGTTAGAGCATTTCCTTCCTTTGACTTTCCAGTCAACAAAATTTTAATCCCTCGCCACATGTCCCTCTTGGATCAACAGTCAAGATCTTATCACGATTTCACAACTTCACGGGCCTTCGTCATGCCTGATCAACGATCCATGATCTCCTTTTGATCAATGACTCAGATTAAGTCGTGGTTTCACATTTCACAATTTCATAGGATAGAGCACCTCCTTTCTTTGACTTTCTAGTCAATGAAATTCCAATTGCTTGCCATGTGTTCTCTGCATCCAACATTCCACAACATACCTTGATCTAAAGGTCTAGATTAATTCTTGGGATTTTGCATATCGCAAGTTCCCACACCATGTTCCGTTGACTCCTGCAATGTGCAGGTCAACAAAATTCTAGTTGCTTGCCACGTGTCCTTCTTGAAGATGAACGGTCCTCCTGCTTTCAGGATTTTGTAGGCCTGCTTCATCTTGCATGTAAAGACCATGCTCCTTTTTATGGATCCAACGACGGTCAGTCTTCAGGCTCAGATCTGATGCCTGAGATCTATTCTCTTCTATTGCATGATCCTCCTATCTGAATTCAGATATGACAGTCATCGTGAATTCTGAATAGGATCCAATGATCACTGTTGCTCTTCACTATTGATCTTTCCATTGCCATGCCATTATCACTGTTCTATTGATCATGCTGATCTTCACCATCAATGACATTGCCATCAATGAAAAACACACATACTCTGCCTCTATCTGAGAACATGCCAACAATCTCCCCCTTTGGAATTGATGGAAACCCCTTGAAAAACATGCAACTATACCACTGTAGCATCCTTGTAACATGCAACTATACCACTGTAGCATCCTTGAAATTACCACACTTTCTCCCCCTTTGACATCAATGCCAAAGAAGAAACACACTCCCCCTCAGTTGTTGCGGTACATACTCCTCCTGTCAACTATGAGCAGCTTAGAAAAACAACCGATATTCAATAAGTACTCCCCCTAACCAAGTGAAAAGATTAGACGAAGGAAGTTATAACCCCCAACTTTTGATGAAGATATCCAAAAGGGGTCGCTGCTAATGGTTTAGTAAAGATATCAACTATCTATTCTATGGAAGGAATATAATTCAGCTGAACCACTCTATTTGTAACTTTTTCTCTGAGAAAATGGTATTTTATTGGGATATGCTTAGTCTTGGAGTGAAGAACAAGGTTCTTGGAGACACTAATGGCACTGGTGTTATCACGATGAATTTTAATCAGATCAGTATAGTTTACCTTCAAATCTGCAAGAGTTTGAATCATCCACAAAATCTGAGTGCAACAAGTAGCAGCAACAATGTACTCTACTTCTGTAGTTGATAAGGAAATAAATCCCTGCTTCTTACTAATCCATGCTACCAATGAGTCACCCAAGAAGAAGGCACCTCCACTGGTGCTCTTTCTCTCATCCACACAATTTTCCTAATCTGCATCTGAATAAGCAGTTAACTAAAAATTCTGATTTCTAGGATACCACAGACCATAAGTCATTGTTCCCTTCAAGTATTTGAATATCCTTGTGACAGCTACCAAGTGAATTTGTTTAGGAGCAGACTGATAATGACCTACCATTCCAACAGCTTGCATTATATTAGGATGAGATGTTGTGATGTACAAAAGACTACCTATCATAGAGAGATATGTCCTTTGATCAACATCAGGTGAAATATCATATTTACTAAGCTTGCAACCAACCACCATAGGTGTACTTACAGGAGAGGAATCCTCCATTTGAAATTTGTTCAACATCTCTTTCAAATATTTTTCTTGAGAGATAAATATTCTTGTAGAACTCTGATTTACTTGTAAACCCAGAAAGTATTATAGTTCTCCTATCATGGACATCTCAAACTCTATTTGCATAGAGTTAGAAAACCACTGGACAAAGGATTCATTAGTACAACAAAAAATAATATCATCTACATAAACCAAAACAACTAGTAAATTATCACCTTCAGACTTAATGTAGAGATTATTGTCAATAGTACCTTTATTGAACCCTTTGTCTTGTAAAAATTTGTCCAGTCTATAATACCAAGCTCGTGGTGCTTGTTTCAGTCCATATAAGGCCTTCTTTAGCTTGCAAACATAATCAGGATTATTTGTCAATGAAAATCCTTCAGGTTGCTCCATATATACTTCTTCCTCTAGTTCTCCATTAAGGAATGCTAACTTAACATCCATTTGATACACTTTAAAGTTCTTATGGCATGAATATGCAAGGAACATTCTGATGGCTTTCAATCTTTCCACTAGTGCAAAGGTTTCATCAAAATCCTGAACTTCAACTTGTGCATACCCTTTACAGACCAATCTATATTTATTTCTAACAACTTGTCATTTTTCATTCATTTTATTCTTGAACACCCATTTGGAACCTATTACATTCTTATCTTCAGGTCTAGGAACAAGATCCCAAGTATTGTTCTTATCAATCTAATCAAGATCTTCATTCATAGCTCTAATCCAATCAACATGCTTGCCGGATTCATCAAAATTTTTAGGTTCAATATAGATAGAAAAGCAACATGAGATTGTTCTGAGTCTTTAATCAATTTCCTTCTTGTCTGAACTCCTTTATTTATATCTCCAATTATCTGATTTTCAGGATGATTCTTTCTAATAGTTCTGAGAGGTGAGTTTGTTTCTTTCTGTTGATTTGTGTTAGCCTAAGTATTTGTATCTTCATCGGATTCATATTCTTCTCTTTTTGATCCTTGGACCTACTCATCTTCATCTTCAACTATATCTTTTGTGCTTGGTTCAGCACTACTTACATTTCTGATCGGGATTTCTTCGTCAACGTCTATGTCTATACAATCAACCAGTTTATGTAGCTTCTTATTGTAACATTTGTACCCTTCACTGTTTGTAGCATAACCCAATAAGATACCTTCATCATCCCTGTCATCCTATTTGTCAATATTTTCATCATTATTCTTGATATAACATTTACTCCCAAAGACTTTAAAATGCTTGATTGAAGCAGGTCTTCCAAACCATAATTCATAAGGAGTCTTGTCACTATGTGGCCTAAGATGAGCTTTGTTCAGAATATGAATAGTTGTATGTACCACTTCCAGCCAATATGTTTGAGCAATATTTTTTCCATTCATCATTGATCTTTCCATTTGTTGTACTGATCTATTCTGCCTCTCAACAACTCCATTTTGCTATGGAGTCCTTGGGATTGTGTACTCTATTTTGATCCCATGTTTATCACAGAACTCTTTGAAGTTCCATGAGCTAAACTCTACTCCTCTATCAGACTTTACTACCTTCAATGATCTAGGTGGATCCAAAAATTGCTTGAAAATACTCAAATGCAGAAAAGGAGGATTTAGGAATGACCCAGAAGTCTCAGAAGGGTCCCTAGGCTCAGAAAAATGCTTAAAAATCAAAGTTCTCATAATTGGATGAAACCAACACCATTGCGTCTGGCTCGTTCTCCCAATTCTGGCCATATATTTATTTTCTCAAACGAATATTGTATGAAGAAGTTATGACACTCTGAAGTTTTTCGAAAACAACGAGAAAAAGTCAAAAAGTCAGCAGGCCGTACTGATGACGTCAGTGGTACGGATGCTAACGTCATCTTGACACATGGCAGCCTAAGAATGTGACACATGGTAGGCCGTATAGAGGATGATTTCATCTGTACGGATGATGATAACAAGAAGACACGTGGCATGCCGTACAAGCGATGACATCAGTAGTACGGATGATGATGTCAGTAGGACACATGGCAGGCTATACAGGTGACATGTGGCAAGGTTGTACAGATGATGAAGTCAACAGTACAGATGATGACATCAGCATGACATGTGGCAGGTCATACAGGTGACACATGGCAGGGCCGTATGGATGATGATGTCAGCAGGTGACAAGTGACAGGGCTGTACGGATGATGATGTCAGCAGGTGACAAGTGACAGGGCCGTACAGATGATGATGTCATCCATACTGATGATGATGTCAGAAGGGCATGTGGCATCAACCAATGAGAGACTGACACATGGCCCAATCAGAAGGTGCCACGTGTCCCCTTCTAGAAGACCAACAGTTTGGCAGATTAAGCCAAATCTGGTGGTTACTGCCAAATCTAGAGGAGGTTCGCTAAATTTGGTGAACTAGTTAGCATCTCTGCTTATTTAATCAGGCACACAAAATGAGGTAGGGGGAGTTGGCAGATGATGCATTGGAATCTGTGCCAGGAGATGTCCCAGGTGACCTGCTCAGAAATAGGTCGACTTTATACTTAGAAGTTACAGAATTTCGAGAGGATCCCGAATATGCTCTATGTTTCTTCATCAAAGTAGCCAAACAACAAAGTGTCTTCAGCAGAGGAGTGGCATGCTTTTCGAGACTGTACAGATATGATAGATAAAAGCTGCATTGGAATTTGTGCCAGGAGGTGTCCCAGGCGACCTGCTCAGAAATAGGTCGACTTTATACTTAAAAGTTGTAGAATTGCGAGGGGATTCCAAATATGCTCTCCGTTTTGTCATCAAAGTAGCCAAATGGAAAAGTTCCTCCAGAGCCCATTTGAGTGAGCCAAGCATACTTGAGTTTATAGTCAAAAGTTGCAGAATGACATTTTCCAGCCACCTATGATGTCTGTTTCTGCCCAGAATTGCAGATCTGAAAGTTGGTTTTTGAGAGCTCTTATGTAAGCCTTTTCTTTGTAATTTTTAAGCATTTTAGATTAATTAAAGAGAGGTTGCACTGTTGGAGTGGACCCGAAGACGTAGCCAGGAAGTCTGGTGAACTCCGTTACCAAATCTTGTTCATAGATGGTTTGCTTACATGTTTATGTGCTCGTATGATTGATAGATATTCTTTAATTTGGCATTACAAAGATGGTTAACAGTTAAAAATTTCACATGCAAATAATGGTTAAAAGATCTTGAATTTTAGATCAAGTAAAAATTTCAGATCAAGTTGGTATCAGAGCGAGGTTAACCATTGCTTTGTGAGTTGATGTTAACAAGATCCAAGCTTCAGTGTGGTAAAGGAGAACTTGAAGAGCTCGATCCAGAGATTGGATCAAGAAGAGGAAGGATGTCTTCACCAAAAGGAGAAGAAACAACTTCTTCTATCCCTTTTGAAGGGGAATTTCTGAAATCTTTCATGAGAATGCAAACAATGGTAGAGGAGCTCTATCAAGATCGAAAGAAAGCTGAACAAGGTGGACCATCTCATACAGAAGGTAAAAAAGAAGGAGATGGTGAGGAACCCCCTAAAACCCCACCAACTTCTCCATCTCTTCTTGATGATTCTATTCCTTCTCCATTTGAAAAACTAAAAACAAAAGTTGATCCTAATATGCATCATTTAAAGCTTGATATTAAGTTTGAATTACCTATGTATAATGGAGAGCTTAATGCTGAACAATTGGACAATTGGATCCGTCAAATTGAAGTTTATTGTGGGATTCAAAAGTTCACTGAAAATGCTGCTAAAATTCAGTTGGCTTCTCTCTGACTTGGAGGGACTGCTCTCATTTGGTGGGAGAGCAGATCTCAAGAGGATCTTTCCACAAAAGGCAAAATCATTTCCTCTTGGTATGAGTTCACTTCAACACTTAATTTTTTTTTTTATCCATTAGGGTATATGCAGCAAGCTATGATAGATTAGCAGAATTTGAGACAAAGTAAGGGATAAAATGTGCAAGAATACACACAAGAATTTCGAAAAAGAGCATTGATACTTGGTATACCTCTCTACACTCAGGAAACTCTTCTCAAATATATAGAAGGATTGCATACTTATTTACGTCATATGATATTGATGTTTAATTCGACTAACCTTGACGAGGTGTGTGTTCAAGCAACTCACATTGAGTCAAAAGGGAAGAGTGTTCATGATGTATCTTCAGCTGAATACGTCCAAGCAAAAGAAGGCAAGGAAAAGTGGAAAGTTAAACATACAGCTACAATGATGAGAGACCTACATGCTTGCATTGTAAAAAGCAAGGGCATGAAGAGGCAAAGTGTTGGAAGCTACATCCTGAAATGAAACCAAAGTGGTTTAAGGATTAGAAGAGGAAGCAAAAAGCCACGGTTATCGTTGAGGATCTTGGATCAGATTCCGAGGACGAAACAAAGATAACAATCGTAGGTGTGAAAGGTAAATCTATTGTTGATAATTATGTTAACATTGGTTCTTCATATGCTTCTACTTCTAAAAATGATGACAATTCTAAGGATAGAAAGAGGAATGCATTGTTTCATATAAGAGTGATTACAAAACAAATAAAGGTTGACACACTCATAGATAGTGGATCTCAAGTTAACCTTATTTTAGAAGAAGTAGCTAAGCAATTGGGATTAACAACAAAACCTCACAAGAAACCTTATCCATTAGGTTGGGTATGCAAAGATAAAAGATTACAAGTAACACAACAATGTGATCTAAAGTTTGCAATTACATCTAAGTTTGTAGATGAGGTTGAATTTGATGTGGTCCCACTAGATATCTGTGGAATTGTGTTGGGTAGTCCATACTTATATGATCGAAAAGCGATCTTCTATCGAGAACATAATCGATATCACTTGTTTAAAGAAGGAATTGAGCACATAGTGCATTCACATTCATTCAAACACGACAAATCATTGGGCACTACACAAGAATTAAAAAGGGTTGTTAATGCAAGTCAAAATTTGGCACTTATGTCTATACAATGTAAGGAAGAAAAGAATCCTAAGCATGAAAAGGAAGTGTCATTTCACTACAATGCACCTGTTTTGGTTGATAGTGTTTCTATGGTTAAAAGTCAACATGGTTCGGGTACAATCTCTTTCACATGTTCAATATTTATTGATCAGGGGATCAAATTTTGCTCAAAAATTCAAAGTGCTCGGAATCGCTTCAAACCAGACAAGACCGTAGGCCTCATCGTTTTGAATCCAACGCAACTCATTTCATCTCAAACGGACGTTGGGAGCGAGAGATATTGCAATCTGTTCATAAAGTCAAACAGGTAAAAAAAAGGATGTTGATTGTACAGTCCGTACAGGCTGACGTGGCAGGGCCGTACGACCGTACGATGATGTGGCAAAGTTTGATTGGTAGGCATGGTCGAATGATATCGTGACATGTGGAATTTTTTTGGTCAATGGTAAGGTGCCACATGGCCCAATCATGGGCTGCCACGTGGCACCCCTTTATTGGTTTTTGGTTGTTATGTAAAATTATATTGGAGTCCGTGGGGTTCGACCCCCGGACCTCCCCTCCACTTGAGCGCCTTCGCAAATACCATCCGACCAATGAACTATTGGTTGTGACTTGATATATAAAAAAGTTTATATTTATTTTTAAGTTTTAATTATGTAACCGTTGGCGGGGGGGGGGTTGGGCCAGGGCTTAGCCCCGGCCCGTGGTCATTTGGATTATATATGTGACCGTGCCATATATAATATAGCCCGACAGTTTGTGTGCACGTGGGATTTTAAACCTAGCCCATGATTGTATGGGTTATTACATGTGACCATAACCGGAGCGCGGGGGGGGAGTTAAACAGTTGTAATGGTTCTAAGCCCTTTTTGCCAATACGCGTAGTCCTATGACCCATGTGCCTAGGTGCTAGGCGGTTAGGGGCTAGCGTGCCCATAACCGTCCTATAGTTCACACCGTTGGCATGGTTGTGCTCGGTGCTGGGTTTTCACACTATTTATTGCGTGTGTGCCAGGTTCATTTGACAAGGGTGCGTTTTGTAGATGCAGAGACAACAAGCTTGAAGAGGGGACTTCTAGGAGACCTAACTTCTTCGTTTTTCGACCGATTGAGGTGCCGAAAGAGCCCAGACAGGGGTTTTTGGATGCTCTAAATCCATTGGAGCAGTCGGTTGGTCAGTTTGAGCATTGTAAGACATGTTTTTGAGCACTTTGAGCAATTAATAATAATGATCCATTGGAAGCTGGACTAGGAGATGTAGCCCAAGAGAGGGGTGAACTCCTTTATCAAATTGTTGTGTTTATGTGCTTATGTTCATTGATTATGCTATTGTCTATATTCATTTTGCATAAGTAATCCCTTAATTTATGTGTTGCAAAATTGATCCATTTTCTTTAAAACACATGACATTTACATTGCAATAATTTCAAGTATTTCAAGTCTTCTTCATTTTTAGATCAAGTTGGTATCAGAGCACTGGTTTTTGAAGACTTGATTGTTTGCAAGTTTTGTTTCTGATGCTCACAAGGTTGAAACTCACAAGAGGAGA